>JBCFYV010000024.1:31708933-32276433 GCA_039000515.1 Timema cristinae | reverse complement strand
TGACAAGTGGAGGAAAGTGAAGGACATGGGAATGAAGTTTGTGAGGAGCATGTTAACTGTCACGACGAGAAAGAAGATTAGTGATGACGTTATCTGGAATAGAGTAGGGGTACAGGGAGTACATGAGATAGTAGAGGAAGCAAGATTGAGGCGGTATGAGCATGTAATGAGGATGATAAAGAGAGGATGCCAAATAAAATGTTGGCAAAGAGGTATGTAGGAAAAAGACCGCAATGGAGGCAAATAAATAGATGGAAAGAGCAGATAACAGAAAGTGTTCAAAATGGAAGAAATTAAATTAGGAAGAATGGCGGAAGGAAAGAGGAAGGTTGAGGCATTTTACTAAACTGACCCAGTCACAGGCTAGAAAGAGTTGATGATGATGATGATGGAGAGTATGTTTTTGTGCGTATATGACTGCAACGCAGATAGTAGGTCTAATATAAAAGTTTTGCAGGCAAGCGGATTGGCCAGATGACCTGATATGACCTGCGGGCCTTGAGTTTGCTAACCGTGCCTTTGACCATTCGATCACCGAAGAGGTTTATATTCGTTCTGTGTTATGCGTTATGTATAAATATAAAACCAGTCGTGGCATGCCTTCTATTTACACTAAGCGTAATGACAATTGCTTGAGGCATTTTCTTGGGCTGTAGGCTAGTTCTATAAATTTTACAACGAATTATTTAACGGATGGGATTTACTTACTGAATGTCTTGTATCTTTCTGGTAGCAACACAAAGTTTTTTTTTTTTACAGATCTTGCGGACACTTCTTTATTGAAGGTTTGTAATTACGTCTTCCCTTGGATCACCGCACAACCTCTAATTAAGTTGTTAATCACCCGGTAGCTAAATAATAATAATAATAATAATAATAAAATTGACATCGCAACCGACAGTAAAGAAAAGAATAAATAGAAAGACCCTCTCGTTCTTTAAATCATAACTAATTGTAATAGAGTAAAACGTTTCTATATTACTCTTACAATCTTTTCAACGTAACTTGCATTTTATATTAAAAAGTTAGTTCTGTTTAGTATCAAGAAGTCTTTCAACATAAAAATTGTTTTCGATATTTGTAATGGGGTCTAGGTTTTTTTTTGTTTCCTTTGTTGCGTGTGGGTGGGTGTGGCGTATACGAGGGAAAAGACAAGTATTATTATTATTATTATTATTATTATTATTATTATTATTATTATTATTATTATTATTATTAGCACCGCGTCTTACTACCCGTTCGGGTTATACGCTCTTACGCTAATGTGTAATGGTAGGGTGATTATGAGATGAAATGGAGGACCTACAGTTTATCGTGGAATCCGAACCACGGTGGAGGCCTGGCATTCCCACATTCACAAGATAACTTGTCAGAGGTGAAGGAAGGGTTTGGAAATCAGATAAATCTGTGCCGGGACCGAGGATTGAACCCCGGCCGCCAGCTAAGAAGTCTGACACCTTACCCTAGACCACCAGGTCACCTACAATAGACAAGTGTTTTCAGTTTTTATAACAACACTTTTTTTTAGGTAGAAATAAATATTAAATATTGCTCCAGTAAAAATAGTAGAGTTTAATTTTCTTCACATGGTGACATCAACAGCTGTTGAACAACTGTCATGACCATAACGCTGTTACGTGAGAAACTTTTTAAATGAAGAAGAGAAGCTGTCATTAAATTCTAGGACACTCTTGACGGACGGATATTCAAGAATTAATGATTATTACCACGTTAAGTAAATTAAACTTATGTTTCTAAGCAATATTTGATTTATTTCGACCAAACAAATGTTTTTATATCAAAACTGCCAATATACTAACCTTTTCTCGCGTCGCCTACATCCACACCTTGAAGTAAATATCATCTGTTCAAAGGATGGAAATAAAATATTAAACGGTGTAATTGCTCATTTGACTGGATAGTGTGTTTATTTTTTTAATTTTGTGTCACCGCGTCTTACTACCCATATACATAAAATATTAATTATATTATTAGGCTAGAAAATTGGAAGGTAGAATGTAGGTGAAATGTGACCTCATTTGCGTGTGAGTAAGGGGTATAAGGAGTATGAGGAGTAATTTTTTTATTTAATTCTCAACACACTCAGCAGGTATTCGACCTCAGATCGTTCAGTCATAGGCAGTCAGTCAATTGAGAGAGTGGTACCTTAAGGTGAGATGGAAGGGGATGCGAGAAAAACAAGTGTTTTTGCAATTTTTATAGCAAAATTTTTTTTTGGTCAAAATAAATCAAATATCGCCACCTTCAAGGGACGCTACACATGTGGCATTTGCCGAATATAACAATTTTTCGTCTTTTTGCAAACCTCTTGCCAAATTGTTTGACGAATGATAAGCACACATATACACACATGTGCCTATTTTTCGATTCTCAAGAATCAAGAATTTGGCCGTCAAGAGAAGCGAAACTTCGTGCTAAGTATGGAGGCTGAAATAGAAATTAATTGTAACCCACAAATTGCTGCAGATTTTCTTTAACTTTATTTATACATGTTATGAACGTTTCTATTAAATTATTTTTTAAGCCCGTTAATAAAACAATTTACGCGAAATTGTTATTGAATATTTTATTATTATTATTATTATTATTAAGCACCGCGTCTTACTACCCATTCGGGTTATACGCACTTACGCTAATGTGTAATGGTAGGGTGATTGTGAGATGAAATGGAGGACCTACAGTTTAACGTGGAATCCGAACCACGGTGGAGGCCTGGCATATTGAATATGCTTCCAGACATCGTTTTATTTGATTAACTCCTATTTTTATGTAAACTATAGGCTATATTTAATGTAGTATGATTTTTTTTCATCGAGGTACAAAAATCGCAAGACAAAGTCATTGGACTGTTCCATTTCCAAAGTAGACACAATACACTACTACCTGCTTCGGTGGCCGCATGGTCTAAGGCGTCACTCTCACAATTTACTTGAATACCGTTGACAGGGTATCGGGGTTGAAATCCCAGTCGGGTGTACTGAGGGTGGATTTTCCTAAATGGTTTTTCACCCTACTCGAAAATTCTGGTACATTTACTCTAAATTCAACCTTCTTCATCTATAGCTCAATAGCGTAATTAGTACAGAAGCGTGTAAGCTGAACAGGTAGTAAGAAGTGGTACTAAATAATAAATAGAGTTTATATCAGGAGTCGGTAAACATTTTGAAACCTGATCTATTTATAAACATATCAAAGGTCTCACAATCAACCATCGTTTCTCTACTTGCTTTTTTTTTGTCAATACATCTTCCCTCAAATACTTAAAATTTCACCTTTACAGAAATAAATATAGAATAGATAAAATATACATTTAAATACTTGAACAATTTAATTTTAATATGATATTACAAACTATGACTGATCAGGGTTGTTTCAGTCACACTCAAACGTTATTTGAAACTATTTGATATGTTTGTGAATTTAAAATACTCAAATATAAACTTTTAATGACGATGTAGTTTTTTTAAACGATCAGCTGAGAGCTAACATGAGATCGAACTGTTACGTTTAGTTTAATTTTCTTCTTGAATTACTGTCATAAGCACCACAAAAATTTGACAAGACTTTATCCTTTAATTATGATACGTATTAAAATACTCTTGAAACCGCTTCAGTGGCCGCATGGTATAACGCAAATACTCTACTGTTAAATAGATTGTCGATGACAGAAGGTTCGAGGTTAGAATCTCTGTCAGGTGTACTGACAGTGTTTTTTCCAGATTTTCTTTTACTTTTAAATTTATTTAAGCTATTTAACGTGTACTTTCTGAACCGACTGATTATATCAGCACACGACTTAACAAATTAATTTAAATCTATAAAAGACACAACATACAGCCCTCGGCCATTAGTTAATCACTGTGAAAGGGGAATCCCAAATTTCACCCATGTTACTTTTTTTTACTATGCCATGGATCAAACCAGGAACTCTTTAACTCAGCAGAGCTAAGGTCTCGGGACTATTGTAATTAGTAAGGAGGTTGTTTAAAATACATGTTCGCTATGTTGCCATGTTATGCAGGTCCTCCCCCTCTTTTTCTGTTCGCTTTTTGATGACGTTCCTCCATATTATGTGCTTTAGATGTTCTTCGGACGTGGAGGTCGATGGGGTGCGATGAAGGGGACAGAAGAATGTATCTATCAATTATGTTATTTTAGTTAATTAGTATGATCGTGGTCACACGGTAGTCACGTCAATAATTGCTGTGGAAACAAGTTGTCCTGTTTATGGCAAGGTGTAGAAAAGCAAGAATCCAGTCTGGAAGGGAGAGAGGCAAATATGTCTGCGGTCTAGAGGCGATCTCAGGGACTTGACATTACCTCAGGCGAGACGAGCACGCAACCGAGAGTTGGACGACATCCAAATAGCCCCATAACATCTGCGGACACATTTTATTTCTCACATAGAGAAAGTATTGTGACCGTGAATATTTTCTTCCTCGAGATTGTGATGGATCATGAAGTTTTGTGTGTCCCCGTACCCAAAAATATGGGAGTATTACAGTTCTGTATGTATCTATATCTGGGTCTAGATACGAAATTGTTTGATGGATTTTGGTCCAAACTTGATATTTAAATGTAAATATAATTAAATATTTGGGACTTTTTTAAAAAAAATTTTGATTCTAGACCTCAAATTCAATGAGGATTTTTTTTAATTAGAAATTTTTGGAAAATGGTTCTAAAGATTTTGATTTAAAATATATGTCTGCGGACTTTTAAAAATAACATTGTATACTTGTTTTTGGCAAGGTTAAGGGTAGTGGGGAGGGTATTTCGCTTAAGGTTGGTTTACTAACGACTGATTTTTAAAATATGAAATATTTATAAAATCAAGTAGTGTGTTTGGAAAGGGGTCAACTCAGCCTCGTGAGGACAAATGAGGATCTACTTGAAAGAAAAAGTAGTAGCTCCAGTCAAGAAAACTGAATTTAATGGCTAATGGTTTTAGGCATGAGGAAGGTTATATTTAGAGGAGGTGTACCCGCATTTGTGTGGTGGGAGTGTGTCAAATCCTTTTTTGGAAGAACCACCCTCAGTACACCCGATCGAGATTCGAACCTCGATCTTCCAGTCATCGGCAGTCTAGGCTACTACGAGAGTGACACCTTAAGACCATTGAGGTACTGAATGAGAGAATTTGCCATGCAGACGTTCAGCTATAACACAATATTTAATTCTAAGATGCGTTACTGCGCGGCTCCCTCTTTTATAATCATTGGGTCTATCTATATTAACCCTCCTAGTTAGCATGACTTAAATGTTCCCAACCTAATTTAACAACAATAAAATAACCAAACTATATTAACTACTTTTAGTGTTACATCTCTTATGCCCCTTAAAACTCCACGCAAATTCGGATACAAATCTTCTAAATTCTAGCTTCCTCATACCTACCTTACTAGCGTGAATTAAATATGTATGGACCGACGAAAAAAAAAACTTCTTAGTTTTCAATCACACTTTATTTGAGTATCAGTAGTAAGAATGTCTAACATAACTTGGAAAATATGAGATTTTCTTATAGTTTATGGAAATTATAAGTTTTTATAGTAAAAACAGTAATATTTAATATAAATAAAGTCTAAAACTCAAACCCAATGAATGAAATAAGCAGGAGGGAACCTTAATAAATACGTCTAAAGGCTTCAAGAGTTTCGAATTTCCACAGTAACGCCTCATTTGTGTGATGCTTTTTTATTTACTTCTCCTTTTCATCCATTCTATACATCTAGTTTTTTTTACTAATCGCTAAAAAAAAAAGGAGACAAGTTGTTGCAGAAGTGTCCGGAAGGGAGGAAAGAGGGGGTTGGAAGGAGAAAGAGGGGGGGCAGTTGGAGCGAACTGTTGTTTGTGATATGAGTTAGCCTTCAGGGCCGAAGACTTCAGTTGCAGGCGAGAGCTCGTAGCGAGGTCTGGCGCTCATGTTCAGAGCGTTAGATTGTTTCTGACCTGCTTGTTTTCAGAAAATATAACTTTACATACTAATGGTACAGTCACTGGCAAATGAGTTTTTAGGATATTCACTCCAGGTAAAGTGCAAGCTCCCAAAAATGACTGGGTCGTCTTCTAGCTCGTATTAAATTCATTAACAAGGCCACTTACCACCGTTTCGGTGACAGCATGGTCTAAGAAAAGGTTAGCAAACTCGTGGGCCGCATTTCTGACCAGCCCCCTCGTCTACCAACACTTTTATATGAATTTCCAGGCCGCAGTAAAAAACAAAAAAAAAAGTTTCCAGTTTATTTCTTGTTGTTTGAAAACAAGAGTTCAGTATAACTTTTCTGTTTGGCTGTGTGTTACAATCCTTCCCAGGTCTGCCCTTAGCAGACTTGGGGTCGTGGGCAAACTTAGTTTGTGGGGGTGAGGAAGTAATGGGGGGGAGATTACCTGCCTCACCTATCCCCCTAAAAAAAGTTAATTTTTGTTTAATGCTATTTAAGTATTTGATAGTAAGGTTATAATATCTTCTTGTTTATTATTTTTATTCCTTTATCCTTATTTTATATGCGTTTTTTTTTTCTATGAGGGCGACATGTTTCGGTGATTTTTCACCATCTTCAAGTCTTATTTGTATTAAGGATGATTGATTTTAATTCATACTATTTAAAATTTGTAAAATTCTACGGTTTTATATGGAATAAATAAAACTTAACTAAAACCTATTCCATATAAAATCGTAAAATTTCACAAACTATATCATATAATTATATCTATATAATTGTAAACACTATATCTGACCAGAGATGGGACTTGGGCTTTTCTCTTTATTAGTGAGCTGTATTTATTTATTTGCAAGGTGAAAGGCAGGTACACTATTAATAAAATTGATTTGACATCTTTTAACCAACATAAACCTTCATCTCGGGCAACACCAACATGACTTGGCGACAGTGATTGTTGTATTTTTTTTGGTCTCCAGCCTTACAATGTGTCTGGGCCACAAGTGGGCTAAAGTGAATGAGAATATAACGGACGATTGACATTTAATTCTAGTGTCAACATAATTATTTAATAATAGAAACTACTTCATAGCCAATTTAGACAGGTTTTTATTATCACCACGTCTTACTACCTGTTCAGGTTATATATATGATAAATACTATAATGTGGAAGAGAGGAAAAAGGAAGCATTTTAGAAGTTATTTGCCCACATTTGCGTGAAAGGACAGTGACAAACCATTTAGGAAAAACCACCTTCAGTAGATCCGGCCAGAATTTAAACCCCTATCTCCCCGTATTCAGCATGCCAGTCTAACACGAGAGTAAGGAAGGCACTTATACCATTTAGCCACTGAAGCGGGTTTAGACAATGCTATACTTTTCTAGCACCTAAAATACTTAGAATGAGTGAGTTTCTATTCACATAAATTTTTATAAAAATACACAGCTTTTAGTATCTCTCTGGCCCACATAAACATTATGAAAAATTTAAATTTAAAAATATTTTAGTGGTACATTTAATGGTTTTAAATATATACAAAGAAAAAAAATACCGTAGGCACGTGAAATAAACGTCAGGCTCACCTGCTCTGGCTAGCTACTGACGTGAAAGCTGGTGTTCAATTCCCAGTCACATATAGTGATGTTGGCTTTCCTACGTGGTTTCCCACTCTCCCTCAACGCAAATGTGGGTATTATAAATGCAGACATTCTAAAAAAAGAGTAGGGTTGGAAGTCAAGAGTTTGGTTGTAATTGTTGGATTCTTACCAGATACTTGTTGGAACCGCTGACATTCTATTAGAGATTGTATATTCTACTTTAGATGAGCAATAACTACAGATATAATACCAGAAATGGGTTATAACTGCGTGCATCTTACAAGATATTTAAGAATCAAATAACCAAAGCTATTATTTAAGCTTTTAGTGAGGATTACTTCATCTAGATATATTTTGAAAATTGAAAAATGACACCTGGACATGGGAATCGAACCTGGGACCTTTGGCTTATTTATGAATGAACCTGGGCACGGGACGATTCCTGGGTAGCTCAGTGGTTAGAGCATTGGCGTACTAAGTTGGCTATTTGATTCTTAAATATGCAATCCCTTACAATTATAATAATTGTACAAGTTGCAACATTAAGCCAACTACCGAGTCGAATATGGCTGCGTTATCTGATAGCTCGTGATCTTAATAAAATCACACATTTGTAGTCTAAGATTTCTACACGTCCATCATAGACTCTGCCTTAAAATATGAGTGAAGAATGGCCCTGAGCATGGGATGATTCATTAATAGTTCAGTGTTTAGAGCATTTGCGTACCAAGCCAAAGGTCCCGGGTTCGATTTCCGTGTCCGGGTGTGATTTTTCAATTTTCAGATTACAAGAGATTGAGTAGATTTGTTGACGTCTCACGAGTGATTAGTAAGAGCCACTCACATACATATTACAAAATATTGGCCAGTGCTTTAAACATCTTTCAAGAGATTGGAGAGATTTGTGTATTATATTTTAGTTACAACTTATAAATATTTTTTACCACAAATATTACGAGTTTTGAGTAAATATCTCAATTTTTAAACAATAACGTGAGAAAGTTCGTGTGCAGTTCCATACTATTTACTTACCACAGTGATAATTTATTAAATACTGAATAATAGCTTATAACCAAAGAAAAGTGGCGCAACAGAAACTACATCACAATTACAGATATTTTGAAAATATTTGTGTAGTGTAGGCATATATTTTATTTAATAAGGGATGAAAAAGGGGGTGAAAGTTTGTATCGGACTGACTGACTGATTCATCATCGCCGAGCGCAAACTATCAAGGCTACAAGCATGAAATTCGGACTGTATATTCATTTTGTTATGTAGGCACCCACTAAGAAAGGATTTTAGAAAATTCCACCCCAAAGGGGTCAAAATAGGGGATGATAATATGTATGAAAGTCCGTCATTTTGAAAGTTACACAAACAAAATTTTGTATTTCGGTTATTGACGTAAAACAAATAAATACGTGTTTCAGGAATTTTGGAAATTTTATTTAATAAGGGATGAAAAAGGGGGTGAGAGTTTCTATCGGACTTGCATTATTTTTGATCTGAGGTCAAGTTATGGTCATCAACGTAACGTAATATTTTAAATTAATCTGTAAATACTTATGTATATTTTGGTATTTGTATATAATCAACTTCCACGCGAGCAAAGCCGCGGGCAACAGCTATCTAGTATATATATATATATATAATATAGTCTATGTATTAAATGTTCTCCCATATTAATTTATTCAATCAGATGAGTAATTGGAAAAATCAAAAGGCTAGAAAATTAATGCCTGTATTAACAAAATTTGATGTACTTTTAATAAATATCATAAAAATAAGCTTTTCTACACTCTCAAGACTTAAATCTATATTCTGTGGCAGCTCCGAAAAAACTCAATGAAGTAAAAGTCTTCTTTATAAACTTTTAATTATTTCTTCAAGGAAGAATATTGGGTTTCTCTTTAAAGGGGTGGGTACACATTTTCATTAAATTTTCCCTTTACTTAAAAATATATTGCTTTTAGCCGACTTATTTTTCTTTTTTTCTCTTTATGTAAAGTGCTGTAGAGTTTTTACAAACCATGACAACACAATGCCAATAACGTCCTTTTGTTAATGAAATATTATAAAAGTCTATTTCTAGTAAAATATTGTTTTCGTGGTGTCAAACTATTTTATAAGTTTTAAATTTAATTAAGATTTTACCTACCTGAAATAATTAATTATACTCATATTTTTAAAGCTTGCATGACCAAAAAATCAGTGGTTTGAATATTTACACATTATTCATGCTTTTGGAATAATTTGATTTTTTTCAAGGTCAACTATTTGTTTTATATAATTTATATATCTATATACATTCCTTGCTCTTATATAATATTATACATCTATTCACATCACTAGTCACATGGCCTTGAGGCAGGGGTTTCCAACTGGCGGCCCACAGTGAATTTTTTTATTGTGGCCCCCAAAGTTTTTGGAAAAGTAATATAGGCCCTACTAAAGTAAAATTGATATTTTTAGCCAAGAAACGGACTGTTTTGACTTGCGTGTGTCAAATCAATGAAAGCTTCATTCAGTCCCCCTCATTCCACCCTATCCCTATCTTGAGATAGTTCTATCCAGTCCACCTAATTACACCCTAAATCCTCCAGATCATCTCATCTGCGTCCAGGTCTTCCCACTGGATTTACCAGTCAGTAGGCTGCCCTGAACAAGGTTCTAGAGTCTAACATTAACGTTGCATGCCCTGTACACCATAATCTACAAGACTTGATTATTCTAACAATGTTATGAGTACAGGGTATGTAACTCATCATTATATAACACCCCCCACTCTCTGGTATAATAATCCCTTTATGGACCAAATATCTTCCCAAACACCTATCGAATATTTTAGTAAATTAAACTAACAGCCACACACTTTATATTTTTAGAATCATGGTGGTCTTTTAGCTAGTTTCTCCCTTGTTTTATACTGAGAGTCACATTATTTTACGAATAACAATCCAAAACCAAACCAATCCCAGAATCTAGGAAGTTTTATTATTTTAATGTATTCTCCAGCTATGTGTATCGACAGACAAAGTAGCAAGGTACAGAATATATATTCTTTGAGTATACGAACGAGGGCTTTGGGTGCGTACATCAGCCGCCAGCACAACGTTATGCTTCAGAGAAACGCAATTTTCACATTCCTCTCTTACGTTACTCCTCTCTCTCTGGTAGAAATAGGAAGGCCCCCCTGAGGGCAACGAGGTATACAGTACCTCAACTCTTATCCCGGCCCCACTCCGTACGCCTTTCTGGCCCGAGGGCTCCCAGCATCCCAAGCCTGAGGTGCCCGCGGCGGATCTACCCAGACTACCCCCCCCCCACCCTCTTTCTCTTTCCTTCATCTCTCCACTTCCCCAGCAACTGCCCTGAGGGGCCCTACTCCCAATTGGTTCCATGTCGGGGATATTGAGTTCACAGTAACCATGGTAACTAGCTCAAGGCGAGGAACACTCAGTTTGTCCTAGCACCCCCACCCACCGTCAACCCCTTTACCCCGTACTTCTCGTGCCCTCTCTTTGCCCGCCTTGCCTTGCTTGCATATACTAGATCTATCCTCCCAAAAGGATATTCGATATTCAGTACGGTACAGAGAAAAAAAAAAAAAAAAGAAGGTATATGTGTATGTGTGTGGGAAGAGTTTCACCAGTGTTTTTTTTTCTTCTTCTTTTTCCCTCTTCTACTCTTACTCTTTTGTTCCCACTTTAGCTTTTCTACCCCCTGGAGAAGAGGCGGCGGTATATATACAGGTCCGCTGAGCCCGCGGGGCCGTAACAGACTGTTTGTTCTGATCCGCCACATATAGCACTGCTCGCGCGTCACGTGGTTTATCCGGGGTGGAGGGAAGATTCATCGGTCGGCTGTGATCATGTTCTTTATAGAGTAATGAGTCTCTCTTATTGATAGTTCATAAATACGTAATGATCTGCTTTTTTTTTTTTTGTAAGGACATTAAGGACGTCAGTGCATAAGTTACAATTTCAGTTAGACTGCTAGACCATGCAACCATCGATGAGCGCAATACATATCTAATGAGGTAGATGTGCGGAAGGAAACATTTTAGAGGTAATCTATCCACATTTTGGTGGAATAAGAGTGGGAAACTATTTAAGAATCCCCCCCCCCCCCCCAGCCGGACCGGGATTAGAGCCCCGATCTCCCCTTAATGAGTAGGCAAGTCTAACAAGAGAGTGGCGCCTTAGACTGTTCAGTCACTGAACAGAGCGGTAAACATTATTCATTAAGTAAATGTAATAAAGCTAATTTTTTTTAAACGATTGATGATCTAAGTTGATATTTTTGATTAAGTTGGTAATCTATTAAAATCCTTCTTAACAGGAGCACATCTGAAATAATGTGTGGTTGAAATCCCACACACCTTCATTCGGTTTTAAAGATTATTATTTTAAAACATTTGGAAACTAAATATAGAACACTAATAAAAAAATACAAGAACTGACAGACACTCTTAGGTTAATATAGTTTTAAATTTTATTTTTTTAAGTTTGGTACATGTTGGCACTTTTTTTTTTCTCATGTCTTTTTTTATACATAATATATTTTTTTTTTATATTTATTAACTTTACACAAAGATATTATTTAAAAATTGGAAAGATTTTTTCAGGTGCTATACATACTAAACAACAGTCTATATACAAATCTACGAATATTTTAACATTGAAAATAATATGCGCGTTCTTTCCGAGTCAATTCGTCAGTCTGGCGTTAAAAATAAGCTATGTGCAAAAAAACAAAACCACTCATTCATAATAGTGGAAGATTCTACCGATGGTCCACAATATTAGCTCCATCCATTAAAATGTAGGTTCACAGCCCTCTTTTGGGTAAACCCTGCTTATGAGATCAATTCTTTTGAAAAGTGCAAAATATGGGAGAGGAAATTCTGTATATTCTTTCAATACATTCAAGAAAAGATTTTTTTTTTTTACATAATTACATTAGTATCACATGTTGTACTAAACAAAGGGCCTTTCAACTACTAAATATATTTTGATAATATAGTATTGAAATCAGGACTGTGGAGACAAAGAGTCAGAGTTGGTCAAAATGTACCAGGTTCAGCTTAAAAAAAAAAAGCCTATAATATTATGATCATGTATGGTAATTTTATCATTTTAGTTTTATGCATTTAATTCTTTTGGACCAATATTTGTAATTTGGAGTGACAAATTTATTCAAAAATAAATTCACAATGTCATAAAAGTTTTCCATGAATTAATATGCATTGGATAATTTTACTGCATCAAGTTTTTTGTTGTTGTTAATTAATATACTTTAGCCATTTTTTAAGAAGTCGGAGTTGGACAGTAAAAAAATAAACGAGTCTGAGTTGAAGGCTTGGTATACCTACTCCACAGCCCTAATTGAAATCAGTACTTTGTTTTAAAAAGTATTTTAGTTAATAGGCCTGTTATTAGGCAAGTTGTTCATTCAATCATATTATCCACACTTTTACAATATCTACAACAATGTCAAAAGCCATAGAACCTATTGTATATTTACTCACAATTATTCTTGTTGAAATGTATTCACAGCTGCATTGTTTTTAAATGTATATTTTAAAATCACTGTTTGAAACACGATTATTAAAAATAATTTAATATTCTATCATTAATTATGTAAAGTCCAGTTATGTTCTTATTATGGGTCTGCTATTACTCGAAGACCAAGCAAGCAAAAACTTAGAAAACTTCACACTATGTATTAACTATTTTCATTAATTAAGAAAACATAAATAAAATAACATATGTAACTAATATTTCAAACAACAGGTCATTTGTGAAAGAAAATAGTGGATTAGCTTAAAAAAAAGTTTTTGGACAGTAAAATTATATTTAGTTATGTGCACTATACAAAGTAAGAGTATATACAAACTATTTTAAATTATATAATCTCCCTGTTTCTTATCAAAATTTATTGTAGATATTATTAGTGATAATGTGTGGAAGCTTATGGACAGCACCTAGCTCACCAGTGCATTTTCTATTAGAGAGAGAATAACAGATTTTACAAGGTATATAATCTTAGATCATAAGGTTAGCACAATTTTAAAAATACTGGCGAAACTAATCTATGTTCACCTTATCAAGTAGCTATTTTAAGCCAACATTGTTTCGAGTCAAATCAAAACCCTGTTCAGATATGTCACCGGGTTATGCTATATATGGAATAAGTGTGAACTAAAATAAGAGACAGAAAGAATAATGTAGGAGGAAATATTTAATCAAGTCATTAACTCACAGACTGTAGCACCTGACTACGAGATGAATTGTTAAGAGAGGCATAAAATATGATAATAATACAGTCTTTATTTGGGTGAAGTAAAGTATGGCCAGCCCCTTTTCTTACACCTAGACCCTAAGTCAGGGTTACCAAGCTTTTTAGACCAAAGGAGCTCTTGCACCAGAAAAAATACATGCTGGAGCCTTAATAAATTTATTCAAATTAATATTATGAACCTTTAATAGCAACAGTTAAATTTTACAAGCATAGAAGAATAAAATAAAGAGAGAAAAAAAATCACAGACTTTAGTTGAGTCTTTAGAAATTAATGCCCTTTAATCAGATTTGAAATAATTGGTAATCCTGATGCCTAACAAAGCTAGCTTGAAACACACTGCCCTAAGTGTTCCACCAAAGTGGTGCCACATATTCCAGCTTCATTAACCTTGCACCTTGTACTGACAACAGGGGCTTCCTGTCAAATCAACAACATAATGATTAACTGAAAGTCTTGTTAAATCTATAGATTAGATATTCAATCGATTCCTTCCAAAAACGTTTCCCAAGTTATACACAACCAATTTCCATCAAAAGCTTATGTTCCAGGGGTATTCTCGAAAATTAAACTTTAAAATATATTCAAAAAAGAGATTGAAATTTCAGAAACCCTAATTTCTTTCAAAAGCAATTTCTAAAGTTATATCAAACAAGTTAACATAAAAAGCGATCACTTCCAGGATTACCATATCAAAGTTTATATTTTTTTAAATAGTGAAACTGCAATCCAGGCCTATACATCATTCGAATGTTTTAACAATATTAAGACTGTGGGCTTTAATACAATCTCTGTCACTTGGAATACCAAGAAAGCTGACTTGGCATATATTTATGTAGCCCCTAAGGCCTAAGTGCTGACTGATTCATGCACGATTTTTCAGAACTACAATTTGTTACATAAAAAATCAATTAAAGGCAATCCATTAAAAAATGGTTTAAATATATAAACCTAAAATTCCCATTCAAGTAATAAGGATATATTGCAAAAGCCAACTGAATAATTCACATCTAATTTTTTTAAATTAAAATTTGTACTACTTATGTACAGTTTTGTAGTTTCTAAAACTATTCCAAGAAGTTAAAAGACCTTACCTTTTTTTTCATATTGATCATGGGGTTGTAGTTAATTTGAGATTTAGTTTAGTTCATTCCAATGTTAAAATTTGTTTAGTAAACTTAATAAAAAAAAAGTTCACGATACAGTTACATTTAATATAATGAAGGGATAAGTTTATTAGAAATGTTTATTTTAATGCAATATGCTTATAAATTATTATATTGACTCAATGTAATTGTAATAAAGATATATCTATTTTCTTTGTTCAACACATTACTAATCTTAAGAGCCTATCTATCTCCTTTCCAGATAACTTTCAACTTTGGTAACCTACACCATATCAATCCAGACGGTGCGTGCATCGTGGTACAGTTTTCTATATTATACTTCAAAAACTCAGTAGATTGTAAACCAGCAAAACCGTTTTACCATGTTAATTTTTTTAAATTTTATAAAGAGACATTTAATAAACCGATTTTAATTTTGCTAATGTCAAATGAAGAATAAAAACCCCACAATGCAGTGCAATTAGAAGTTTGATCATAGTATTGTATCTAATATTCCGGTTAATTGTTCAAGAGTTGTTTTTAAACTGTTAGCAACAACTAATCAATTATAAATTAAGAAAATAAAGAGTTTTTACTGTCTTGTATAAGATAAAAATAAAGGTTTGCAAACATGAATTGAATATGACTGAACATGCTTTTTTTTTTTTCAAAATTAAATTTATAAGTAAGCTTATATATTGTCATAACCGCTTATTATGGTGAATATATTTGTGTGAAACATGACCTTGACATGAAACTAGCTTTCAACTGTCGTGTTCAGTTATCTTTTGAAATAAAACAATATCTGAGGTAGTGAACAAGATCCGTTTTATGATAAAACGGTTTCTCAGAAAATGTGAATGTTGTAGGAAATGCAGTGAAGAGAAACGCGGCCCGAAGAGTTACGTGGGCCACCGTTTGATGATTGTCACCGAACTTGTCTCTCGGTCTCATGGCCACATCACACCGGGAATACCTTACGCACGAACAGATACTCGGAGAACTGCTGACCCTCCACCCCACCACCATTACTCGCGGCCACCCTGAATCCCGCGTTCAGCAGCCGGGTGATGGCCTGCACAGAGTTCAACTTGCAGTAGCCGTTCAGGGGGAACCTTATCACGTGACGGGTGTCGTGTTGGTTCCAGGCGACGCTAGAGCGGGCGTCCAGCAGCGCCTGGTTCGTCTCCGGGAACACCTCGTCCAAAAGGGCCCGCTCCCCGGACAGCATTATTCGCTCGCCGAGGTCGGGGCTGATATGGAGGGCTACGCACTCGTACCCTTCGTGATGGGGGGACTGCTGGTGGTTGTCTGTGTCGCCTCCCCCACCGCGCCACCACCTCCACCTCCGGGGCTTCCGGTGCTTTTGATGGAGGCGGCTATTGTGCCATTCTTTAGCCTGTCCTTCTTCATCTGCTCCAACTGCCGGCACATGGCTGGAACAAAACACATCCTTATAGTGCAACTAAATTTGGCATCAGAGAACTATGTTTTAATTGGTTTATTAATTACTTGCTGGTGTACCCGTTCTTAGCTTGTGGAATCTATAAAGTAACTTTGTTATTTTTAGTCTATAAAATAAATCACAGGTTATGTTAAAAATATCAATCCTTTATTGGTTTAAATTGTGATACAAGACGCGAAAGTAGGCCGACTAATATACAATGTCAGAGATATATTATGAAGATATTTTAAAAGCCGACATTTCTTTTGAAGACTTGTTTATAACTTCTCAATACACAATACTTTGAACTATTGCCTGTTGGTGTTAATAAAAAGGAAATAAGTATGTCACAGCTTAATTGGTGTTTAAACGGCTGTAAATGAATCCAATATAAAGTATTTTAGCATTTTAAAAACTCTTTTTTTACCCTTTTTAGTAATTTTGCCACTTTAAAAAATATTTTTACTATTTTAATATACTATACTCTTTAAACCTATACAACCTTTTTTTATCTATATTAGATATACTTTGTGCCCTTTTTACATTTTTTTTTTCAAAATTGTGCCTTGATTACTTTTTGATCATTTACGGAAATTTTCAATTCTCGGCCTTTGGTCTTATTGCTCTTTATAATTAGATTTACTTATTAGTTTTACAGTAATTACCTGGCTTAGCCCCAGATAAAATATTTTAGTGTAAAAAGGATTAAAGGTTAAACAGGTAAAAGTAAATCTCATCCATTTAATTAAAAAAGGGTAAAAAGACTAAGTAAACAGGTAAAACAGGAGCTATTAGAGTAAAAAGGTTAAAAAGTGTAAGATAGATTAAATGGGTATAAAGGGTAGAAAGGTTTAAAATGGCTAAACAAAGTAAAAAAGGTAAAACATTAAAAAAAGGTAAAATCTACATTTTAAAATACAGGCTTCCAGTGGCACATGTTTTAGCACAGGGTATACCATAGCTCTTGTTGCACAAATGTATGAAATGTAGTAGTAAGCTTTCTCGCAGCGTTAATATTCTTCATTTTATCTATTATCTTTAACTAATTAAAATAATTCTAATCAAAATTTCGGCTTTGAGGTGCAAATGTTCATACAGAGGGGCTACTACTATTTAAATTTCAGACCTCTACGTCTGATAGATATCATAACGTTCATGCCAGTCAGACAGACAGACACAAACACTCTTACTTTTATTAATATAAAGTTAATTAAAAAAATTATCAAAAGCCTCCAATAATACTTCCTGATGAAATACTGTATGATTTATTCTAACATCATTGATTAGACACACTAAGAATGTAAATAAAGTCCGTTCAGTGTAGGAATTGTTTTCTGAAAGGCCTTTTTCCCTACCAGAAATATATTATATAGTAGTATATTGGTAGGAAAAAAGAACTTTCAGAGAGTAATTCTTACCGTGAATTGTTACTTTTTTCCCATCCTTTTGGCAACATAAATTTTCAGTTTTTAAACTTTACAAAGCCTGTGACATGAAGAAGCAAGAAATCATAATTAAGGACGATTTTTAACCTAGGTACAAAGAGCTCTATTTTATAATGCAACATCAACCAAAGTCCGAAGAGCACCAAACTGTTTATACGTGTTGAGATTAACTGCAATAACATGTACGAGTCTTATTTCGAATTCCCGGCTTTTACCATTAGTATTTTTCCCGAAAGGGGAAACTACCCCAACGGTCATCAGGGGTGGGTTAATTTGGCTTTAGGGGTGAGGAAGATTGAATTTAAAATAAATATAACCATATATGCATGGAAAAAGAAAGAGTGAAAACACATTTAGGGGAAAAAAACAAACTATCCTAGGTATACTCAACCGGGATTCGAACTCCAATCTCCCCATCATTGGAAGAATGACTGACGCCTTAGCTTAAGAGTCAGACCATTGGTCCAACAAATCGGTCCATAATAATGCTATACTTAGTTATTAAAGTTATTACAGCGGCTTATTATTTAATTAATATATATATATATATATATATATATATATATATATATATATATATATATATATATATAGCAAATACCTCAGCCATGTAAAAATATAAATATATTGACCACTTATTTAGTTTTCTTGGCGCGGAATTAAAATGCTAACAGGTTTTATCCGCGTATTTATTTTTTCTGCAGAGGATACCGTTCGCATGGTAACATCATTCACGCTTTCTTTTCTTTATGAAGCCGCTAGCGAGTTACCCGATAGTTTGCTACAAGATGTTTGTATACCACATCTACACTAGGAGATGTATGGTGACTAGGAAAAGTTACAATATATCCATTCGGCGAACCAATATAATCTGCAAGACCATAACATCTATTGAGGTGTTGTGTTACTTTTGGCAGTCAAAACTTTCACAACAAACAATTTGTTATTAGGTATTTGTTTTCTTTTAACAGTTTTTTTACATTATTGAAACAGGAATGGCTGGACATAATTGTTTGTATTTTTATTTTTTGGTTCAATTAGAAAAAAAAGAAAAAGATAAAATGCTTCGTTCTTTTTATAAATTAATATGGTGATTCTGCTGAAACAAGGGTTGGTGATGACGTCATACAAACCATCTTTGGTTGTGTTTATACTCTCTTTACAAAATAAAATTGGCGTAAGATTTAAAAAAAATTGTCCCCGCCTCTCACTATTCATATTATAATTTAACACCGCGTCTTACTACCCGTTCGGGTTATACGTTTATGTACTAATTAAAATAATGGTTAAGGGATTAGAATGGTTTAATTGAGAGGAAGTGCACACGAATTTGTAGGGAAGGCGATTGAAAAACCATTTAGGGAAAACCTACCTCAGTGCAATTGACCGGGATCGAACCTCAATCTCCCCGTCTTCGGCAGTCTAGTTTAACACACAAGTAGTGCAGTTGAGCACGTGACCACTGAAGTGGGTGAACTTATTTCTAAACTAATATATTGTATAGCTCGTTCTCTAAGCTATAAAAAAACAATTGTTTATTTTGGTGGCCAGTTATTACAAGATAAAATTGAGAATATAATACCTTTTTGATTTAATATTTCATGTACTATCAAATATATTGTCACCACAACAGAAAGAAAGTTTTATTAATACGTATATTTGTTCTTTCAATGAGCTACGTAGACACCAATTTATACTGCAGTCCTTTTTATTGATAATATTGTATTTCTAAACAAATAATTATTTCCGAATAGGGTGACCTGGTGGTCTAGGGTAAGGTGTCAGACTTCTGTGCTGGCGGCTGGGGTTCAATCCTCGGTCCCGGCACAGATTTATCTGATTTCCAAACCCTTCCTACACCTCTGACAAGACATCTTGTGAATGTGTGGAATGCCAGGTCACCACCGTGGTTCGGATTCCACGTTAAACTGTAGGTCCTCCATTTCATCTCACAATCACCCTACCATTACACATTAGCGTAAGTGCGTATAACCCGAACGGGTAGTAAGACGCGGTGCTAGTAATAATAATAATTATTTCCAAATAGGATGACATAACTTTCAGCCAATGTTTGCAATAAAGAAGCTTCTACTCTCCTAGTGTAGATAGGATATAGTGCACTTCTGCCCTGGGGGGGGGGGGTGAAAAATACCGTCACATTTGCATATCAGCCACAGTAATTATCACTGTAGGTCATCTACAGTATGGTATGTATATCCCATATTACAATAATTGATTAATATGAACCGTGATAAACGGGACATATGTTTAAATCTTATTTTCTTATACAGGATGGGCCCAAAACCATTAAAAGATCATTAACTTGAAAATCAACACTTTAATTGAAATATAAATATTCTCTACCTAAATAAAATCAAACTAAATGCTACACTTTTTCTATTTTTTGAAGATGTCACTCCGATGAGCTCCACCGGACGTCAGGCAAACCTCAGCACGTTGTCCATTACCTTCCTCGTCTAAGCATTTCAGCCCCCTCCACCTCCAACCCCTCCATACAATCTAGATAATGATACACTGCTAGCTATTAATCACCAAGATGGTTCGGTAAAAATTGGTTTTAATTGTCATTTTATTTATATAATTAATAATTGAGATTTAATTTTTTTTTTTTTTTTTAGTTACAAACAAAAATCATTACGGTTTTATCGATGTTTTCAGCTCTCACTCCTCCTCCCCCATGTTAATTTTGGTTATGTACTAAAAACAATCCGCTTCAATTACCGAACGCTCTATGGCTTCATCTCTCGTTTTGGACTATCCTACTGATGACGAGATCAGGGTTCGAATCCCGGTCAACTCTACTAAGGGTGCATTTTCCTAAATGTTTTCCCATTCTCATTCTAAGCAAATGCGAGTAGATTAACTCTAAAATGCTTCCTTATTAATTCTTAACCCATTAGAGTAATTATCACAAAGTATACCCTAAACAGGCAGCAATACATTGGCGATAAAAAAAAACCCAACTAAAAACACTTATAGTTTTGGAATCAACCAGTAGAATGTGATGTTGACATTAGCTGGTAGTTCTGTGAACAGTAGACCTCGTTCCCTCCATTTAAAAAGTACCAGGTACATCACAATAATATTATATTATCCTCTTATCGTAGCTACAGTTTTAAAATTTATCTTTGGATTTAAAGTTCAAATATCTCCAGGTAATTAACTAACCCTTGGATTTTATTCCAAAATTTGTCTTTGGTGATAAAGTTATACAGAAAACAAAAGAATAGAATATTTAATAATACATTATATTCAGATAATAAATAGACACTGTTCACGTTTCTTAAGACTTGAGTCTTATATTATATACTTATTATTTAAAAAATAGGTGACCTGGTGGTCTAGGGTTAAGGTGCCAGACTTCTATGCTGGCGGCCGGGGTTCAATCCTTGGTCCCGGCACAGATTTATCTGATTACCAAACCCTTCCTTCACCTCTGACAAGACATCTTGTGAATGTGAGGAATGCCAGGCCTCCACCGTGGTTCGGATTCCATGTTAAACTGTAGGTCCTTCATTTCATCTCACAATCACCCTACCATTACATATTAGCGCAAGTGCGTATAACCCGAATGGGTAGTAAGACGCGGTGCCAATAAAATAATAATAATTAAAAAATAAATCGCATGTCGTTTGACCTAGGTTCAAAAAATCTCCTTACTAAGTGTAGTTTAAATTGGTCCTCGCTTTTGGCAATAATCGTGGTACTGACAGACATAGATAGATGTATAGAGATGTATAGAGATTTATATATATGATAGATAGATAGATAGATAGATAGATAGATAGATAGATATGTCAAACGTTCGAGACTTCGGTCATGACTCACGTGCAATGTCGAAGTATCTCGACTCCTCCAGTAACAGATCGAGGTCGGCGAAATTCTCAGGGATGAGCAGCCTGGAGTTCCTCATGAAGTTGAGGATATGTCTGAACATGCCGCCGTCTCTGTCGATAAAGTAGTGCTGTTTCAACGAGTCTAGCACGATGGGAATACTTCCGTTGAAAAGTTTGGCTAGGCGGGATTCAGGATATCTGAAATCAATTTTAGGACTAATTACATTTACAGCTATATTTGAAGTATTTTTTATATTAGATAGTGAGAAATATATCTACAATGAACAAACACATTTTGCGGCAAATATTGATAACATTTTACTGTCTTATTAGTATAATTTTAAAGGTATTGATGATCATATTAATAATAGTGTTAATTAAGCGTCACTCTCAAAATAGTCTGAGCTGCCGAAGACTAAAATACGTCAGATGTTACGAAAGTTTTTTTTTAGTACCCCATCTTACTACCTGTTTGGGCTTCATGCTTATGTACTAATTACGCTAATAGTGTTAGGGGTTAGGAAAATTATATTTTTAGGTAATGTACCCGCATTTGCGTGGAGGGAGATTGGAAAACAATTTTTGAATCATTTCCTTCAGTACACTCGACCAAGATTTGAACCCCTATCTTTCCATCACCGGCAGTCTAGTCTACTGCGAGAGTTGGTGGTATTTCCTTAACGGGTTCCCATCTCCCTCAACACAAATGCTGGTACATTTACTTTAAATTATACTTTCCTCAGTTTCAAAAATAAATGTGATTGATTTATGCCTGCATAGTGAGACAGGGCGAAAAATCAATAAAATCAATAATAAAATCTAATCCCTCCATTGGTTGGCATGAAGACATGGTGTCTACTCAACTTGACCATTGAAATCCCCGACCTTTTCCCTGATTTCCCCTGATCATTTCCTAAAATTCCCGACTAAAAAAAAGTATATAACATCCTTCTAACTCGCCGCTCCCACCCTCCTTTTCCACCCTCGTTTTTCTAATAATCTTTTTATAAATAATAGTAATATGTAAAATTTGAATGATTTTTTTTTTAATTTGTATTAAAATGGTTTAGTAGGAGTTAAAAATATATTACACAGCTACAAACCAAAAAATGACATAATTTACTGATTTAATGATTACTGTATATCATTTTCCCGGATTTTTATTGTGATTTACCTAATTCCCGGCTAATTCCCGTTTTTTTCCCGATCACTTCAAATTCCCGGCTAATTCCCGTTTTCCCCGGATGGTAGACACCCTGGAAGACTAAACGTAAGGCTCATATTGTTTTATTTTGGCAGGAAGGCTCAGGGTTTTAGTCCCGACTGGGTGTGCTGTGGGTGGTATTTACTAGATTGATTCTTCTCCCCCTCTACACAAATGTTGGCACATTTAACATAAATTGTACCTTCCTTATTGTATGAGTAAAACTAAATATGGATAGCCCAGATGTGTAAGTTAATATTACATGATGAAAATCCAAAATAAAAAGTAAATCTATAATAATCACAAACGAATTGATGTATTCAGTGAAATAGCCAATTATGTGAAATTATGTTTTTACTATAAAACATAAACATAGGCTATGAAACAATTCTAATTAATTAGCGTATGTGTAGCTGCATACTTTTGCAGGAAGCGTGCACAACCTTCTAAAAAAAACAACCTCATTACACCTTCCCCGAGAGAAAATTTCAGGAATTTAACTTTTTGGGAGGGAATTTTAGAGAACTTGAGTGTAATTCTGACATAAGAATTTACTGAGCTAATTAAAAAAAACAACTGAAAATTAAAAAAATAATAATGAAAACTGTAGTTGAACCCATTAAAAATATACATTATATCTTGCATAAGTTCATTGGATAGAACAAAATGAAATGAAAGCTGTTTAAAAGGGAATTGGAAGAAGTTTACATTTTATCATTTTTATCTCTGTTAACTCTGATATTTATGATTAAAATTTATTAATAGCAAATTGCAGCCAAATGCAGAATAATCAATTTTTTTTTTTAAATAAAAATTAACAAATAAATAGGTAAATATTGGAGAGAGATAATGGGAGTTGAAGCCCCCTTATCATACATTCATGGGCGCCCATGTCCCAAGCAACTTTCTAAAATGGTCTCAGTAGGAGTTAATATAAGTAGGGGTTATATTACTAAAGATTATCTAAGAAAAGCCTTGGGTTGAATTCCAGTGAGGTCAAGATCTAGTCTACAGTGGGGAGTGATATCCAATATAACAAGTGTTTATCAAATTGTGGTACGTGTACCCTCAGAGGTAGGCCGAAATATGATAAAGTCTATTTAAAAAAAATAACCTTGAAAATAGAGTTCAAAATGGGTATATGGGAATAATTTTTCCAAGATAAATAAGAATAAGTTTTAATTTTTAAAAATAAAATTTATTTTAGGGTAGTTTACAAACAACTTAACTACGGTATGTGCAATGACCCCACGATGCTTTGCAACGCAAACTAGAAACAGCTGATTATCATCATACATTATTTTCTACTGAATAAACAGAGCTTTTAAATTGTCCTGATAAATGTTTTCAAATTATTGCTATGTGTAGTGAAACAATTCAACACAAGAGAGCAACAAACAAGCTTTCCCTTTAAAAAATCATTTAATTCATTTCGAAATTGTAGACTCGGCTGTCTGCTTGTATCTCGTTTTGCAGACACATGCGCACTTATCTGAGTCGATTGGTATTCAAGTGATTCCCCAAAGCAGATGTTGTATGTCGCGCGAAACCGATAAGAGTCGAGAAAACTGTTTTAAATCGGTACGAGCAGACAACGCAGAACGCGCTGATATCCTCTGATAGGTCCAGAGCTAATCACGTGACTACCTTTCTGCTCTATTATTATTATTATTATTAGCACCGCGTCTTACTACCCGTTCGGATTATACGCACTTACGCTAATGTGTAATGGTAGGGTGATTGTGAGATGAAATGAAGGACCTACAGTTTAACGTGGAATCCGAACCACGGTGGTGACCTGGCATTCCACACATTCACAAGATGTCTTGTCAGAGGTGTAGGAAGGGTTTGGAAATCAGATAAATCTGTGCCGGGACCGAGGACCGAACCCCGGCCGCCAGCACAGAAGTCTGACACCTTACCCCTAGACCACCAGGTCACCGGCGCTGATATCCTCTGATAGGTTCAGAGCTAATCACGTGACTACCTTTCTGCTCTATTAGTTTTTCTTTTATTGTGGCGGACGTGTTTAAATCCATAGTACCAAAGTTTCAAAATGGTGTTAAAAAAAAAGTGTCCATAATCAAATAATCTAGCACCATGTCGGGAATTCCTAAACTGTTTCCTTACCCCTGGTTATAAACTATCACCTGTGGTGATGCGTCTCGGCTCTCCCAGAACGGGCAAACATAACCAAATATGGCTATCGTCCACGGTGGACAAAATGGCCCTGGCTACAAAGTTGATATAAACTGTCAGTATTCCGCTGAAGGCTATGTTAGGTGTTACCAAAGCGGCTCATTATGCTACAAACATATTTCTAAGATAGTACCAGCAGGTGATGAGCCATCGGACGTCTTGGAAACAAAACAAAATAATACAAAAACATATATTTAAAAGAAAAAACCTACAGCTGCTCCGTTCTTTACGTAGCCTAGAGTGTGGACCTAATAAAGTAGAAACTGGTAAGTGCCTTTAGGCGCCACTACCTACCTAGCACACCTGCTGGTTTCAAACCAAAGAGAAATAAAACACAAGAAACAATATCACCATTGATGTTTTACCCTACGGCAACAACTTGGACTCGATTAATATATTATTTTTTTTACGTTGAGAAAAAAAACCTGTACATAAAAAAAAAAAATTATATTATAGTGACTTGCAATATTAAAGTCCTATCAATAAATAGTGAGGCAATATGACAAGAAGGTGCTTCAAGCATCTGCTTTACTAACACAAACGTCTTCTATAAATTTTATTACGAATCTTATATTAATTTATTCTAAAACTATTCATTTAGATAGAACTAATATTAATGCTCTTACTGATTGCTCTTACTGATACAGTGAGCTCAGGATGTAGGCCTAAAAATCCGTTTTCCCTCTTGCCTTGGCGGATTACAATATGTCCCTATTCTATTAGCTGTACCATAGTACCAAGATAACACTGCTATCTTTCAACATTTTTAAAGGAAGGAGCTTGAAGAAAACTAAAACCTATTTTTTTTACGATCAAGATCGATAACATTTTACTTTATTATGAGGATTCTAAGTATATAATTTATATTATTTATTTAGATTGAAAGTTGCAGACCACATAAATTTACGTATGAAAATGACACTCGTTTTAATAACCTTTATAATATTCAGAAAAAGTATCTTAGTATCTAAATATAACTAACTGTACATTACATTACTCGATTGAATAAGATCCTATATAAATCACACAGTTGGATAGATTCCTGCGTAAACTTTTAGAAGCAAACGCCTTTTGATGATGCTTTATACTATGTGGTAAATTATAATAACGTTTTTTTATCTGTTGAAACTGAACTGGCGAATAATTTTCACATCAAAACACTAAACCACTACTTGTTTTAATTGATCAAAATTGAATTTTGATTTGATTATAATAATGTCAGTATTCGATTAGGAATATGTGTTCTTACACAAAATAATGCATGATGTAAAGGCGGCACTAGCTTAATGTCAAATATTCGCTTCTTCACGAAAAACTTACCAAATTTTTTTTTGAATGAAGAGCACACATGAGCACACATCTACACACATGTGTCTATCTGTCGAATCTAAAGAGTCAATAAATTGGCTGTCGGGAGAGGCCAACCCTTGTGCTAAGCCATATGTAGATACCATTTTTACATTCACACGTACCAGGGTTGGGATACCATTTGCCTCATTGCGCACTTGATATCACAAGGTTATGTGATGATTCGATGATTTGTCTAGCCCACTGTAGGATTTAATTATCAGATTTTTATAATAATTGTTGAAATTAGTGGATTTCAATGTCTTTATACGATTTATCTAATTAATTGCACTTTTAATATTTTAAACTCAACATTAAAGTTACATAGTTCTTACTTGTTTAACCAACTAACGCGGATAGCCAGAATAACTCAGAAGCTGCTCCAGCCCCTTATATATGACCTACCCCTTGCTTCTTGGACCCCTTGTCTTTTGTGTTAAAACCAACCAATAGGATAGTTCATGACAGTCTTATGTTGTGAGGTTTAGCTTCCTATTGGGTAAAAGGTGGCCAACTCATCACCATATTTTTAAATGGAACGAAATAAGATTTTAAACAAAGAAAGGTTTAAAACGTTATATATTTGAATTTACTTCTAAAAATGCCTTATGGGATTGAAACTCAGTAAATTAAATAATAATTCATTAAAGTGGTATTAAAAATGAAGATATAACTGGAATTTAGACTCTTGTACTGAAAATAAAATCGTTCAAATTTGCCTGGTCTTCCATGGATGAAGTATTAAAAGGAAAAGCTACTTATAGTTCTTTAAAGAAAAATATACTTCATCCATGACTTTTCAAATAAATGAGAAAGGCCCAAAACAGACTCATTACAACCAGGTGGCTGAAATGGCTTTACATAAAGGATGAAGCTATTTATTATTATTATTATTATTATTATTGACCTCGGTAGTCTTATGGTAAAGACCACGCCTCAGGACCCGATGTTTGTGGGTTCAAACCAAACCTAGGTTGACGGATTTTTCTTGGTCGATAAAAATCCGTAGCACAACCTCCTTCGGAGGAGAAGTAAGACCATCGGTCCCATGTCAGTTGTGGCATGTATAAGAACACTGGAAGCTGTGTGAAAATACCATTCTGGCAAAATTAGTTGGACCTTTCACTCTCGCTCATAAAATTCTCGTCTGCTGATATAATCTCGGTTCAAAAGGTGCACGTTAAACACTTCGAATAAATAAATATTATTACTATAGCCAAAGTTGTATTACTCTATTAAATAAATTTAAATAGCCTTGTAAGGCAAGCTTCCTACATTTTAGGGTAAAGGAACGGTAGGCCTACATTTTAAGCTTGCACTTTGTATTTTATTTATTTTTTATCACCACGTCTTACTACTCGTTCTGGTTATAGGCTTATTTACTAATTACGCTAATGGTTTTTGGGATTAGGAAGATTTTATTTCGAGGAAGTGTACACTCATTTGTATAGAGGACAAGTAGAAAAGAATTTTAGAAAAACCACCCTCAGTAAAACCTACCGAGATTCGAACTTCAATTTCCCCGTAGTCAACAGTCAAGTCTACTGAGAGAGTAGATCTTTATACCATGCAGCCACTGAATTGGGTGACTTGCATGATTGATCTTTGCAAAGTTCGAGTTTGGGACCCCAGAAAATCCTTTTTTAAAACAATTTATTAAAATATGACAGATACCTCTTTTAAACACAATCTTAAGTTCATTAGAATAGTCTTATGATTGTCTAACAGAGTGCTGTACTAGGTCAATTTCCGTAAAAAAATTGGAGTCTCCCCTTTTCCCCTCTGTAACCTTAATATAATTGTGGCTGTAATATTACGATTAGAGATAATGTAGTTTCATTAAATTTACTAATGTGAATTGAATACTTATAGAAAATCGACCCCGACACCTTAGACTTGGATTTGTCATTTACAAATCTTTAATGTGGGATCGAAGGGAACGCCACATTTGACCAGAAACCAGAAAAAATTTCTGGTCAAACTAAGTGATGCCCTTGACAGATATTCAAAAACTGTTGGGATTATAATCTGTAGAAAATTAAAACAAATGTATCTATTGATTTTATAGTTTATTTATTTTGGTCAAAAAAGTTCTTTTTTTGTGTTAAAAACTCACAAAAATATGGGCCGTATCTTAAATTCTCTTCCATTCCCCTTTAAGATTCCCAAGAGCGTCTCATTCACAGGGTCGTACATAGCTCACTTCCTCAGGCTGGGCTCTTATATGAACAAAGTGGCAAACATTGTTTAACTTATATTTGAAACAAAGTTACTTTACTATCCCTCTTATCACCAGGAGATATACAATGAAATTTGAGCCACTCAAAACTGACCATCTAACTTCAATTAAAACCAACAGTTGGATTTAAAACCCCCTCAAGGCAACACCCCAATTATTTACAAAATGAGTTGAAGAGCGAAAATTAGAGATGTTTCTTGAATAACGTCGAAATTTCCCCAGCGGAAAACATTAGTATAAAGTTTATCCCGAACATAAACCTACGTAAAGGACCTCTTTACAAAATATCATTTTCCCACATCAAGAGGGTCAAAACGTTGTTAGGAACTGCTGAAAGCCTAGAACGTGGTGGAATGACCGTTAGCCAGTTTCAATACACTTTACTACGTCCAACTTACTTTCCACAAAAAAACAACAAACAAAGAACAAATCTTATAAATTAGTTTGTATCATTACTTGGAAACAATGAGTCTTTGGAGGAGGGGAGAGCGTTAGGGTGAAAATTAACACAAACACAGGTTTCACCCCTGTAGGTGGAACTGCGGCACTACATATATAACAAGTGAACTACGTTAAAACAACACGAGTGGGTTTGCTGCTAGGCAGCGGGTTGAAAGGGGCATTGGGGGGGAGGGGGAAGGTCGGGGTTGAAAGGTGGTGGAGGGGGGGGGGGAGCGGCCAGAGGCTACTCACCACAACAATTAGAGAACAACAAACAACAAGCGAAATGCCCATATCGCCACAGGCAAGGAGTGTTACCCATTCAACCAGGGCGGAGGGGGGATGATTTGCTCTAGGGTAGAGGAGAACGTCACCCTCCCCACCCCACCCCCTTTCACCTAACATACAGTAGTTGCATGCATTCTCTCGCCAACACTAAACACAATGCTTCCTCGGGGCTCTATTGTTTTTGTTTGCTACTGCAACTGTGAGAGCGTCCATCCTCTTTATTGTTAGAGGTCATGCATGGCTCGATCCATATCCCACCATAACTGCAGCGTCGTTATTGCAACACGCAGTTTGATTCTTACAGTCAGTCCCTGGTTTTATCTTTGGTCTATATGTACACACTCTCATTCCAAGGTTGCCGTTGTATTTTCAAAATACAACATCCCCTTTTGTTTCTCACATTTTTCAACAATTAATCTTCTTCTTCACAGATAATTCAAAGAGTAATGTAGATACATTAAAATTCATTTTTCACAAAATCGACTCGTGTGAAGTAATTTACCTTGGTGGTTACAAATTGATAATTTGACCTTGATGGAGAAATGTACGCAATTTTTACATAAGATAATGTTTCTGGGTGAAAAAGAGGGCGGGATGGAAGAGGCATAGGTTTGAATCAACGGGGTTAGTTTTTCTGTTGGTCTTTTTTCTTCCACTATTTAAAGCTTACAGATAAATGTGCCATATTCACAATTAGTTTTGTTTTACACAACTTTTATTTATTAAGTTTTATTGATAAAATACAATTAATTATTTTAAATACAAAAACGCCCTGTATCATTCTTTTACCTTAGTTTATTTTTAAATCATTATTTAGTTACAATTGTTTTCTTAATTAAGTATTCTTTCATGTATTATTATTATTATTATTATTATTATTATTTATGTTTCAATGCCGGCCTGCTATAAAAGGTCGGTAGGTTAGCTCTATAACAAGAGAAATTGAAATTAATATTAGGATTATTACCTAGTGCTACAAGTCGCTATGATGGATATGAATGATATAATATTAGGAAAAGAGACGAAGAAATGTAATTTTAAACAGATTGAGAAATAATGAAAAATCAAAGCGTGGGATTTTTTTTCCCTGGGCACTGAGCAGTCCCTTGAATACCTTGTCCAACTGGAAGATTTCCTAAATAGTTACCATATCTTCGAGAAATAAGAAACATTACCATCCACGATAGATAAACCACAAGGGATACACAAATAACAGTTTCAGACACGTACTGATAGTTATTTATAAAAATGAAGTTGTATACCAATACACCTCATTATTGGTAAAATTAATGCTCGACCCGTTAAGTTGTTAAAAACAAGAGAGGAAAAAATAAACCCGACCTAAAACCACCAGTATAGTATTACCAATGCAAGAACAGCCAATAAACCCACACTAATATTTTATTAAACTGGGCTTTATTTGTTTCTTTCCTGTTGCTCAAATTTAAATGCCACAAGAACACTATTCCCTATTAACATTCATTTAATACTTTCAGAATTAAATAATAAAAGGGTTTCTATAATATTCTCAAATGCCTCTTTTATTATTCCTCACATGACAGTTAAATTAATTGATAATACAATTATTGTATTAATTATCGATGTATAATTTGTTTAGTTGTTTGTGTAATAGCCCGCTTATTTTTACACGGTAAGTTACTACTAAGGAACAGTTTTACAATCCCAAGAGGAGAATAATCTAACCATCAGAAATTTCAAGAATTAGAACGTTTTGACAATGTTTAATAATTGACTTTGTGCAAGACAGTAGGGTACACTATTTTTAGTAGCATTTTTATAAGAGAAACTTTTTATATTGTGGACAATTTTTTTTTTCTTTCCATCCCCACGTCCAGGCTACACGCATGCATGATAATTACACTAAGGGCTAGGGCTGAGGAAGGAAGCATTTTAAATGTAGTCTACCCACATTTGTGTTGAAAGAGGGTTGGAAATCATTCTGGAAAAAAACCCTCATCATATCCGACCAGGATTCGAGCCTACATCTCCCAGTCCAACACTAGAATGACACCTTAGACCATTCGGCCATTGAAGCTAGTGTGGTAGACAATGACAACAGTTTACTATATATTTAGCTTTTATTTTATAGGTATTGAGAATACATATATGAAAAAGCGACAGCCTCAGATTAAATGATCTGACGTATGAATACTTGAAAGAAGATGTAGTATTTTTTCTATCTGTCAGAAAATTGAACTGTACTAGAGAATCTTATACGAGGTGAGTAGAGTAAGAACTATAGAAACACGGTTGCAATTATATTTAAAAAAAAAAAAGAACACTTACGGGTATCACGAATAAATGTTACATACAACAAGTCTATCACTTCAAGGTAGTGTTTGCTAGTGGCAATACCATGACGACACACCTATATTTATATAATATACCATGGTGAATATCTCAGGTAAATGAACCATTTTCCAATACATAGTAACCAATATCAGTTCATAGAATAACTTTCTGGGTTCAATCCTCGGTCCCGGCACAGATTTATCCGATTACCAAACCCTTCCTTCACCTCTGACAAGCCATCTTGTGAATGTGAGGAATGCCAGGCCTCCACCGTGGTTCGGATTCCACGTTAAACTGTAGGTCCTTCATTTCATCTCACAATCACTTTACCATTACACATTAGCGTAAGTGCGTATAACCCGAACGGGTAGTAAGACGCGGTGCTAATAATAATAATAATAATAACTTTCTGTAAATCGTAGCTAATATAAGTTCACAGAATAACTTTCGATGGATTGAAGTTAGTATCTCAATTCTTAGAATGTTTTTCAATATAGCGTAGCTAAAGTTGTGCGGAATCCCGAACTTCAGTAAAAAAAAAATTCGGGAAAATGGTTGCTCCCAAAATTCTGGCGGGAAAAAATATTTCCCGGGATTTTTCATGATAGAATATAAAAAAAAATTAAAGCTAAGGACAGACCATCAGTCATGTCTGTATTTAATTTTCATTGAAAATACTATTAATTTATTACATTTTAAGTAACCTTACCTTCCATTAAGCAGCTGGACACGCGAAACTTCAGTCACTTATTTTATAGCTCCTTACAAAATAATTGCGCGTCGTTAAAGAACATAACCACACTAGATATGATTGAGAGAAATACCTATATCTGAATAGATTTAAGCCATGAAGACATATTTTTAATGCAAAATAATGATGAAAGCGGCTTTTAAATATCAAAATATATATGAAATACACCTCCACACTTATTTGCATAAAAATACGTATATTACATGGATATTATTGTTTGTAATGGAATCCATTTGCTTTTATACCATTGATAGTAGGTGTTGGATAAACTAATATTTTTGGAGTGCAAAAGCGCTTTTTGTGAGAACTTTAGTAACTAAAACGTAAGATTATTCTTATGGACAATAATGTGGCTCGCTTGTATTTACTCAGGTTAGTTTGAATATACTGATTTTTTACTGCCAAAGTATTGATTAAAATTCACGCCATGGTCATGAGTTTTTTATTTAAAACTATTTTTTTTAGTCAATCTTAAATTTAATTTTTAGAATTTACCTATTTATATTTAAATCAAAAAGATTTGATTAAAATACACTAATATTATAGTTGTATTAGGCCTAGTTATTTAATATACATTATATCAAAAATCTTACTCAACACTTGTTGGAAAAAATATTTAGTTCTTATTAGGAAAACTTACAATTTAAAAATAGATAAATATACAATTTTAAATTGTAGCCTACATATTTTTTTTTCCTTTAATATATATAGATATATTTTTTTTTCAAGATTATATAGGATGAATGTATTGGTCATACCAATAACTATACCGAATATGAGTTTTTATCCTTTTTCCGACTATTCAAAATATTGCTGACATCCACCACTACATTTAATTAATTTTAAAATATCAAATAATTTTAAATTTTTAAATGAAATGAATGGGAAAGCTAAGTTTAGACTAAAATTATATGATATATATATCATATATCTTTAAAGAAAAATATACTTCATCCATGACTTTTCAAATAAATGAGAAAGGCCCAAAACAGACTCATTACAACCAGGTGGCTGAAATGGCTTTACATAAAGGATGAAGCTATTTATTATTATTATTATTATTATTATTATTATTGACCTCGGTAGTCTTATGGTAAAGTCCACGCCTCAGGACCCGATGTTTGTGGGTTCAAACCAAACCTGGGTTGACGGATTTTTCTTGGTAGATAAAAATCCGTAGCACAACTTCCTTCGGAGGGGAAGTAAAGCCATCGGTCCCATGTCAGTTGTGGCATGTAAAAGGACACTGGAAGCTGTGTGAAAATACCATTCTGGCAAAATTAGTTGTACCTTTCACTCTCACTCATATCAAAAGATCAAAAGATCGAAACTAATATCTCGAGACATAGAATAGCTTTCAATCGATCGTGGCTAGTATCTCAAGCCATATAAGAACTTTTAAATACATCGTAACTAATATCTCGAGTCAAATAATAACTTTCAATAGATTGCAACTAATATCTCGATTCATAAAATAGCTTTCAATAGATTGTAACTAATATTTCGAGTCATAGAATAACTCAATAGATCGTAACTAATATCTCGAGTCATATAAGAACTTTAAATATATCATAACTAATATCTCGAATCAAATAACTTTGAATAGATCATAGCTAATATAACTCTAAATTTATCTTGGTTATGGCCCGTCTACAACCAAACGCACCCGCTTGTCGGACTCGCAACTACGCAATAACGTAATTTTATCTGTCTACAATAGCTTACGCAAACACAATCGTATGTCGGAACTGTCGGACCAGCTTGTCGGGAGATGAACATTGTCCATCTCTTGCGTTTATGTAGTTGCGTTGGCTTGCGTTCAGCCAATCAAAAAACAAATATGGATGGACTACTAAAATCAAATAATTTGAAGTTATTTGATCTATAACAAAAACGATTGGAAATGTATAGTAATTAAAATCATGTGTATTTATCCAGTTAAATATTTTTTAAATATTTATTTCTTATTTGAAAACATTAATATGAATTTGACTGTTATAGTCATCATTGATGTTTGTTCCTATTGGTTGAAATTACGTTTTACGACTTTTCATTGTAGACAGTCTATTTTATATTTAATAAAAGCGTAATTACGAGTGCATTTGCGATTGCGTAGTTGCGAGTCCGACAAGCGGGTATGTTGGTTGTAGACTGGCCTTTAATATCGTGGGACATGGAATAGTTTTCAAATATATCTCAACTAATATCTAGGGACATGAGTGGACTTTTGCTCGCAAGAAGTCGCTTGAAACTTATTAGATTCTGTGGCGAGGAGCAATCGGTTTGAAACAAGGATCGCCAACCACGGAGTACCTGAAAAGATGATTCGTTATTTTAACAATATCAGAGTACGGTATTATTTGTATAACAAAACGATATTGTTGTTGATTGAAGGGTTTTATCGATGTATATCTTGTTTATTACACACAGGAACCCGTGTGAGGAATTTTTGTATTTTTTTTTTTTCTTTGTGCTCCAGGCCATTTATATTACCATGTCCCACTAGTCCTGCAAATGTATAGTCTTTTGTGAAGAAATAGAATGGTTTTAGTGCCGCAAGAAGCAGTAACTATTAGCTACTAAAAGTTAATTATAAAAACTATTTTCATTCACTTTTTAGAGTTATTTAAAAATTTATGATATTCAAAATATACTGTATAGTATATACTTGGGAGCAGCTAAAATATTGTTCACGAGCTGTTTTTAAAGCCCTACAAAAACAAACAAATCAAAAATGAATATTTTCAAACAGTTATTTTGTGGTTCTAAAGCAGTTTGCAAGGGATTTATTCTCCCCTTAGCCAAAAATCATAGTTCAAGAAAATATGTCAAACGAGGAGAGAAATGTTTTGATCGCATGTTTAAGAGTGTCTGTAATCATATTCCACGAATATAATATTTTTTAAAAGTTTCTTATTCCATAATTGGCGTTATGGGTATCCCATAAATTGCAATGTTTGTGATACTCCTTAATAAAGTTTATGATTTCCTGCTTCATCCACTTCATCATCAAAATTCAAAGGTAAATTTGGTGAAAAAAATAAATTGGAAACGAAGAAAATAAAAATTTAAGTTTAAAACACTTAAAATAAATACACAATTTGGTGCTAACAAGCCGGCGCGGCGTCCAGACCTCAACTGAGGCGAACAAGAGCTCATAAGCATTTGGTTTCCGCTTCTCTAGTGAAGTTTGGGCGAGTTCATGAGCCGCTCGCGATCCTGGTGCGCGAGCTGAATGCACCTCAATAGATCCCCTTATCTTTATTTTAATTCACCGTGGTAACTTTTGGCATTTATATACGCAGCACCCACCTCAGTGGTGTATTTGGCTAACGCGCTAGTTTCATGTTGAGATAAATTGCCGAGGACGGGGAGATCGAGGTTTGACTCTCTGTCGTGTGAACAGGGGAGATTTTTTTCCTAAATGGTTTTTCACTCACATTCCACGCAAATGTGGGTTCACTTCCTCTGAAATTCTATCTACGTAATTCCTAATCATTAGCTTAATTAGTAGTTTAGCGTATAAACCAAATGGGTAGTAAGACGTGAATAAATATATACGTAGCAGCTCACTTCAAGGGCGGAATGGTCTAAGGCGCTCTCGGCTTAGATTGATGGGAAGATCAGGGTTCAAATCTCGGTAGGTCTACTGAAGGTGGATTTTCCTTGATGGTTTCCCACTCTCCTTCCCCGCAAATGCAGGTAGATTACCTCTAAAATGCATTCTTCCTCATCCCTACAACATTAGAGTAATTATCATATATGTGTATAAACTGAACAGATAGTAAGACGTAATGATTATTTATATATATGCATACGTATCAAACTAATTCCCAAAAACCTGCCTTGGTGGCGTAGTTGGCTAATGTGCTTGTGTTGAGCTCGACTGCTGAGGACGGGGAGATAGAGATTCGAATCTCGGTCGGGTGAACTGGGGGGGGGGGTTCCTAAATGATTTTTCACTCTCCCTCCACGCAAATGTGGGTTCACTTCCTCTAATTAAACCTTCCCAATTATTCATTAGCGTAATTAGTACTTAAAGCGTGTAGCCCGAAAGGGTAGTAAGACGCGGTGCTAAATATAAATATAAATTCCCAAAATCCGTTCTTTGTGATCCCACGGCTAGACCACACAACAGCACACGCGTCATTAGACGTTGCATTCTTGTACATCACCTGCAACAAACTTGTACCAACGCCTGGTGCAGTAGATCACACGCACCTGTCACATCAATTAACACGGTGGCTCAAAGTACAAACACCTGGCACAGAACCTTGACTACAGTACATTCGTCGAGTGCCAACACAATCTCAGCTTAGCAATAGCTCAGTCATAAGTGAAGTGACCTTTTTTTGTCTTGGAACTACGGGTATAGATTTATTTTCTTGATTACAACTCTTCCTAGATAAACTCCATACGGGAGCCTCTAGCTAATATACTTAAAGTCCTTTTTAAGATTCTGGTGAACGAAAACTCGGGTAGTTAGTTTTTTAATTTATGGAGAGGATGTATGTAAGGCGAGAAAAGGAAAGTGTTTTTGCAGTTTTTAATTCAAAAAATTTTGTTTAGCCAAAATAAATAAAATATTACCTCAGGAAAAACATAAAAATATAATTTTCTTCACATGGTGATATCAACAAATCTTTAGTATGTGCCATTATCATAAGGGAATTTATTAGATGTGGGACCTTTTAAATTAAGAGAAAATGTTGACATTAAATTCGAGGGAGGGGCCTTTGACAGATATCTAAGAAATGTTGAGGTCCCCATGTGAAGAAACCAACTAAACTATTTGTGTTTCTACTGAAGCAATATTTGATTTATTTTGACTACAAATATGTATTGCTATAAAAAATTGCAAAAACATATACCTCTTCTCGCGTACCCCATGTCTACACCTTTTCTGGACTTAAAAAAATAAGGGGTAACCTAATAAAATATTCACACCATCAATATATCACATTTTAAGTATGTTTATTTAAATAATTGATGCCAAATTGCTATCCAATTTATGTGTATAAGCCAACATACTTCATCTAATTTACGTTTACATCCAGTGATAAATTCACCGTGGCACTGTCTTGAAGAAGGAACCAAAAGCTTACAACAAAATGGCCAGACGTACATTATCTTCCATGTACTAAGCCATTACTTACTCTTTGACATTAGGAACTAGTAAATCATTACCGTACTTACTGAAGTATGCCATCATTGCCATCTATCTTTATATTGATCTAGTTCTATCCAGTCCACCTCATTATATTCTTATCTCTTTCAGATCCATTCTAATGTTACCCTCCCATCTTCGTCTAGATCTTCTCAATGGTCTCTTCACATTGGGTTTACCAGTGAATACCCTGCGCATGGTTCTAGTTTCCCCCCCATTAGTGTCACATTTCCTTCCCATCGTAAATAAGTGCTAAGTTATACAATAAATATAAAGTAATTATTGTTGTTATTAACAGTTTCAAACGTGAATTTTAACAACAAACACACTTAATTGAATTTAAAAGAGATTGAACTGTTCATAATTTCGTGAAAAATCGACTTTCAACAAAAGAGGACCATTTTTTATAATAAGCGTTGTGTACTTTTTTTTCTACACTTCGTCGTGGTAAACCCTTTCGCTCTTCCCCCTGAGGGCCCCCAAGCACAAAACCAATCCTTTTTAGTAGTGATCCTAAAGAATGAGACCCCAACAAATAACGTCGGGGGTCATGAGATGCATGTAGGTGGGCTGATTACCTCCCCTCCCCCGCTCTTTGAGAGCCGTGATGACTCGAGGGGGCCCGCGAGCCGTAAAGTAGAAGATGAGCCTGGGAAGAGACTTCACCTCACACACGTTCTAGATACAGGCACTAACCTCAAATACAATCTAGTTTGTGAGAAATACAGCTCCAATCGTACCCGTACTAACCTCAAATACAGTTTAGTTTGTGAGACTACAGCTCCAATCGTACCCGTACTAACCTCAAATACAGTTTAGTTTGTGAGGACTAACAGTTCCACTCGTACCCGTACTAAACCTCAAATACAGTTTAGTTTGTGAGGACTACAGCTCCAATCGTACCTGTACTAACCTCAAATGCAATTTAGTTTGTGAGGACTACAGCTCCAATCGTACCTGTACTAACCTCAAATGCAATTTAGTTTGTGAGGACTACAGCTCCAATCGTACCCGTACTAACCTCAAATACAGTTTAGTTTGTGAGGACTACAGCTCCAATCGTACCCGTACTAACCTCAAATACAGTTTAGTTTGTGAGGACTACAGTTCCACTCGTACCCGTACTAACCTCAAATACAGTTTAGTTTGTGAGGACTACAGCTCCAATCGTACCTGTACTAACCTCAAATGCAATTTAGTTTGTGAGGACTACAGCTCCAATCGTACCCGTACTAACCTCAAATACAGTTTAGTTTGTGAGGACTACAGTTCCACTCGTACCCGTACTAACCTCAAATGCAGTTTAGTTTGTGAGGACTACAGTTCCACTCGTACCCGTACTAACCTCAAATACAGTCTAGTTTGCGAGAAATACAGCTCCAATCGTACCCGTACTAACCTCAAATACAGTTTAGTTTGTGAGGACTACAGCTCCAATCGTACCCGTACTAACCTCAAATGCAGTTTAGTTTGTGAGAAATACAGCTCCAATCGTACCCGTACTAACCTCAAATACAATTTAGTTTGTGAGCAATACAGCTCCAATCGTACCCGTACTAACCTCAAATGCAGTTTAGTTTGTGAGAAATACAGCTCCAATCGTACCCGTACTAACCTCAAATGCAGTTTAGTTTGTGAGGACTACAGCTCCAAGCGTAGCGTACCAACCTCAAATACAGTTTAGTTTGTGAGGAATACAGCTCCAATCGTATCCATACTAACCTCAAATACAATTTAGTTTGTGAGAAATACAGCTCCAATCGTACCCGTACTAACCTCAAATGCAGTTTAGTTTGTCAGAAATACAGCTCCAATCGTACCCGTACTAACCTCAAATGCAGTTTAGTTTGTGATAAATACAGCACCACTCGTATCCATACTAACCTCAAATGCAGTTTAGTTTGTGAGGACTACAGCTCCACTCGTATCCATACTAACCTCAAATACAATTTAGTTTGTGAGAAATACAGCTCCAATCGTACCCGTACTAACCTCAAATGCAGTTTAGTTTGTGAGGATTACAGCTCCACTAGTAGCGGTACTAACCTCAAATGCAGTTTAGTTTGTGAGGACTACAGCTCCACTCATACCCGCTCTAGATAACCTTATAAACTCAATAAAAGTTGTGTGACAGAAGAGAAGTTGTTTGTCACATAAACCTACTTTCGCACGAGATAATGTGCAGTACGTGTTTTGATTATATAATGACATCGATGAAGTGTTTATATAAAGTATTGAGCAATGTAATTATTACTAATATAGGTAATTGTGATAATTTAATATTTTCTATGAGTACTGGATTCGAAAATAACTTGTGTTTAGCATAGTAGGCCCATCTACAATATTTATTTCATAGGTCGCCAGTTCCCAAAAATGATAGTCACTTCGAATTTTATATTTCCTTAAAACGCACAAAGTTTTAGTTCACAAATGATATTGATGATTTTCTTCAATTGTATATCTATCTACAGCTTTATTAAATTAATAAAATGAAGCGTTTGTTTATATGGTTGTCATGAACGTTGCGCAATATTTATCGCTAGCAGAGGTCTAAAATTTAAATAAAGGTACTTCCTACTCACCTCGATGCAAAAATTTTGAAATTTGGATTTTATTTTAAATCAATTTAAAACTAGGTCGGAAACATAAAACAAAGATTTTTTTTGTCTGTTTGAAGCAAATAAAAGCGTTGCCTGCTACTTCTGATAGTTTAATATACACATTAAACTTAAAAGTTACTTTACCTGAAACAACATATAAACACCAAATATTTTTTCTAAAATTGATTTAATGATTTATTAATATATGCATTTGTTTGGGAGAGGGCGCAGAGGAAGACTTAACAATGACTTGAAACTGAGGAAAAGTGGATTAAGGTGTCAATTCGTTGTCTTTTTCCTATTTTTTTATGGTGGGGAAAATAGTGGTATGGAGGGGAACGGATTTTCTAATCAGGTGAGCTTAGGGTAGTTTGTATAAAATATTTTTCCATTCTACCTTCATGCAAATGCAGAAACAAAATGAATTCATATCCACCCTACCAATAAAATTAAATTGGTTTAACACGGACGCAGAGCTTATAAAACCCCTACAAACAATTCTCATTAATTAATGGGCCAACCAGTTTTCCTACTAAATAATAATATTTAAATATATTTTGGCCTTAAACAAAAATCTCCCATCTAAATATTAACGAACAAACTATAAAAAAAAACCACATATAAAGTCCTATACTTATAGTAGAAAACATAAAAAAAGTTTAATAGGTTTTTTCACTATGATAGTGGATTCGGCATCAGACACATATTGATACAAAAATACATATCACGTCCTAATGGCTAACAGCTTCTTAAACTAATCAAGTGCACATGGCGTGAAGGTTGAATTATAAGGTTACTTGTCAGTGTTTGCCTGGAGAGAGGCTAGGAATACACACCGCGATCAAAAAATCAGTCAGTACCCCGTCGGGATTAAAATATAGCCTTCCGGCTCATTTTATGCTATAAAACCAACACTGGAAGCAGCTAGCTAGCTCTGACACTAATATGATTCAAATCAGTGCAGAGAATAATCCAACTTTTTTTTTTACCTCCATTTATTATGTATAAACATATTAAAAAAAAAAAAGCATGCCATTTTTAAAATAGTGGAGTGGTTCTTTTAAAGTGTTAATAATATTCTACGTCTACTACACATTACAACTATCTACAAGCAGTGCAACATATATTTTATCTTCATTTAAATCAAATAGCTAACATGTAAGGTAAAATGGTTTATAAAGTTATGCTTGGCAAGTTCTCACAGTCAATGAAACTGGCCCATTCAATTATGGTCTAGGGTAGTGTCGTACTGTATTTAATGTAGCGGCCTCACTTGAACGGTACTCAGTCCTAATATTATTAATATTAATAATAATAATAATAATATTTAGCACCGCGTCTTACTACCCGTTCGGGTTATACGCTTTAAGTACTAATTACGCTAATGGAATTAGGAATGGGGAAGGTTGAATTAGAGGAAGTGAACCCGCATTTGCGTGTAGGGAGAGTGGAAAACATTTAGGAAACCCCACCCCCCCCAGTTCACCCGACCGAGATTCGAACCTCGATCTCCCCGTCCTCAGCAGTCGAGCTCAACACGACAAGCGCGTTAGCCAACTACGCCACCGAGGCGGGTATTGTTATTATTACCACCTTAAAAATAAGCTTTCAGATAATCAACATGGCTTTATAAAAAACAAATCTACTGTCACTAATTTGGTAGAATTTCTTGGGCATGTTGCCCCTCAAGTCTCTGCCCAAGGTCAGGTTGATGCTATTTATTTTGACCAAAGTAAAGCATTTGATTTATGTCAGCATAATATTATTCTCTCTAAGCTTGGTAATTTTGGACTTTCTCACTCTTATGTAAATTGGTTCAGCAGTTATTTGCATGAAAGATCATTCATAATTAAAATTGATTCACACACCTCTAATACATTTTTAGCACCCTGTGGCATACCTCAGGGGTCTAATTTAGGTCCTCTTCTCTTTAATGTGTTTATTGATGACATTGGTAAATATTTGAACTCTTCTAGTTATTTACTCTTTGCTGATGATGTAAAATTATTTAAAACTATCAAATCAATTGCAGATTGTATAGATTTACAAAATGATGTAAATGGTATTTTACAATGGTCTTTGGAAAATGGAATGTCTATCAATAAATCTAAGACCAAATCTATAACTTTTACTAGGAAAACTAATCCTTTCTTTTTTACTTATAAATTGGAAAGTGATAATATAGTTCGTACACTTTGTATTAATGATCTTGGTGTCCTCCTGGATAACAAACTTTATTTCCACTATCATGTTGACCATGTCATTTCCCAGTCATTGAAATTACTTGGGCTTATTAAATTTATTACTTCATCATTTAAGAAAGTTGACTGCTTTTTGTGTCTGTATTACGCCCTTGTTAGATCTAAGTTAGAATAGCTACTGTTGCTTGGAATTCCATTACCTTAACTGACTCTCTTAGGTTAGAAAACGTTCAAAAAAATTTGTTGCTGCATGCTATGATAAATACTTTAGTAACCGGATTTATTATGATTATGACAGAATTCGAAACCTATTAGGGCTCCAAACTCTCTTCTCGCGTAGACTTTATTGTGATGCCCTTTTTGTTTTTAATATTTTCAATAACAAAATTTCTTGCAAATTTGCCCTTTATCAGGTAGGCATTCATATCCCTTCTCGGGCTTCTCGTAATCCTAAATTGTTTTTTCTCGAAAGCTCTTATAAAATGAGCCCTATAGGTCGTTGTATCCATAGCGCCAATTCTAGATTTGTCGAATTCGACTTTTAACATAAAAGGAAAACTAAACTCAGAGAGTCATTTAAGGTTATCCCATATCAATAATTTATCATGTATAGGTTTTGCCTATATTATTTAAACTTACAATATTCTGATCTATTTTTTGCATAATGTTACTATTACTACTGCTTACTATTTAGTTATTTGTTTTTAATGTTACTTTTTATTCTTATTATTATTAACTACTTTTTTATCTCGTAACTATTCATCAGTATATAACATTATTTATCCATTTTTTGTCTATCATTTTTTTCGTTGTAAATATATGTATTGTAAGGTATGTACTTGTGTATTTTCAGTCCTGGCCTGTTATAGGTCTTACGACTGTTGGCCAGCACTATAATAAAGGGAATTGAAATTGAAATTATTATTATTTTTATTAGCACCGCGTCTTACTACCCGTTCGGGTTATACGCACTTACGCTAATGTGTAATGGTAGGGTGATTGCGAGATGAAATGGAGGACCTCCAATTTAACGTGGGATCCGAACCACGGTGGAGGCCTGGCATTCCCCACATTCACAACAGTCCTAATATAAAACTGATGATAAGTCTCACCACCCGTACCCTGTCTGGCCTCTAATCTCAGCATCAGTCGTAAAGTCTGGTATTGGTGAACCACTTACTTGGTGAGCGTCTCGAGAGAAGAGGTGTATATGGTGCCGCCGACGTCTATGTGGACAGGCGCCGTGTATCTGGACGCCGCCGCCACGCAAGGGATGCCCGTGATCTTGTGGTTGTAGTTGAGAGGGGTGGGAGGCGTAGGGGAAGACGAGTTGGACATGGTCGGGGATGTGGCGGGCGAACTGCTGGGGAGAGCAACCTGAAACACATTTAAACAATACTGAACATGTAATCAACTACATTTACAAGTTGGCACCCGCCTCGGTGGCTTAGTTGGCCTACGCGCTTGTTTCGTGTTGAGCTCGACTGCTGAGGATGGGGAGATCGAGGTTCGAATCTCGGTCGGGTGAACTTGGGGTGGTTTTTCCTAAATGGTTTTCCACTCTCCCTCCACACAAATGCGGGTTCACTTCCTCTAATTCAACCTTCCCCATTCCTAATCCATTAGCGTAATTAGTGCTTAAAGCGGGTGACCTGGTGGTTTAGGGATAAGGTATCAGACTTCTGTGTTGGGGGTCCGGGGTTCAATCCTCGGTCCCGGCACAAATTTATCTGATTTCCAAACCCTTCCTTCACCTCTGACAAGACATCTTGTGAATGTGGGGAATGCCAGGCCTCCACCGTGGTTCGGATTCCACGTTAAACTGTAGGTCCTCCATTTCAATCACAATCACCCTACCCATTACACATTAGCGTAAGTGCGTATAACACGAACGGGTAAATAGACGCGGTGCTAATAATAATAATAATATTAATAATAAAAAATATAATAATAATAATAAAAATAATAATAATTAAAGCGTATTACCCAAACGGGTAGTAAGACATGGTGCTAAATATTATTAATACTATTATTACAAGTTGGCCGACTACAGTCAAATAAGAATAGATTTGGAATGGCCTACTTTTATAATGTCACGTGTTTAATTTAATATATTTAAACTATTGGTAACCAAAGAAAGGTAGGCTACATTCTTAAAGTGTTTTAGTTCTTTCTGATAGCTATATTTATATTAAAGACCAAAACAACCTTTAAACGTGTTAGTATATGGCAGTTCTATATTCAATTTAGATAAAGTATTTTGTTGTAGGTTAGAGTTATGAAAACAGTTAATTTAGATTATAATTTTTGGCACTTAGAAAATTATGATATTTTAGTGGTTCAAATACCTCCCATCTGTATCTAGGAGATTAAGTAGGCTTCACTGAATGACTCTTGTATCAAAATTATCAGGGTTTTTGTAAATGTGCTACCTTCTAAATTAGAATTAAGGGCTATTTATACCCACAACTAACAAAGAAAATAAGAAAATTTAATTTTTTAAAACTTTTAAATGATAAATATACATTTTTTTAAATTTCTCAATAAAATATTCTAATATATCTTATAAATCTGGCGTTTCTTCCAAATTAATATATTGCACGTTAATTATAAATTCTATTTTAGAAAGAAGCTTCATTTACAAATTTTTGTTAAGAATTAAAAAAAAGTTACTTATTTAAAAAGTCTACCTATGTGGCCCTTTCTTGTTGATTACGTGGCCTAAGGTGTCAGGCTCGCAAAATACTGGATTACCTGAGAAGGTTAAGTCGAGGTTCAAATCTAGGTTGGAGGAACTGGGAGTGTTATTCCACATGTGATTTATCATTATAGTTTTCTACCCCTATCCTCAAAATTATGGGGTGAACTTCTTCTAAAACCACCCTCAATAAAACAAAACACATTAAAATAGTAACACAGTTCTTAAAAACGCAAAAAAACAACAGGTTATGGTTACTATGCCAATATACTAAATAAGCTTTAAAATAGTAGCCATATTTCTTGAATAATTTAGCGAGTTAAAATTTGAATTTTTTTTTTTGCACCACTACGTTTTTTATACTACTGTTTAACATACAATTTCTAACACACAACTGTATGATTAGTGCATGGTTTAGAAAAAGAGAACAACATAATTGGGCTGGGGTGTGTGTATAAGGAACAAGGGGAGAGAGAAGGATTGTGGTTGAAAGAGGGGTAGGGTAATTGTTATAATAAAAAGGACGAGGTGTTTAGAGACGAGTAAAGAAAGATAATCCACTCCAATTGTATGCACCCTACATTAGTAAAATAGACCTGTGCGTTTCCTTTTGTTTATTTTGGAATTATTATTAAATAAATTGGAGCATTGCTCCAATATGATCATGGTCTAGCTTATACAAACTATATTTGTTCATTATACATTTAAAACTCCTTTGAAAAATTTTATTTATCAAGTCCATTAAACGGAATTTTTTTCAATAATATAATTTGTTTTTATTTATTTTTTAGCACGATGACGTATTAAATTACTAGTTCATTAATTTCTCTTTTTTTTTTCAAACGTAACTGCCACTTATTTTTTTATGACTTTTCTATTTGTTCCTTTAGAAGATGGTGGAATCTTTACAAAAAATATATACAGTAACTGTGAGGGCGATTAGAAATTAGAATATTTTACGTGAGTGTGAAGACTTTAAGAATTATAAGGGGTCGTGAAGCCTAAAGTAATTTGACCTAAAGTCAGTTGGCATAAAATTTAAAGTTATAACCTTTGGGTATCTTCAGAAAATAAAAAAAACTCTTGTTAGTTTCTTTTATTTGAATATAAATGGCACAAGTGATGAGTGAAGGTGATAGATATTTCTAAAAACAGTCACATTACTTAAACTTGTTGTTCTTATTCTTAAATTTAAAAAATGATATATATAAAAAAACTAACCGTATTTGATCCCCCCGAAGATACCTGAACATTATACCTTTATAATTTAGGTCAAATGACTTTAGGCCTGCTGTCCCGTCCCCGTTTAAATGTTTCTACCAAGGTCTAAACTAACTATCCTTTCACCCACTTCAATGGCCATATGGTCTATGGTGTCACTCTCGCAATACACTAATCTTATCACCACGTCTTACTCCCCGTTCGGGTCATACGCTCAAGTACTAATTACGCTAATGTGTTAGGAATGGGAAAGATTGAATATAGATGAAATGGACCCGCATTTGCATGGAGGTAGAGTGAAAAACAATTTAGGTAAAGCCACCCCAGTTTACTCAAGCAAGATTCGAACCTTGATCTCCCCGTCCTTGGCAGTCTAGCTCAACAGGGAACTAGCACGTAAGCCAACTACGCCACCTAGATGGTACACTATACTAAAGGCCGTTCACCGTAGGAATTGTTTTCTGAAAGGCCTTTTTCCTACCAGAAATCTATTATATAGTAGGATATTGGTAGGAAAAAAGACCTTTAAGAGAGTAATTCCTACCGTGAATGGAATATAGACTACCGGTGATTGGGAGATTGGAGTTTGATTATGGCCGTGTGTACTGAGAGTGGTTTTTCCTAAATAGTTCCCTTTATCTCACTACGCGCAAATTAGGGTACATTTTCTCTAAATTTAACTTTCTTCACCCCCAATCCATTAGCTTTTTTTTTTTTTTTTTTTAGTTCCACGTCTTATTAACTGTTGAGATGAAGCGCTTACGTTCTAATTCCTCTAAAGGATTTATGGATGAGGAAGGTTATGTTTAGAGGAAGTGTACCTACATTTGCGTTAAAGGAGAGGGGTTAACCATTTTGGAAAAACCACCCTCAGTACACCCGATCAAGATTCGAACCTAAATCTCCCCGTCATCGGCAGTCTAGTTAATTGTGAGAGTAGTGCCTTGAACCATGCTGTCACAGAAGTGGATGACGTAATTAGTAGACTACATAAGCGTACAACTCGAACGGGTAGTAAAACGTGGTGATGAAAAAAAAAACACTATCCTTTCAGGTTGGTTTCCTTCCCTATAATTTACATTGAATTACTTTACAGCGTTTCCACACGGATATCATATATTTCTCATTGATCAATTATTAGTTTTTATTTTTCTTTAACCAGTATACTTAACATGACATTATTATTATTAGCACCGCGTCTTACTACCCGTTCGGGTTATACACACTTACGCTAATGTGTAATGGTAGGGTGATTGTGAGATGAAATGAAGGACCTACAGTTTAACGTGGAATCCGAACCACGGTGGAGACCTGGCATTCCCACATTCACAAGATGTCTTGTCAGAGGTGAAGGAAGGGTTTGGTAATCAGATAAATCTTTGCCGGGACCGAAGATTGAACCCCGGCCGCCAGCATAGAATTCTGACACCTTACCCCTAGACCACCAGGTCACCTTCTTAACATGACAGCTATCTACAACTTAGGGCCGGTGACAGACTGTGTCGCAGCGACCAGAACGTCAAACTCCGCGACCAGGCTGCTCTGGTACACTAGAGCAACTGTTCGCGGAGCTTGTCTCGCAGTGACCAAAACGCGACCAAAGCGTCAGTCGTTCACCGGCCTTAAACTAAAATACGCTTATGTGAAGAGTGACCCTGAGCACAGAACAGATCCTGGATAGTTCAGTGGCAGAGAATTGGTGCTCAAAGCCAATGGTACTGGGTTCAGTTTCCATATATAGGTGTCATTTTTCAAATTTACGAATATAAATTTTGGTTAGTTTTAGAGGAGGGGTACTTAACCTATTTACGATTACAGACCCCTATTGGATTGCCCAATATGTACCCATACACCCCTTCGCCACATTGCCGGAATAGTAATTATCATCATCATCAGTCTTATTAGGTACCAGCATGACTTTAAAAGCTGTCAATTGGTTGATTTTACTCTTTTTTAAACATGAATAGCTAGGAACAGATAAGATCAAAGAAAATCATATGCATTTTATCATATTTATTTATAGAACAAGGCAAATCACAAACACACAATCTGCATTAATAAAGGTAATAGCTTATTCTAATCTGACAACTTTTTCCTTAAATTGTTCAGAGATCGAGTCCCATACCCACAATATGTGTTTGCTCATAACCCCGGTTTAAGAATACCTGGTTTAGAGGGAGTGCTTTCAAAATGGCGTGGAGAAAAGATGGGAAAAATTTGATCTTTAAAACCAGCCCAGATGGACTCATGGTGGGATTAGAACCCAAACCTCCCCATTAAGCCCACTGTAAGGCCAATACCTTAAGAACGTTGCCTTCCTGTAACTTCAGAGCAGGTAAATATAGGATTTCCCTTGTAAATGTATTTACGTTTTATTAGAAGGGCTATAAATATATAACATTGTAACCAAAATCATAAATTCTTAAATAGTAAAAATAGTCATACGTCACAAAATTCTCTTTTGGGTCTTGAAGTAGTATTTTGTAAACTTTTTTTAATTCACAAAAAGTCTGAAGGAACCTTCCTGACAAGATATAGATTGAACATTTCCTTGGAAGCATATGTTTATCTAGAAAAGGAAATAAAGACAAGACCATTTTTAAAAAAGCAGTTCATTGCTACCCAGGCGTAAATAGTGGAGTGAATGTGTATATTCGTCAACGGAAGAGGGGAACTACTATCAGTGGATAAACCAAAGGCCTTGTAGAGTAGACTACTTATTTTATTTCCTTGCTGTTTCTTACATTGGTATATAAGTTGTTTTTATCTTAAGGAATGATATCCGGATTAGGTCACTTCATGTCTAGAATATTAGCCGCTATGGTGGCAAAGAAAGTTGCCTAGTGTACACCATACGAGTATCAGTAATGAGATGATGGGTATGATTGTTATTATGAAGTTGTGGAGACAGTGTGAGTCTTAACCTAACTTAAGCCCCAACACCTGGTAACTGTTGAAATCATTCCCCTCATGAAATAAGTACGCAAGGTATCAGCTGGGAATCAAACCTGGAACCCCTAAGCTCGTAGAGATTAAATGACCGCTACACCGCGGGGCCGGGTGGTATCTAAGTATGGTGTGTTAGGGTGCTCAAGTTCATCAAGTTAAGAATGCAACCCGCCTCACAAAATGGCTTCGAATGCTATCATGAATGAAATAAACGGGTCGTTTGGACTCGATTGGTCATAGGACGTTTTGGCGTAGCTGTCAAAAAAACCCTGCTTTTTTCTGGCTCGTGTTTTTTTTTTTATAGCCAGCGAAGCACAGTTTTGCTGTAATAACATTTATTATGATACTTCCCTTTCAAAAACTACTAACGTCAAGGATTGGGCTAGGTTAGGTTAGATAAGGTTAAGGTAATGTTAAGTAAGTTAGATATATTTTTTTAATACTGGGTTCAAAAATACTGACTTGGTTGGTCCAAATTACCTTCTATTTACTCAATAAGGCTAAGCCAAATGTCGCGTCCAAATTGGTTGCTTTTCTGGGGGCTCACGCGTACGACCTAACCAAATAGGGAACGTCATTAGACCACGCGCCCACCGATTTAGGAATCTAAAATATAATTCAAGCAACACAGACAAACGTCTAAAAACGACGTGTTTACCAACTAGCATGCTCCTACAAAATTTAAGATTTCATGGAAGATAGGACGTTTAGTTTTAAATAATAAAACAAAATTGATTGAACAAAATAGATATCGGGGTTTTAAAATGACTTAAGGGCATACAGGCCAGGATATACATGAGTGATTTGGTTAATTTGAGATGCTATGTCAGGGAAAAAAGTTATCTATTTCCGTTCACACACAAATTTTGTTCAGAATACAGGCAATTATGTTGCACACACAATAAAAAGGAAACATATTTTCTATAAACTTGTTCGACATCTTAGCTAAGTCGATAGCGAGTTTACCTAGAGAGTTGAAGGTCCTGGGCTCGATTCCCGGCACAGTTGAAAAATATATAATTGGGTAAATTGTAGGTTTCCACTTTCACAGTAATGAATTAGTGGTCATGGAGTTTGGGTGTTTGTTCCTGTACTAGAATTAAGTCAGTTTATAAGTAGTGTGCTGATATAATCAGTCGGTTCAAATACAGCACGTTAAGTAGACCTACAAAAAAAATTGTTCCAAGTTTTCAGTATTTACGTACCTCCCCCACCCCCCACACAAATACATACACACAAACATACACACATACATACACACATACATACACACATACATACACACATACATACACACATACATACACACATACATACACACATACATACACAACATACATACATTCATACATACATACATACACACATACATACACACATACATACATACATAAATACATACATACATACATACATACATACATACATACATTCACACATACATACATACAAAATTACATGAATTACAAGCTGTTAAGACTCATCTGGCTTGCATTGCCGATTGCTGGAGTGTTGAGGTTCAAATCCGAGACAGGTATATTTTATTTAGATTTTGCATTTATTCTTGTCCCATCAATTTAATTAAACGCGTATAGCCCGAATGTTTCTACTTTAGCAATATTCGATTTACTTTGTCTAAAAGAAGTTTAGCTATAAAAATTGGTAAAAAATTTACCTTAACTCGTGTCTCCTGCATCCCCACCTTACTATGAGATGGTGAGGTGTACTTAGTAACTAATTATTATTAGTAGTACCGCGTCTTACTACCCGTTAGGGTTATACGCTCTTACGCTAGTGTAATGGTAGGGTGATTGGGAGATGAAATAGAGGACCTACAGTTTAACGTGGAATCTGAACCACGGTGGAGGCCTGGTATTACCCACATTCACAAGTTGTGATTAATAAACGTCTTGTCAGAGGAGAAGGAAGGGTTTGATAATCAGATAAATCTGTGCCTGGATCGAGGATTGAACACCGCACCCCCAGCAGAGAAGTCTGACACCTTACCCATAGACCGCCAAGTCCCCCATAGTAACTAATGAATTAACTTTGGCTGAAAACAAGGTAAAATAAAGCTATCATCGTTCTTCCGTTAGGTTAAGTTCATGAAGTATCACAAGCATTGTAGTGATCAAATCAAAATCTAATATACTTGCAACAATTTCAGTTAAAACCTGACACGGTCGATATGGATACCATTTTAACACATTTATATTTTTACAGGTATGCATACCACATGACTTTACGTATGAATATATTAAGGTGGTTTTTGGGGGCGTGTGAAGCTTCGACATGGCAAAGACGTAGATCAAAATATCTCCTTCACTTCGAGTTCTACATCCACAATATATTTCACATCTTAGAAACATTTCGGAGGAAGAATAAAACGTTGATATATTATTATTTATTTATCACCGCGTCTTATTACCCGTTTGGGTTATACGCTTAAATATTAATTAGGTACACTAATGGATTAGGAATTGGTAAGGTTGAATTTAGAGGAAGTGAACCCGCATTTGAATGGAGGGAGAGAGGAAAACCATCTAGGGGGAAAACCAGCCCCAGTTCTCCCAAGCGAGATTAGAACCTCGATCTCCCCGTCATCGACAGTCGAGTTCAACACGAATCTAGCGCGTTTGCCAACAACGCCACTGAGGCGGGGGGTTATATTATGAAAAGATTTGAAATGTCTCACCAAATATAACATATTTTAATATATTATAATGCGTATAACTTAAACAGGTAGTAAGAAGTGGTGGTAATAAATAAATATTCAGAACAGTTTCTAAACAGTATTTTAACACTGTCTAGTGATTAAAATTAATTACATTTATAATGTTAGCATTAATAAATTCAGATATGTCAACATAAGACAATCAAGTGGCATTTGTCCTTTCCTCTAAACCTCTCTCTTTACCTAAATCTAATTAATGGATAGTTTAAATTATTATTAGCACCACGTCTTACTACCCATTCGGGTTATACGCACTTACGCTAATGTGTAATGGAAGGGTGATTGCGAGATGAAATGAAGGACCTACAGTTTAACGTGGAATCCGAACCACGGTGGAGACCTGGCATTCCCCACATTCACAAGAAGTCTTGTCAGAGGTGAAGGAAGGGTTTGGTAATCAGATAAATCTTTCCCGGGAGATAGTTTAAAAATTAAAAGAAATGTTATGCGATAGTAACAAAAGCCTTATTTTTCCCACTTCGACTTTGCTTCACATCTTTCAAGCTTCGTTTGGACTTTGCTTCGAATTAAAACAAAAGTTATCTTCGTACACCTTTAGTACAGTACAATTATCATAGAAAAGGCCTTACCCGACAGTTATACAAGTTACTTGATCTATATTAATGTATTCATACTTCAAGTACTACTATCTGCAGATGTCATTTTTGATAGATATCAATACAAGTTGGTTACAAAGCTTTTATTATAACCTTTCAAGGTTTCCAGACAGCATTTAAAGAAATTACCCAACTAGCCTTTTTTTTACGATCATGCTTAGAAACATTTTTTTCAGAACTATGTCTAATTACCCATTCGAATTATACTCTCATGTACTAGTTACGCAAATGGGTTAGGGATAAGGAAGAGTGTATTCAGATAAAGTGTATCCGTATTTTCGTGGAAAGATAGTGGGAAACTAATTAAGAAAAAAAACCACCCTCGGTATACCCAACCATGATCAAACCCCGATAAACCCCTCATCGGCAGTCTAGTCTATTGTGATAGTAGCGCCTTAGACCACGCGGCCACAAAAACGGGTAAAAACAATCCTAACGGCTGCTTATAATTTTATTATTTTGTACAGTGTTTTACTACCCGTTCGGTTTATACGCTTATGTACAAATTACGTTAATGGGTAAGGAATTGTGAAGGTTGCCTTTAGAGGAAATGAACCCACATTTAGGTGGATGGAGAGTGAAAAACCATTAAGGAAACACCCCCCTCCCCCCCACAGTTCACCCAAGCGAGATTTGAACCTCAATCTCCCCGTCAGTCTAGCTCAACACGAAACTAGCATGTTAGCTAACTATACCACCAAGGTGGATACAATGGCTGCTAAACATCAACATTATTATAAGTTATTTATTTAATACTAAATGTTTTTAATATTTCTTTTCCTTAGCACCACGTCTTATTACGCGTTAGGATTATACGCCTATGTACTAATTATGCTAATGGATTTAGTGATTAGAAAGGTTATATTAATAAGCAGTGTACCCACATTTGCGTGAAGGAATTGGGGAAAACCATGTGGAGGAATAGTGGAAAACCATTTTGGAAAAACCAGCCTCAACAAAGAAATCCAACTGAGAACATCGATCTCCGCGTCATCGACAGTCTAGTCTACTGCGAGAGTGGAGCCTTAGACCATGCGGCCACCGAAGTGGGTTTTTAGGTATTAGCCTGTATGTGGCAATTTGTAAATGTGTTATAATTTTTTTTTTTTTGTGTGGACTAATCATGTTAGCAGAATGTTATATTTAGACAATGCATTTTGTTAAGTTTAGAACTAAAATCTCTCATTTTAGATACAGAAGTAGCCAAGTATTTAAATTCCCGGACTTTTCCTTATTTGTTATTAAATACTCTTAACATTTCCTTGTTTACTCTGACATAAAAAAATCCCATATTTTTCCTGGATTTCTCTTTTCCCGTTTGTACCAACATGTCAACCAACAACGATAAAACAACACCAAAAGTTTTGTTAAATATTATCAAATGTTGGCTGCGAAAAAACAACAACATTGTATTTATAAAGGGCCTTCCTATAAACATTTGACTGTGGTTTTAAACTGTTTGTAACATTCTGATATGGTTCTTTCTACAGAAACTGACTATACATTATTTGCCTTGAATGTAAACTCCCAAGGCTAGTTAAATCGATCGTCATAGCTCTGAATAGAACAAAAGTGAAAGAGGTATAATTTAATTGTTATTTACTCTGACAGTCAGTCATAATTATCAAGACAAAAGAAAGTATGGTCGTTAATATCGAGGACTTACACGATTAGAAGGACTACTCAGCTGAGTGGCGTTGATGAGGTCACGTTTGTTAAAACAACACTTTATTTTTTTGCACCACGTCTTACTAACCACCCAAACTGTGTTCCTTATACCAATGGAATAGGGATGGGGAATATTGAATTATTGTTATTATTATTATTATTATTAGCATCACGTCTTACTACCCGTTCGGGTTATACGCACTTACGCTAATGTGTAATGGTAGGGTTATTGTGAGATGAAATGGAGGACTTACAGCTTAACGTGGGATCCGAACCACGGTGGAGGCCTGGTATTCCACACAACCGCAAGTTGTGATTAATACACGTCTTGTCAAAGGTGAAGGAAGGGTTTGGTAATCAGATAAATCTGTGCCGGGACCGAGGATTAAACCCCGGACCCCAGCAAAGAAGTGACACCTTACCTTTAGACCATCAGGTCACCAACGGGAAGATTTAAGTGAGAGGAAATGTATTCCCAACTGCGTGGAGGGAGAAGGAAAACCCGTGGCAAGAGTCAAAAACAATAAACTAGTCACCCGCCGTGGTGGCGTGGTTGAATGACGCGCTAGTTTCGTGTTGAGCCAAAGTACCGAGGATGGGGAGATTGGGGTTCAAATGCCAGTCAGGTGTATTGAGTTTTTTTTTCCCAAAATAGTTTTACACTATCCTTCCACGCCAATGCGGATACACTTCTTCTAAACTCAAACCACTTATACCCGGATCGGCTGCCACGTGGTCTAAGCCAAGGCGTCATTATCGTGTCAGACTTGATTTCTGACGGCAGAGAGATGGTTGTTTGAATCCCGTTCGGATCTGCTTAATAGTGAGTTTTAGTAAATGGTTTTACCATACTACTCCCCGCGAATGGGGGTATATTACCTCTGAAATTTTTCATTCCTCATCCCTACACCATAGAGTATCACATATGCGTGTAACCTGAACAATCAGTAAGACGTGGGGGATCAAAAAGTTATTCAAGTCACAACTACCCTCATACACTAATTTATAACATACTCTTCCGTTACCCGCCTCGGTGGCGTAGTTGGCTAACGCGCTAGTCGTGTTGAGCTCGACCACCGAGAACGGGGAGATCGAGGTTCGAATCTCGATCGGGTGAACTGGGGGTGGTATTTCCTAAATGTTTTTCCACTCTCCCTACACTCAAATGTGGGTTCACTTCCTCTAATTCACCCTTTCCAATTCCCAATCCATTAGCGTAATTAGTACTTAAAGCGTATAAACCGAACGGGTAGTAAGACGCGGTGCTAAATAATAATAATACTATTCCGTTTAGTCAGAGTATTCGGTAATCTAAGGTAGTCCCGGCCCCATCAAACTCGATATCGGTAGACTACGGTGTGAGAAAATCTCTCAAGGCCAAAAAGGAAAATTCAGTATTTGGTATTTTTTTATATTATTATTTTACAACAATTACAATTTTTGAAGTAGCTTAGGTCAATATTACTCAACCTTTTTTTGTTTAAGTAAGAAGTTGTTGGTGTTATAATGCATGTTATACTCAATATTCTATAATCTAAATAAATTGCATCCAAGATAAATATTAAATAATAAGTTTTGACTGACAAAAAAAAAAAAAAAACAAGCGAGAGAATCAAGCTCTTAAATAACAATTAAATAACCAAAGAGCCGCCCACATAAGAATCGCATAAAGTAGAGGAGGTTGGGGGAAGAGAGAAAAAAAAATGCGTTCTAAAATCACATGTCCTTACAACCAGGTATCTTGTGGTTAACCCTAAATTTGTAAAAATAACAAACAGAATTTACGGAAAACTATCGTCGCTACATGATACGATGACTATAGTAGGAACGGCGTATAGCCCGAACGGGTAGTAAGACGCGGTGCTAAATATTATTATTATTATTATTATTATTATTATTATTATTATAGTAGGAACGGAGATGTCAATTACATGAAACCCATTATAAACACATATCACAGCATGCAACTATATTCCAAACTTTTTTTTTTCTGTTGTACAACCTCGGATTTAACGGAGTCACGAACTTTTGAGAGTTGAATTAATGAGATTCCAATGTATTTAATTTAATCTCTATGATCGAAAGCGTTTTTCTATATTGCATATAATTCAAATATTCAATATTTTCAATTTAATCCAGAGTGGTTTTACGATATTTAATAAATTCTCATTCATCACATTGTTTTAATTCCCTACACCCAAAAAAAGCTTCATCATATTTAATATGCGCCTCTTGATTCAAACAACTTGTATTATATTGAATACACTCTCCTTGATACTTGATACAAAGAGGTTTAGTCATATTTACCAACAATTTAAAACATTCTCTTGGATTCTATTATTATAACCCTGATATCCTAAGTTATTTTGTCAAATTATATTACTCTACATTCAAAATGGATGCAACATTAAACCTAAAATGCTTAGCACGCTAGATTTATTGAGTAATTTTGGGGAATGGAACTTCAACGTGAACTTATTTATATGTTTTAAATAAATGCAAATATAAAAGTAGACCCACGTGACTGAATTAAGGGGCACAGGCGAAAAAAGGTGGAAATTCCAAATTTAACTCAAAATGAGTTAGTGTTTCCACTGTTAGACAATCATGAGTCATTTCTAATGCCTTTTAGATTATGGTTTTAAAAAAGGTGGTTGTAATATTTAAATGAATTAAAATGTATATATTTGCTGCGGTATTGTGAAGTGTGAAATATATAAGTGGTTTTAGAAAACGTGTGTAATGTGACTTTATACTCTTTGACCCTGTCCCCTTCATTATTTATATTAAGCCCAAATATGAGAAAGTTTATTTATCACCTAGAATGAGGAATAAACATTCCCCACAGCTATAAATTCACAACTCAGGTAGATAGAACGTAGATGATAATAATACTACACGAATATTACTTTGACTTTAAGGACATATGACAGGGCGTGGAAGGCAGGTCATAAAAAAAAAGCTTGTACTAAAGAAACCAAAAAAGGCATTGGGTTCCATTAGTGTGGGCGACAAAAGTAGTACAAGTGCTATCTATCTATGTAAGCCGAGCGCAATGATTTGTCTTAAAAACATGGTCTACTTTCCAAGAAATGTTGAACTATAAATTAATTTTAAACAAATGGTTAGTCGGTGGTGAAAGTGTCACTGAAACATTGTATTGTGAATTTTTTTTTCTCTTGCAAATTCTGTACTTAATTTGATACATGGAATAATAAGTCATATTTCTTAAATGATTAGCCTAAATACAAACTAAATCAATTATATTTTAATCTCTCGCTGAAAAGCTTTCTTTTTAATTAAATAAATTTATTCTACATTTGGTGGGTCCATAAATAATCCTTACTGCCATCATGCATCAAACTGATTTAATTAATCCTGATAACATTAATTTTCATGATAACTTTAAAATGTATTTTTTATATTCAAAGATTTTATGTACTCTTTTTACGCATTGGCTTTGACTTTTAATGCAGCTATTCTTCATTAATATTAAATATGTTTATAGTAACTTATATCTAAAAATAGAAATTTGACTTTATTGAGCATTTTCTTATTAGTTGTAAACTAATTCGGGCTACTATCTTATTTCAAGACTATAACGCTTATAAGCAGCAGATCATTTTCAGTCACGCTCAGTGAGTGATGTATATTTATTAAGAATAATTTAAAGTATTTTTAATAAATGTGTATACCAGAAAAATACAGGAAATTGACTCTTTTATTTTTGCTTGTTATATTATTATGGATTGAATGATAAATTCTATGATTTCTCCACTAAGTTTTTTTCTCTATAAAATATCTAACATTTTGAAATGATGAAAGGTGATTACATTCAGTTAATTTTTAAAAATTGAAACGGCTTTACGTTTTATTCATATAGCCATTTTATTGTACAGCATTTAGTTATGCAATAATTTATCAAGTAATGTATACAACACAAGTTTATTACAATAATTTATTGTTATGAATTAAAATAAACTAGTCAGACTGCTTTTGAAGCGGCAATATATACATTAAAAAAAATTAAGTGACAAATAATTTCTACAAAACTAAGTGGATAGCTATTCATTTTTATGACAATATTATTTTTACTCACCCTGATTGGCAAGTTACCTAAATTTAAAGCTCATCTATTCTGTTTTATCAGTAATGGGTAAGTTGGAGTTTAAATCTAGGGTGGGGGGTATGTGTTATTTTCTTAAATGGCACCTCATTCATCCTCACGCAAATGCAGGTATATTTCATCTGAATTTTACCTTCCTCATACGCATGCCACTAACGTAATTAAATATCTATAGCCTGAACAGGTAATAAAATACTGGTAAAAATTAAGACATTTAATTTTTAGTGTGAAAGTGAGCGAAAAAGTATAGTTCGCAAGTTGCACATCATAATAGAAGTGATGTTTGATTTATTGCTTTAATTTAAAATTATCCCTATAGTTTTTGCTATGGAATTAGAAGTTATCTTATAGATACTAACATAATCAAATTAATAACTAATTTCAGATACTGGATTAATTATAAACTCTTATCCAATGCAGCTTTTTACTGTGTTGTAAAGAAAACAAAGTATATGGTCACAAAACTTTATCTGTGTAGAACAAGGTACACAAAGTTATCAGTTAAATTTAAAGGTAATTTGATGTTTAAAATAATTTTCCTTGATTACTATTATTATTATTATTATTATTTTTACTAGCACCGCGTCTTACTACCCGTTCGGGCTATACGCACTACGCTAATGTGTAATGGTAGGGTGATTGTGAGATGAAATGGAGGACCTACAGTTTAACGTGGAATCCGAACCACGGTGGAGGCCTGGCATTCCCCACATTCACAAGTTGTGATTAATACACGTCTTGTCAGAGATGAAGGAAGGGTTTGGAAATCAAATACATATGTGCCGGGACCGAGGATTGAACCCTGGACTCCCAGTATAGAGGTCTGACATCTTGTCCCTGACCACCAGGTCACGCCTGTTTGTTACCAAGGTTGGAATGTGTTTTAAAATCCCTTATTCCAAATAAATAGTAGGCCTACCATGAGTATGAGTAACGTCCTTGATTATTGTTATAAATATCACCACAGTTTTAAATAAAATATTAAATAACATAATTAAATTTGTTAAAATAGGAAACATTAAAGTGATATCTATCAGCGGACATCTGCGGCATTTATTTGTAGATTTTTTTAATCGTACTGTACGCTTATTTAGTTTTAAATAATCGCTTTTTACCTTAATGAGCCATTTATAATTAATGAAAAGTTCACAGTTTGAGTGTTTATAATAAAACATCTACTACAATGAGGACAATTATTAATATTGATATCGAATATAACCATCAAATTTTAAAATGTTTTCCAAACTAATATTCCAAGATATCTAAAATGACCTTAAGGGCAAAGTTATCATACGTACTTGATATCATCAATGTCATAATCATATTATCTCAGATAAAAAGCTAGTAAGCGCATTTTTCCTTTCTGTCACGTATTCTGGAGTCCGGAGGTCTCAGCTTGCAAGCTGAGTGCATTACATAATTAACATATATTTATTACCCTTCATCAACAACGTACACTTCTTAATATGGCCAATGCTATAGTTGATTTATCTATAAATATAGAATGCACGGTTGACCTTGGTGAGGGAAGTAAAAAATTAATATTTCACTTTTATCAAAGTATGCTTCAAACTTATCCCCCCTTAGTTTGTGGATTTTTCTTTCTTTCAAATTACCACTTAAAAATAATTGTTTAAGGTGTGTTTCAAACTTGATCAAGTTTTACACAAAAATACTTCTTTACCTTACTACATTAAGAGCAAAATAAAAATGTTCTTAGTGCGTGGTATTCACTAATCTACAAAACTTGAAAGATAGATAAATCAATTTTAAACGTAAGTCAATAATATAGACCCGTCTGGTAATCATTATAATATTAACCAAGTTACTCTCCAATCAACAAAAGATTTCCATTCTCCTTTATGTAGCTTTTTCTAATTTAATAATATAGTTTTTATCAGCACCTTAGAAAGCTCAGCGCTTCTCTTTGAATACGACGTCTACAAATTTAAAGGATTTGCAATCTCTTTTCTTCACATTCTATATTCTGGCTAAGAATGGCTTGAAAGATTTCCAAACAGTTTGGTCAGGAAAAAGAAAATTATGTACTCATTCGTTTAATATTATTTTTACTTCGGGATATATTGTCTAGTACCCTCTTCAGATATATATTTTGAACACGTAATATGTCAAGCCATTTAAAAAATAATTAAGAAATCAGTAAGCTATTTTTTTACTTCTAATGAAAAACACTACACAAATAGCAATAATGGGCAAAATTTTTAGAATAATTTCCAAAACATTTCTGACTAACAAAGTCAGTAATCAGTAAGCTAATTTTAGAACTAGAATCACAATCACGATTTGGCCTCAAGGCATGTTCATAAATGATTATCTGAATATCAAGAATGGACAAAATCCATTGAGCTGTCTCAACCGTAGCCCCGGGTACAAACAGACAGACATACATACATACAACATGAGGATAAGCAAAAAACTCCAAAGTAGTCCATACACAATCAAACCGCTGTGGCACAACATGCTATCCAACACAACATGGTATCCCGAAAACTATGCAAATAAAACTACAAGTTAAGTACAGTAGCCCCATGACTTCTTTGGTGCTGACTGACAGCTCACAGCTGAGAGACGACGGCTTTGAAAAGTTATACCAGACCAAATTTTGTATCCCTACGCCGAACCATATGATCTGCATAAACATGTGTTTAGCAGCTGTCACTTCTGACAGTCAAAATTTAGATATATACCTAAATTTTGACTGACTGTCAGTCAGCACCAAAGAAGCCATGGGGCTACTGTAAGTGACTGTATGTGTTTCAGATGAGAATAAAACATAGAGACGGAAGCAGTGAATATCAATTCTTTTTGAATTTTTCAATAAGTATACCATAGCCCAAGTTTTTCAAATTGCGCACTGCACTTTTTTTTTCCTTCCAAACCTGGTGGTATGCAGGTCTAAAATTTATCTTCTAAAAACTTTATATGATGTTTACGCCATCCAGGGGTGAACTGGCAGGTTCCAAGCGGCCCGGGACTACAAATATGACGGCACTTAGCACACATTCATAAATAACACTGAAGTTAGGTTTCAGTGTTATGAAGTGGTGAGCCGAAGCAATTGTATTACAATAGACCTGCTTCGGTGGCCACATGGTGTAGCGCGTTACTCTCACAATAAATATACTGGTGATGACAGGGAGCTTCCTCTAAATTCAACCGTTCTCATCCCGAATACTATAAAGAGAGGCGGCCCGCGCTTTGCTTCTGGTAGCGGGCCTGGTTCGAGTACCTGGTGGGCCTGCTCTTCAATGAAACTCACAGACTCGTGCCATGCATCTTATAACTGTTTGTCTATACTAATATTATAAAGAGCAAAGATTTGATTTTTTGTTTGTAATGGATAAACTCAAAAACTACTGGACTGATTTTAAAAATTCTTTCACCAATATAAAGCTACATTATCAGCGAGTAACATCGGCTATATTTTATTTAGAAAATTTAATTTATTCCTCATAAAAATGTCGATAGTATATTATATAGTCGTTGGAAAAAAAAGTTGATGAAGGGAAAGTGGGGTCGGTGAAGGGGGTAATGGGGTAGGGGGGAGGAAAGAGGAATGAGATGAAAATAGGAGGGAGGACAAAAAGAGGGAAGGGGCTATACAATGATGGTAGGACTGTATTTTTTTTAAATAAGTAAAAAAAAGTTTTGTTTTTATATTAACATGATGGATGATTTGAAGCTTTGTTTTACAGGATTCTTTACAATATTTTTTTACGGGGAAGGGGGAAAGTACTATATATAATTTAGCTACCTTACTAGCTGTGATAATATTCTTCGCAACCTCCGTCATTATGATGCAGGTTATGAATGCCAGTACAATCTTCCCAACGTGAAAGATATGGAATCACCTTCCGATACCTTGAAAGGTTTGAGGTTCAATAAACAGGTTATGTTTTTCAAGTTCATATACTTATAGGAAACGATCCTGGCTCTCTTGACCTTATAACCAAGTTCATTAGTTAAAGCCAGCTTGAAATATCATTAATTTTCATGAAAAGATTTGAATTCAAGTGGTTTTAGATGAAACCATGATCTGCTCGACATAATATTTAGACGATGCATCCGAAAATAATAGTGGCAAAGCGATGTTGTGCAAGATTAAACCTTCTCCATCATAATACCATCGTCCCATGTCGCTTTTGCTGACATTATAAGTCTCAAGTCACAATTTCGTATAAGTAGGTGTAAATAGTAAGCTGTGTGTGGTGAAAAACCACTCCAACATGAAATAGCTTAGGTCTCAAAGATTCTATTTCTCCTTTTGCCTTATTGAGAAGATCTTCCTGCAGATGAGACAGTTTCCGTACGTCCTCTATCCCTTGATTGCTGCTTCTTTCAAAGTTGGCGTCCGTATTCTATCCTTTTCCGAACTCTCAATCATTTAGTCTATCTGACATTTGATAATATCCATGGTGGTATTGAGAGCAAGTAACTATTCGTTATTATGTTTCACATCCATTCTATTGGTTTATTACTTGTTAAAAGCATCCTAAGCTATGGGAGTCTCGATGTTGATAATCCTCCTCTAGCCTGCATCGCAATATCCTCCTGGGTTCGCAGTAAGATCCTCTGCCTTCACACCACCGCCTGATATATATATAATATATATATATATATATATATATATATATATATATATATACTTGTAGAGACAATGTCCCAATCTCGATATGGATGACATGTCTTAGCATAAACTGAGTCAACGAGCATATTAATCAGGTAAGATCAGGTAAGGTATCGAAACCAAAACAGTATTGACCCTTTTGTCAATCTCGTGATTTCTAATCAAAACCAGAAAATCGTACTTTTGTTTCCAGCATTACGAACACATTTCCTTAAAAAAAAATTTCACGTTCATATCCGTGTTGACGTGATCGGCATAGACATGTTTCAAGTTTGTATAGTCCATCTTGAGAAGGATGAGCAAGTTAGTGTTATCTCTCAGCATCTGTTTGGGGATTTGAGAGTAGGCATGACAAATCAAAATAGTCTATTGCCCTATTTATACCCATACTGGAATAAGCCTGAATGGTATACTATATATCGCAAGCGTCATGGACGAAAATGAATACGGTTTGGTTTTGACTCAGACGGTCATACAAGGGGGGGGGGGGGGGGGTCCTTATATGATAATGGGTGACCTGGTGGTCTAGGGGTAAGGTGTCAGACTTCTATGCTGGCGGCCGGGGCTCAATCCTCGGTCCCGGCAAAGATTTATCTGATTACCAAACCCTTCCTTCACCTCTGACAAGACATCTTGTGAATGTGGGGAATGCCAGGCCTCCACCGTGGTTCGGATTCCACGTTAAACTGTAGGTCCTCTATTTCATCTCACAATCACCCTACCATTACACATTAGCGTAAGTGCGTATAACCCGAACGGGTAGTATGATGCGGTGCTAATAATAATAGTAATAATAATATATGATAATGTAGAGATGATAAAGGTCCTATACCTTAGCTCAGTTGGTAGTGAGCTAAAGGTCCAGGGTTCAATTCATGGTATGACCAAAACATTTATCATTATTGAACTGAAGGTTTCCCTTTTCACAGTGATGAATTAATAGCCTAGGGTTAAATGTTGTATCTTTTTAAAATTAAAGTTGTTATTATTATTTTTAGCACCGCGTCTTACTACCCATTCGGGTTATACGCACCTACGCTAATGTGTAATGGTAGGGTGATTGTGAGATGAAATGAAGGACCTACAGTTTAACGTGGGATCCGAACCACTGTGGAGGCCTAGCATTCCCCACATTCACAAAATGTCTTGTCAGAGGTGAAGGAAGGGTTTGGTAATCAGATAAATCTTTACCGGGACCGAGGATTGAACCCCGGCCGCCAGCATAGAAGTCTGACACCTTACCCCTAGACCACCAGGTCACCTAAATTAAAGTTAATTTATAAGTCATGTGCTGATATAATCAGTCGGTTTAGAAAGTGCACGTTAAATAGCTAACTTACCTCAAATGAAAAAAAAATTAAAATAACATTCAAAACTCGCTTGAACAACCCTTAAAGAAGTTAATAGGCTTAATGTTAAACGTACAAAGCTTGTCTATTGGTTAAAAAACAACAACTTCTCCTGTGACTATATTACGAACTTTGCTAACATGTCTGCGAGTGGAAATATGATAAGTTCTCTCTCACCTCATTTTGATCTGAGCACTGGGGAACATGCCTCGAGATGAGGTCAGGTCTTTTGGCTCCTTCCCCATCAACATCGCCTCGGATTTCACATTTTCTCCTGTCAAAAAGAAACAACACAAAGCGTTCAAAATTTGTTTTACCTGTCATTGTCTCCACAGTATTATTTTAGTTTTTCTTTATAAGATAAACCCACTTTTAAAAAACCAACAAACACCGCCCTCAAGAGCGCGTCTATGCTGTTTTATTATGTAAAACAGAAAAATACTTTTCTCTGCTTCAAAGTCATTCAACGTTAACTTTAGTGTTGCATAATGCAAGGTGACGACTTTCTTCAATATAATAGAAAAAATAGTAAGAATATTAAATGTACAAACTTGTAGAACAAAGGCTCGTATAAATCCCGAAGTTTTACCAACTAGAATCATAATTCTGACAAGTTAGTTTCTGAAGACTTGCGCTTTTGTATGGAGTTCTTAGATGATGACGATGATGATAATGATGAAGATTATAATTATGATGATTATGTTGATTAATATTATAATTATCACCGCGTCTTACTATCCGTTCGGATTATAAGCACTTACGCTAATGTGTAATGGTAGGGTGATCGTGAGACGAAGTTTAACGTGGAATCCGAACCACGGTGGAGGCCTGGCATTCCCCACATTCACAAGTTGTGATTAATAAATGTCTTGTCAGAGGTGAAAGAAGGGTTTGGCAATCAGATAAATCTGTGCCGGGACCGAGGATTGAGCCCTGGACCTCCAGCACAGAAGTCCGATACCTTACCCCTAGACCGCCAGGTCACCTACGAGTTCTTAGAGATCCACACAGAAAACAAAGAATATATATTTTTTTACAAGATTTTGAGTTATTGAAAACCAAAGGAAAGACGTTAAGTGAAAATGCTATGGTATGTATTTTCCTTTATCAAATAAATAGCATAGAAAGTGTATTTTTGTGTTTCTGTAGACGTGATAACATCACAACAACTCGCCTCTCTGGGAGATCGTGGTTTGATCCCGGTCGGGTGCACTAAGGTTTTTCCTAAATGATTTTCCACTCTCCCTTCACGTAAATGCGGGTGCACGTCCTCTAATTCCCAACCCATTTGTGTAATTAGTAGTAGTGTATTAGTAGTAGTTGTATAACCCAAACGAGTAGTTTGACGTGGTGTTATATAAAATAAACCCACCAAAATTTAGAAACCTATAAAGGTGAACCTTAGAATAGGTATTTAGAAGAGTTTGAGGGTACACACCTGAAGCGATTTTTTTTAACATCTACTGTGAGAATGAAGTCCATAAACTACGTAAACAATGGTTATTTTCTTTGAATATGACATATTACTGATTTACCTTTTGTCCAATATGATTAACAAGGGAAATATGAAAATCAAATTCGAATAGAAATAATAGAAGAACATATAACAATCTAAAATCCTAAGAGGAATTGGAGTTCAGTTTGGCTCGTTTAGTATCCACATTAGTAGGTAAAATCTTTACTTTACATTTATATTGATAACTAGTTTTTAAGTTTGTCTACAACCGGTTGATTGTAGCAATTAAAAAAAAAAAGCATACGGTTCCTATTGGAAGGTCGTCTTCTTGGAGTACACTCTTCACAAGGGCTATTAATGATTATAAGGGATGTTTGGATGGAAGGAGAATTGATAAATTCATCCCAAAATAACCCAGCCGATATCAGAATCCGAACATATAAGTTAACGGTGATGTATTACACTACCAATTTACAGTCCACGCGGATATTTGATTATCTCGGAAGGTTTTAAGAAAAAAATTTACTTGCGAGCTTGGATTGTCCTACTAATATATACAAATTAGTTGTTCTCAGTCTTTTACTACTTCCCGCTAAAACTACTAGACCGATTGTTCTGAAATCTCCCAGATATATTTAAAAGCCAATTGTTTAAATACGGCAGCTCAAAAATACTACTTTTTGTTTTTTCCTCACCTATTGCTTATCGGGTTTTCATAGGACCAACATTAAAAGAGGCCTTTATATAATAGATATGATGACCATCTTGAAAAAATGACCCGTCCAAAGCCAACATTAGTCTACCTAAGTATGAAAGCTCTGAAAATCTATAGAAAAATAAAAAAAAACCTTGAGAACCACAATAAAAAAGTGCTGTTAGAAATATAATTTATTTATTTAGTTATGAATAGTAATATGCATGGAAATATAATTCTATAACATTGCATTGGTAATTTAATTGGGAATTTTTTAAATAATATTTTAATATTAGCACCGCGTCTTACTACCCGTTCAGGTTATACGCTTTAAGTACTAATTACGCTAATGGATTAGGAATTGGGAAGGTTGAATTAGAGGAAGTGGAGGGAGGGTGGAAAACCATTTAGGAAACCCCCCCCCAGTTCACCCGACCGAGATTCGAACCTCGATCTTCCCGTCCTCAGCAGTCGAGCTCAACACGTCTAGAGCGTTAGCCAACTACGCCACCGAGGCGGGTAATTTTTAAAATAGTGTAGCAGTCTCGAATAATAGTGATTCATAATTTTTTCCCCCATGCAATTAGTTGCATACCATTTGTCTCTCTTGTGGTAACATAGTAATAATTGTGAAGCATCATTCCACTCTTAGTTAAAATAATAAGAAAGAATATCAACGTACGTTTCACCTCTACCCCTATCCCCCACCCCCCGATTATCAGAGAGACTTTTAAAATGACATCAAACAAAACTCATATCGTGCTCGTTTCAAATTTTGATGATTGTGTGTCGGATGTATATTTTAGCACGCTGACGATGAAGAATAATGTTGGGACGAAATTATCCAAGATAAAAATTCCAACTTCGGACACTGTAATTGCTTAGGAGCTAGAGGGATAGAACTTGGGGTGGAGAAATTCTATTAACTGGAACAAGTATAATATTGCCATTATTACCTGGATATTATGATAACGAACGAGGAAGACCCCGTGAAGCCAAAGCTGCTGTAGAAGCTAGTTGCAGAATGTTTCGACAGTTGTTCTAAATTACACAACGCACTATACAATATCATCTCCTGAACTCCCAAACCATTCTCTCTGAATACATACACATTGTTCCTATAAAGGTCATATACCACGCTTGTACAAACGGTCCTAAACTTTTTTCATTAGTACTCGAGTCAAAATACACGCCGCGCAGAAATGGTATTCCCTCATCATTTACATAAGACACGGAAGGGATTCAGTAAGGTGGGTGGGGGGGAAAGAGGGATGGGTTGTAGGGTTGAGGGGGTAAAAAAAAACTAGAAGGGATAATTCAAAGTTTCCTCGATGGAAATATAAAGGTGGGTGGGTTTTGTGGTATCAGGAAGAGAGGCTTGGACAGACTGTAGTATAAAGTTAGAATAAGGTAAAGCTAACATTAGATGTATCTCTTTCCTTTTGGTCACCTTACCCGTCTGAAAAGTTGAGAAGGTATTGTGTGTTGTTAGGTTAGGTAGGTGGGGGTACATGGGTATACGATGGGACTCATACCCTTCGATGTAAATCATGTTAAAGAGTTGCAGGCCGCAATTTAGCTACAGCACACTCATGAGTTCCGTAGATCAATTAACTGAGCTGTGTTTGCTTTTTGGAAGTTGCGCTTCTGCCCGCTCATATATACACGCATCCACACATATAGTACTGTGTATCTCCGTGTTACTATATATTATATATATATATATATATATACTTGTATTGCATAGAGCTTCCCTTGAGGCCTACCCTCTGGCAACATGGGGCCAATTATTGTTCCCTCTTGTGTAGGATATTCTAACGCCAGGGGTGACCACGCTTGCGTTACTGATACTACTCGCCCAAAGTGTAGGGATGTTCTTTAGTGCTGGTGGATTGTTACTCTCTAAAAACATATCATAATGAAAGTAAAGATAAATACACGCGGAAACCTTTTAATTAATAAAATTAAATAAACATTCATAAGTGTGAAATAAAATGCTTACCAAAGGCTTTCCAAAAATCTATGTTGCATATTATTTCACACCTAGTAGTTGGGGAGTCAAACCGAAGTATTTATCGGTTCTCGTTACGGTTCTTCCAGTAAAAATTTTTAAGGTTGCGGTTCTTTTATTTAATAGTTTTATTATTACTATCAATTCGTAAATAAAAAATAAATAATGAAAAAGTTTACAAACATTTAAGAGTTAGCTATATTAAAAAAATACAAATAAATATATCTGACTTTGACAATCCCCAGAAAAGGAAAAAAAAAGTATTTCAAAATAAAATTAAGTTAAATAAAGAATAAACATAAAATAAAATTTTGAAAAATAGTTTAAGAACCTTTATTAACTTAAATCGACCATAATTCCGGTTCTTAGACAATTTATACTTAGGTTTCTTATTTCAGTTCTGGTTCCTTAAATATAAACTTAGATTTCTGATATCGGGTCTGGTTCCGGTTCGACTCCCTGCTAGTAGCTAAAATTCTACAACTTATAGATAAATAGACCCACAGATAGAAACCAGTCGCAAGGCCCTCTCCCCAAACTGACCTTATTCTTCTGTACTTTATTTTTGTATGAGGATACATATAGCTTAGTGTATTCCATTGATATATTATTTATCAGTCTTCCAACATAAGAGTTTAAAACGGTTGTTAGATGATTTAAATGAGGCCAAGGATTGTTCAAAGGTCACGCAGCAGTCTGATTCAAAGATGTGAAATTTGTGTGAAAAGTGAAGGAAAATATGTAGAACATTGTTGTAGTGAGTGATAAGGTAATTTATGCCATATACACCTAAATAACATTTCACATTTATTCTAATTAGTTTTTTACTCTCAAAATACAAAAATGCCCATTTCCTGTGTGAGTTGATATGTGAATTCAGGTTTATAAATACTTTTTTACTAATTTTAATGAGTACTACTTGATCCCAAGGTTCTGAAACTATTTTTTAACACCCTGTATAACGTATACGATTTTATTAATGTTAAGGTCTATACAATTTTTATAAGGTCCTAATATGTGTTTATGTTGTCAGATTATTTGAACTAAGGGTGCATATGGGTTGAAAAGTTTTTAGATTTACTTTCACTTACTCATACGTCAAGTCATTGATCTTCAGCTGTCATTATTGATAGTTGTTATCAATACCTAAAAAATAACACTAGTAATTTAGTAAAATGTTTTCAATGTTGACCGTTAAAAAAGGTGTTTCTTTTTTTTCTAAAATGTCTTGAAAATATTCCGTGGCATCAGCCCACAACAGCTGAGCCGTACCGACCGAGCAGCCTCTAACTGTTGGTGAATACAGTTCCAACTTCTATTGATAGAGGGTGTCATATGGTCAGCAAAATGAGCACTCCAACAATTAACCTCAGTTTTCTAGACCAGAGACACTACTTTTACATTAAAGTAGCACTTCATTTGTCCTCACGAGGCTGAGTTGAACCCGTTTCAGACCCAATGCTTCAGGGAGCAATGGGGATCGAACCGGGTACGTTTGGATCTATAGTCAGGAACTCACTTATAAATTACATAGGTGGTCTCATAAAAGGTTCTTCCTATACAAATATTTGTACTGCACTTTATTACAACCAGCCGGGATTTAGTTTCTGACCTCAAACGTCACTACTAGCCTTTGAGCAACTGTGCAACACAGTGCGGATGTTTCTATACTAAACACCGACCAGTGCGGATGTTTCTATACTAAACAGCGACCAGCGTGGATGTTTTTATACTAAAAAGTAACCAGCGTGGATGTTTTTATACTAAAAAGTAACCAGAGCAGATGTTTCTAACTATACTAAACAGCGACCAGCGTGGATGTTTCTATACTAAACAGCAACCAGCGCGGATGTTTCTATACTAAAACAGCGACCAGCGTGGAGTTTCTATACTAAACAGTGACCACGTGGATGTTTTTATACTAAACAGCGACCAGCGCGGATGTTTCTATACTAAACAGCGACCAGGCGGATGTTTCTATACTAAAAACGACACGCGATGTTTTCTATACTAAACAGAGACCAACGCGGATTTTCTATACTAAACAGCGACCAGCGCGGATGTTTCTATACTAAAAGCGACCAACGCGGATGATTCTATACTAAACAGCACCAGCTTAAACACGAGCGGATGTTTCTATACTAAACAACGACAACCGCGATTTATTTCTATACTAAACAGAGACAACCGGGTGATCATACTAACCGACCAACGCGGATTTCTATACTAAACGCGACAACGCGATGATCTATACTAACAGCGACCAGCGCGGAATGTTTCTAAACTAAACAGCGACCAGCGTGGATTGTCTGTAGCCTATATTCTTATACTATACAGTAACCAGTGTACAGCGTTATGACCTATTCTGACTTAAATAATTATAAAACACGCCTAAAGCCAAGCCATCGCACCACATCATGTGTCATGGGAAAAAACCTTAGAGCGGATTTACACATACAAATATTAATTTTTAGATATTAAAAGTACCACGGATCATCGATGTAAATTAAATCAATGCATTTGTATCAAATATGGTATAAAAAGTCACTCAAAAACTATTACATCTTTCGGTAAGCATTTTTCACTTCTCATCTTTGAGAAACAAATTTTATAAAAAAAAAACCAGCGACTGTGAATATATTGTATATTAGAAATACATGCCAGCTACTGGTGTAGAATATTCGAAAGAAGTAACATTGTTAAGTTACTTCACGCAGCGTGGTCATACGGTCTATGGCATCAGGATTGATTTAATGAATGGCCGCGTTGGAAGTTAAAATTAGAATCTGGCAGTTAACAAACACTAGGAGTGTTTTTCCATGTGGGATTTATTGGGTTTCCCGTATTATCACCATGTTAACGAAGGTGTAATTAGGCCTAGTAATAAGCAACCTCTCTCTCACCCTGCCAAGTGGATTAAGCCATTAATAGCCCTTGTGTTAAATGTAATAGAGTATAACTTTTTCAATTCAAGTATAAGGGATATTTAAAAAAAAAATCGAAATATTAAAAATTATAATTAACAATTTTTATGAGTATTTAAGCATCTGGTACAAAATAAATTAATAACCTTAAAATATATTAGACATAAACATACACATTTCATTTATGTTATATAAACACACACTTACACAATAAGATTATACATGGGAAAAACAAGGTCATTTTAAAAACTAAATATTAAAACTTAGTAAAATTAACATGCCAGAACTGCAGGCTTAAATCAGTCATTTCAGGGCGTTACGTTATTACAGTGTTGTCACACAGAGGCTTATTATTATTATATTAATTATTTAATTACCGCGTCTTACTACCCGTTCGGGTTGTACGCACTTACGCTAATGTGTAATGGTAGGGTGATTGTGAGATGAAATAAGGACCTACAGTTTAACGTGGAATCCGAACACGGTGGAGGCCTGGCTTCCCCACATTCACAAGATGTCTTGTCAGAGATGAAGGAAGGGTTTGGAAATCAGATAAATCTGTGCCGGGACCAAGGATTGAACCCCGGCCACCAGCACAGAAATCTGACACCTTACCCCTAGACCGCCAGGTCACCGACCACAGAGCGATTGAAAGCCCAGCCAACACATCCCCTTTTCTAGGCAACCCGCTCGACACAAGTTCAGCTTTACCCGCTGTATATTTTTTTTACTATGCATCAATAATTCTAGCTTTATTTGACATTCGTTGCATATAAATGGATTTAATAAAGATCGTTGGTTAGGTTTGAAATAAATACAAACTTGAATAAATAATTAACAATGAATAGACTTAGAATTATACAAATATTTCCTTCTAAAATTCGAATTAAATGGTTTTTTTTGTCATTGGTCTGTATAAGAATTTCATGAAAAATCATGGTGGGTTGGAACTATCCAATTTTTAGAATTAACCAATGTCAAATTAGTCAGATCCTAGTGTATGCTGTTAACTTACTGAAGAATTGACAACAATTATTGGCTACTAAAATATGTTTCCATCCAAGTCGAAATCACCTTTACTGTGAAATTTTAAAATCAACCTAATCAAATTGTATTCCTGCATTCTTTAGTAGCTATAATGTGTTTTAGATACCCAATAATTTTCAAAATGTTTTAAAATGTACTCTACCTTTAAATAACAATTTATTGGCTTTCATAACCACGTCCCACTATCCGTTAGGTCTATGCGCATATAAATTAATTGCACTAATGTGGTAGGTAGGCGAAAGGTAAGTGTAGATTAAATGTACCCGAATATTAATAAAGAGAAAGGAGGAAAGACATCCTCAGTACACCTGACCAGGATTCGAACTACAACCTCCCCAACAAACCAGACTAAATTAGATTGGCGTTTAGAATACGTACCCACCGGTGCGAGTTATGATGTATTGTTAATTACGATCACTTTTACATGGCCTTGTTGACATTCCATATCTGTGTGAATATATTTTACCAATATCACAATTAAAGACGTAGGTGGGAACATTTCCTATCAATTTATTTATACATATCTTTAAGGCCAATTTTCAATTTGTTTATTTTAGCAATCAATCAACCAATGCAAACAGTGAAATAAACAATTTTTCATAAAAATGTTAATTATTGAATGGAGCTGCTATAAATTATCAATACATTATCCTTCATTTATTGATGCCTTAAAAATATGTTGTGCAAAGAAACTTATTTTTAAATCATTTAACAGCATCCATTTCAACTTTAACTATCAGAATATCAGTCTCTATCGTTTAATTACTGGTAGTGTTGTTATTTTAATTTTAATATTCTAATGAAATAAGTTCTTTATTTTTGTCAAATATCCAATATTTGAGAAATTATATTTTTACAAAATAATTTTTCAGTTGTGAATGAAAGAGGATTAGTTCTAAAATTGCTGTTAATATTTTTTTTTAATATTGAAATATTAACGGTTATAAATTTACACACAATTTGCATTTGTAATAACAAAATATTGATTAGCAGACATACTATTTTTAAATTTTAATTACAAAGTAATCGTTTATGGTTGAAGAGGGGAAACAATCTATTTTAAAAATAAATGGTAGAGAGACCACCAAAAACACAGTTTGAACTTTTTTTATTATTATTTAATAGTTATGTTTAAACATTACTATATTTAAGTAATTTATAATCAAATTCTTTTCACAGTTAACAAGTAGCTCAAAGAGTATAATAATTCTGTTTTAGCTAATAATTAGGTCCTTATGGAGTTTGTACATAGCGGCTTTAATTGAACTGCTAATTTCTTTTAAATTGGAAAGTTAGCATGAATCTCAAGAAAATAATAATTTACTATCGACTTACTAAATTCGCTTTATTTTATCTATACGATCGACTTGGTCCTAATAAGTTAACACTATATTATATATTAAAAAATATATATATATATATATACCTTTTCCTTTACCTCGGAATATTTTTAAATAAAATTTATCTTCGCCAAAAATCAATGAAATATATCAATATACATTTTAAAATACTATAGAAAAATTATAAACATTTTAAAAGCGTTTAGATTTGCAAAAACAAAGTAAGACAGTGAACATCTAACAGTTGATAGATACATCACTCACCTTCTTTAATTACAAGTTCATAAGTAAGTGCTAAATGATGATGTAAATTATACTTCAAATAGATGAAAGTAGAAACACATTATTGTAAATGAGTTTTTAAAACGGTAGCGCCTTGAAAAACTTAAAAAGTCCGTTCTTCTACAGTGGCTTGTAAACTAGATGGAAATAAAAGGAGCGGGGGAAAAAAAACCACAAGTGAGTGTAATTTATTATTCAACCAGAGTAGCATTTATTTTAGACGGTGGCAATAAATTACTAAGAAGAGTTTTTTTCCCCCCATACAGTTTTATTTTTCTTCCGTCCATTTTTTTTTCTTTATTCTATCTCTCTTGGTGAAATGTGTGTTACCTCCTGCGCTACGCATAGCTTGAGACATATACGTCTTCTGAAGAGCTGTTGGTGGGCTTCATCGACTTACCAACCCCAATCACTCAAAACAAACCCATGTCGATGAATGATTGACAGCTAATTCCAAGCTTGCCTTCAATATCCCTGCATGGCCAAGGAGATTGTCTAGTTTTAACCGTAGGGATCCGTGACACGTTAACCTTGTTCCCTCCTGAGGTGGCGCAAAGAGTTTGTGCAATGGAAGGAGAGAAAGAAAGAGAGAGAGAGGGTAGGAACCGATCACGTTTGCCAGAGGAGATAAAATGGATCGGCTTGGCTTACATGGCTAAAATAATTTTTTCCCGTTGATAAAAGCGTCTTGTCCAAGTTAGGGTTCGAATAAAAACCACTTAGTCATTGGACTAGAATGGCTTGACCAAGCTAAGGCTTGGCCAATCTATGGCTTGGATATAACATCTTATTCCTAGATATATAACAGCTTGGACAAATACGACATGATCACATATTCAGCGGACTAGAACGTCTTGGCCAAGTTAGGGCTCGAATATAACCGCGGACTAGAATGGCTTGGCCAAGATACTCGTACAACATGAACATGACCATGACCATCATTTTATTCGGACTATAAAGGCTCCGTCAAGACGCAACATGGATATGACCACCTCTTCATCTGGCCATTACGGCTTGGCTAAGTATGACATGATCAGTAATCATATATTCAGTGGATTAGAACGTCTTGGCCAAGATACAATATAGACATGACCACATATTCTTTGGAAGTGAAAGGCTTGGCCAAGATAAAACATGAAAATGACCACCTCTTTATCCGGCTAGAATGGCTTGGCCAATTGCAGCATGATCAGTAATCCCATATTCAGTGAATTAGAACGTCTTGGCCAAGATAAAATATAGACATGACCACAAATTCTTTCGAATTGAAAGGCTTGGCCAAGATAAAACATGAACATGACCACCTCTTCATCTGACTTGAACGGATTGGCCAAGCCACAAGACGAACATGATCACTTTTTGTTGCTTGAGGTAACACGCTCCCTTGTCAAACTCCCTATCAAAAACCCCCTCTCCACCAAAATAGTTTTCCTCTCTCCCCTGAGGGTACACTTCCTATAGATATAACCATCTTCTATAAAACCATTGGCATAATTAGTATATAAGCGTATAACCCGAACGGATAGTAAGAGGCGGTGCTAAATTACGGTATAAATTTATCGTTATTTTATTTGTAAACATTCTTTAAATATCCATGATCTAACTTGAGAATGAAAAAAATATAATTTAAAGCGTACAAATTAAATGCAATTTTATACATATTGGTCACCGTGTCGCCCGTTAGAGCTATAAGCATTTAAGTAACCACGCTAATGCGTTAGGGTTGAAGAAGGTTGAATTTAAAAATAATCTACACAAATTTGCGTGGAAAGAGAGTGGAAGACTATTTATGAAAATCCCCACTAAGGGCACACGACCGGGATTTAAACCCTGATCTCTCCGTCAATGGCAATCTGATCTATTCCAAGAGTGACTTAGAACAATTGACTACTGATGAGGGTAAGTAAAAAATGTTTTTCATGTAAACAAAATTGTAAAATTAGCATATTTTAAAAACTCTTTAATTATTGTGAAATGGGTTTAAAATCGCATTTGACTTACCAGTAAAAAATGACGATAGTTCTTCAACATCCAGGCACTAATTGTTATTGATGTGTATAGCTACATCAATCATAAGCTAATGTAGTACAGTATATAGTTCTTGGATTTCTTTTCGGCATCTTAAAAGTTAGTTTTTTTTAACCTCCATTCTTTTTAAAAGTAGTAATTCAAATTTTGTTTGTAGCACGAGTCCTGTTCATTTTTTAAACGAATATAACCAGTTTTTGTTATAGTCTTGGAAGAATAAAGATTTGGAGTGGAACTTTTCAGTAACTGTGGCAGACGGGCATGTTTAACGAGTTTGGAAAAAATAAGGTCTGAAACAGGTTTAATTTCTCGTAAACACGCTATTACAATAATATGACTACGAAGGCTATTATTCTAAGGTTTGTTTACAATAGACATAAAATGAAAATAAGAAAATATTCACATGTGTATGATTAGGCTAAAAGGAAGATCTAAATATTTTTTCGAGTTAATATTGCAGAATTTGTTTTACAATTTGATGTGGTCCAATTTTCAAAGAAAGAGCCTTATCTGACTGCTAGTAAAACTACTAGATCTACTTTCATGTATTATTATTATTATTATTAGCACCGCGTCTTACTACCCGTTCGGGTTGTACGCACTTACACTAATGTGTAATGGTAGGGTGATTGTGAGATGAAATGAAGAACCTACAGTTTAACGTGGAATCCGAACCACGGTGGCGGCCTGGCATTCCCCACTTTCACAAGATATCTTGTCAGAGGTGAAGGAAGGGTTTGGTAATCAGATAAATCTGTGCCGGGACCGAGGATTGAACTCCAGCTGCCGTCACAGAAGTCTGACACCTTACCCCTAGACCACCAGGTCACCCTTTCATGTATTAATACGTCAATTCATGTCAAATGTAACCGTCTCTTTAGATATATAATAAATATTATATACTACTTTTTATAGTAAAGTTGACCTCTGTATATAAAGTGCTAACTTTAGGACCCGATATTTGCAAGTTCAAACCCAGCTAGGGTGGGGGGATATTTCTTGAGAGATAAAAATCCGTAGCACAACTACCATCGGAGGGGAAGTAAGGATGTTGGTCTCATGCCGATGGTGGCATGTAAAAGAATCCTGAAAGGTATGTGAAAATACCTTTCCTGGCAAAATTGGTAGGACCTTTCGTTCTCACGCATAGAAACTCTCGTATGTTGATATAATAGGCCAGATCAAAAAGTGCACGTTAAATTTCTCAGATAAATATAGAGTAAAATAATCTCAGCCTTGACCGTCAGATAAAAATCCAAATTTATTTATCGCTTTTGACAAAGTAAATCAATTTTTAACAGATATGAGATCGAATGTAGGCTTGTTAGTGACCTTTAGACAGTTTTTTTTATATAATCCATCCCTATTTTATGGTTTTCCAAGGTTTCATTTCGAGCCTTAAAGTTTCTTTTTATTGAAGAATATAAAATCCTGTTTGTAGTTTCCAGTTGTTGAAATCTTCACAATCTGACAAAGGTGTTAGCTTCAGAGAATGTATGATATGGTGTAAACATGCATATTATATCTACTAGCCAATAGAACAGCCAGAAAAGAGTCAAAAGTGATCACTTTAAGCCTATATACTAAACTTCATCAATCTTCTAACGTCACGATGCCCTAAATGCATGACCCATTCGTTTTTTCTAAACTAGGGAATCAATTTAACAGATTTAAACTTTAACAACAGTAAACTTAAATTTAACAATAACACTAATCTATACTTATAAAATAACATGTCCTGACTGACTGATTCATCATCGCCGAGCGCAAACTATCAAGGCTACAAGCATGCAATTCGGACTGTATATTCATTTTGTTATGTAGGCAACCACTAAGAAAGGATTTTAGAAAGTTCCACCCCAAAGTTGTCAAAATAGGGGATGATAATATGTATGATAATATGTATGAAAATCCGTCATTTTGAAAGTTACATAAACCAAATTTTGTATTTCGGTTATTGACGTAAAACAAATAAATACGTGTTTCAGGAATTTTGGAAATTTTATTTAATAAGGGATGAAAAAGGGGTGAAAGTTTGTATCAGACTTGCATTATTTTTGATCTGAGGTCAAGTTATGGTCATCAACGTAACGTAATATTTTAAATTAATCTGTAAATACATATGTATATTTTCGTATTTGTATATAATCAACTTCCACGCGAGCAAAGCCGTGGGCAACAGCTATCTAGTGTAAACATAAAATGGTTAAGTTTCAATGATAGCACCTAGTCAAATAATTTTATAGATTTAAAATGATATAAATTATGTTTTTTATAAGGAAGTGTCCATGCAAATAGAATCATAAAATATAAAAAAATGCAACCCGTAAAAAAAGCTTTATTGAATGGATTCACTTGTGAATAAAATATTCTACTTAACTTACTAGAGCTTTAGATTATATATTTATAAATGGTTTACATAATGGATTACAATATTTAAAATAAATTTAATGTCCAAAGTTAAAATGAATGACTTAAAAGAAAAATTCATATTAGGAAATCATATAGAAATTATCAGTTTGTGTGAACCGGAGATTCTATGTTTCTTCCCTAAATTATCTCAATCACCCCTTTTATCCTTACTCATCTATCCCTTTCAGCTCAGTTTTTAACACTCTCTTCTATCAAACAAGATCTATTATCTGAATCTATATAATTATCAGTAGCGAAAAAAATAATTTTTTTAGCTTTTATATCAATAATACCACTAAGGGTAGTCTTGTTCATAATTCTCCTGTATAGGTATTAATTACTAAGACAGTGCCTTTTAATTTTAACACTATGACATTCTTTCAAATTTTGTATGCATACAAAACGAAGTGTTTTATACCAATGTATAGGATACACAGAGAAAATAATTGTACAAATACTAGTCTCACTCCTCTCCAAAATTCGAGCAACTCGCTTTGTGGTTCTAATTAGAGGTGAAGCAATGTGTGAGGATTTTGAATTCTTATTTACAATTATTTGTAATAATTAAAATCCTCCATTCTATAAACGGATAGCCACCGGTCAGTTAAAAACGTCTTGGGAGGTTTTCAAAGATCAGACGATGGGAAATTATATATATATATATATATATATATATATATATATATATATTTATACACACAAGCTAAATTGTAATTATTATTAAATGTTACAGTCAACACCATTAATTGAGTGTAAGCCTACTGATACCCTTTTTTTATATAAATCGTTGATTTTTTTTATCACCACGTCTTGCTAAGTGTTCAGGTTACACGCTTATATAATAATTTACTCTAATGGGGGTAGGGATGAGGAAATAAACATTTGAGAGATTATTTACCCATATTTGCGTGGAAGGAGAGTTGAAAGACATCACCATCAGCAGACGCAACTGGGACTCAAACCCCGATCTCCCCGTCTTCAGCAGGCCAGTCTAACACGAGAGTGACTCCTAAGACCATTCAGCTACAGAAGTGGGTATGTATATATATAGTTAAAATAAAGCTAAAGAAAAGCTAAGGTATTTGCACCATGTTCGGTTGTTGAACTTTACATTAAAAATGACCAAATCTGTAATGTCATGAACAGTTGGTCAATAGAGGGAAGCAGATGCTAGAGTAAGATGAAATAAAATAAAATAATAAATAACTCTCGGATAAAAACCATCTCTATGACCGCATTAAATGTACCGTGCCTTCCACTCCTACGTCCAGTCTTCCTCTATTTTATTATTGTTATTAATTTTTTTTCCATGGTTTCCTTAGTTCTGTGACGACACGCTGTTTTCCTTGGCATGGTATTTATAACAGATGCTTCTTTTATTTTTTCCTCCCCTCTCAATTTTTTTTTTTTTTTACATTTACTTACTATCGGTGGAACAATTTGCGTTCAGTCCTGAGAGAGCAAGCTCATTACCCATCTGGCACGCCCCCTTTTAGATGTTGATTAAAACACAGAAGCTAGGTAGCGCAACGGGAACAGGTAGGTAGGTGGCCTTACAACCGCACCCCCCCTCCCCCTTAACTAAACCACCTCCCATCTAGGGCTACTTGTGTTTAGTACAACGGAGAGTTTTCTGCCCTAAATTAACACTTCATCTCGGTCCATAGAACTTGCACGCAACGAATAAGAGGCCCGCTTCACACACTGATCAGGTCGACGCTTTTACAATAATATGTACAGGTATGTTTATGATTACACGTCAGTTTAGTGAAATAGCGTCTGGTAAATCTGGTAGTAGCTTGCAGATTGTTTTTTAGTACCGTCTCTTACTACTTGTTAAGATTACAGGCATATGCACTAATTACATTAATGAGTTATGGATAGGAAAAGTTGGATTTTAGAGGAAGTGTACCCGTATTTGCGTGGAGGGAGAGTGGAAAACTATTTTGAAAAACCACCCTGCTGGTATTCGAATCACGATTTCTATATGTTAAGAAGGTTGAATTTGAGAGAAAGTGTACCCGTACTTTCGTGGAAGGAGAGTGGAAAACCATTATGGAAAACAACCCTCATTATATGCTGCCAGGATTCGAAGCACGATCTTTATCTATTAGGAAGGTTGAATTTTAGAGGAAGTGTACCCGTATTTGCGTGAAACAAGAGTGTAAACTCATTTTGGAAAAAAAACATCCTCAATACACCCAGCCAGTTGTCGAACCATGACCTTCCTGTTAGTGGCAGTCTAATCTATTGTAAGAGTGATGCCTTAAGACCATTCGGCCACCGAAGCAAGTGATAAGGTTTCTTAGGAGGTGATGGAAGTGGGGCCAATCGTTATTGTGGTGCAGCCCTCTAGGTTGAAGGTCTAGGGTTGGAATCTTTGTCCTGATATTTTTAACCTTGTATATTGAAGCTCTCTCGTCACCTACTGTAATCGCTGTGCATCCTTCAGTACCAATAAGGTTGGCACAATCCAATTTTCACAGGAAGGACCTTACCAGACTGCTGGAAAAAAATATTTCATTTATTCCCACGTCAAGTCATGTGATCTTAAAACTGTCCTTTAGATATTAAAGAAAAACTAACGCCAAACAAATTAGTAAAATGTATCAATTTTGACGGTAAAAGAAATGGGATGTGAATAAAATAAAATATGCTCTTCCAAGAGTCGTTGAGTTGGAATTTGAAGACCTAGTGGAGCTAGAGCCCGAAGAAATTTTGGGTGGAGTTGGAGACCGTATAAATGTACCGTCTCTTGACTCTGACTTCAAAATAACAATTATAATTTTTTATTTGTTCCTTAGGGCCAATATTTGTAATTTGAATTGATACATTTATTTAAATATATATTCACAATGTCAAATAAGCTTCCCATGAATTCATCTGTAACGGAGCATTTTACTGCAGTCCATTTGTTATTACTAATTAATATACTTTAGTCATTTATGGAGGAATCGGAGTCGAAGACTTGGGGTACCGACCCCACAGCCCTGATTCTTCCTATGAAAATGATACTGTACAACAACTTGTGAATGTGTGGAATGCCAGGCCTCCACCATGGTTCGGATCCCACGTTAAACTGTAGGTCCTTCATTTCATCTCACAATCACCCTACCATTACACATTAGCGTAAGTGCGTATAACCCGAACGGGTAGTAAGACGCGGTGCTAATAAATAATAATAATAATAATAATAATATACTGTACAATGCAGTGTTTTGAAAGGCGAAGACAATCACGCATGCAGCAAGTGGCCGCAATGCGGTTTCGTGTGAACCGAACCTGTTAGGACTCGCGTTCAAAAAGATTTGGAAGCTTGATAGACAGAGAGGTATACCATTATTATTATTATTTGAACGTTTGTATATGTGGGTGAGTATATATTTAATAAAAGTGCCGTGTCTGATAGGTATTCAGAACTTACGGTACGCCTAAATTGCTTTAAAATACCAACGTAAGTCCAATTTTCATAGAAAGGACCTTAAAAAAATATAAATGTGTATTTTTTCAACCAAAATTAATAACCTTTTACTACTTTATTAATATTAGACCTATTTATAAGCAATGCTCCTTTCAATAAAAAGTTACATCTGCAGATTACATTACTTGACTTAGGCCTAAGAATACGTAAAATTAAATCTAGTAACTTTTTCATCTGCATAAAAAAGTATTTCTTTGAGAATTATACTGTGATCTTTACTTCCTCTTTTGAGTTACGTACAAACACAAATTAAATGTCTTATTTTAAAATAACGTCAGACACTGGTTACGTTGTCATGTGATAATGAGAATTATCTTAGTATTAATATTAAAATTAATGTCCCTCAGTGATTTCAAGTGACCTGGGTTAGACTCTCAGCACAAAACTAAATCTATAATTGTATATCTGGCAGATGGGTTCGTCTAAAAACTAAATAAGATAAGTCAATAAAAGTCAGGTCTAGGGGTAGGGTGTGCTGGGGGTCGGTGTTTCAATCCTCGGTCCCAGAACAGATTTATCTGATTACCAAACACTTCCTTCACCTCTGACAAGTAATCACCAACTTGTAAATGTGTGGAATGCCAGGCCTCCACCGTGGTTCGAATCCCACGTTAAACTGTAGGTCCTCCATTTGATCTCACAATCACCCTACCATTTACACAATAGCTCGAACGGGTACCACCACCACCACCACCACACCACCACCACCACCACCACCACCACTACTACTACTACTACTACTACTACTACTACTAATAATAATAATAATATAATAATAATAATAGTCAACATACTAGCACCAAAATAAACAACCAATATTAACTTTATATAACTAATAATAAACATTTAATTGCTGTGTTAAGTAAGTCTTGAGGCGTGTGCCTTGCACAAAACCGGGAAGCCGTAATTTGATCCCCAAATGAATGACTAGGGGTGTAATTTTTTTTTTTTATCACCACGTCTTACTACCTGTTCAGGCTATACGCATATATTATAATCACTCTAATGGGGTAATGATGAGGAGGAAAACATTTGAGAGGTAGTCTAGCCACATTTACGTCGATAGAGAATGGGAAACCATTTAGGAAATATCATACTCTATAGACCCAACCAGGATTCAAACCACGATTTTCTCATCATCAGCAGGCTAGTATAAAATGAGAGTGACGCTTTAAACCATTCGGCCACTGAAGCGTCCTTCCACACGTCTTATTTACAGTCCTTAACTCCACACTTATGCCGAGATTTCCTTCTGTATTTCCCCAACGCAAATGGAGTTACACTTTCTCTACATTATAGTTTACTCATCCCTACTCTATTAGTGTAAATATGAGGAAATCCCGGACGGGTAGTACGTACAGTACACACTTTAAAATTCCAGTAATTTGATTTTAAATGATTTTTTTAGTACAGAGAACAATAAAAAGGTCACCGCTTCGGTGGCTGAATATTTTAAGGCGTCACTTTCATGTTAGATTGGCCTGCTAATGAAGGGGAAGTTGGGGTTCAATCTCCAATCGGGTCTACGGAGGGTAGTTTTTATTACATGGTTTCCCATACTCCTTCCACGCAAATGTGGGTAAATTATCTATAAAATGCTTTCTTTCCCATCCCTACCCCATAAGAGTAATTATAATAGATGCGTATAGCCGTTACAGGTAGTAAGACGTTGTGGTAAAAATAAACACTATTTTTAGTAAAAATAACCCATTGTTTTTGCTAATCATTATAACACTCAAAAAATATTATAGCCTTGGTTGTTTAACCTATATATATTTTTAAAGGATTTAAAAAAGAAATATAGCTATAATCAACAAATGACAATCATTTTGTTTAAACAGATAAAATAAATAGAGAGAGAGGTTGATCATTAGTTTGTTTTTTCCTCCGTATCTTCTTCTAGCGACCACTCAAAAACAACCAATGGCCCCAGCGAAGGACGTTGAAAGCTTTCAAAAGATTAATTTTTGATGAAGGCTTTTTAAAAAGGGCAAGTGATGATTCTTCCCAACAGTCTCGCGTTGGAGGATTTAGAAATAAAACAAAACAATGAGACAGATTGTGTCACACCGTGTGACTAGCCTACTAATCATCATCATCATCGTCGTCGTCTGGTTTTCTAGACGGGATGAGAGCGAGATGAAGAGCATTGACCGAAGGAGGGAGGGGTGGGGGGATTGAGGGGAGGGAGGCTAATTAGAAACCTGACGGAGACATAAACAGACCTTGGTAGGGATGGACACGTTTCAGGGGAAGAGGAAAACAAATGATATCTGAAAACTATAAACGCAAAAGAACACAACAAAGCAGTGATTCTCAACAGGACTACCGCGATGGTCTCCTGACATGTGGGGAGGGAGGCCAAGGGGGCAGGAGGGGTGAAATTTTAAGGACGGTTTTATTTACTATTTTAATAAATTACTTTATTAATTTAGTGTTTTTAATGTTTCTAGAATTTATGTTTTTTATCACAAAATAGTATTTAAATTTTTTATTTGAATCCGTATGGCTTGGAAGCATATTTAATAGGAACAGGGAAAGGTAGGAAATGTACCCAAATTTGAAAGGGAGAGAGATGATAGGAACTGCATACATCCACTTTATGTATAGTCTTTGGTTTTCCTTCTTCTTCAATGTAGTAATTGTTTGCTTAGATAAATCTATTTTATTAGGATGTAAACTAAATTTATCCGCTTTCATTTATTTATTTATGTTCTTTGGGTTTTCTCTTCAATATAGTAATTGTTTGCTTGGATAAATCTATTTTACTAGAATGCAAACTAAATTCATCCATACTTTACTTTATTTTCTCTGGATTTTTTCTTCAATATAGGAATTGTTTGCTTGGAGAGGTTTATTTTATTAGGATGTAAGCTAAATTCATCCACATTTTCCTTTATTTATTTTATCTGGAATTTTTTCTTCAATATAGGAATTGTTTGTTTGGAGAGATCTATTTTATTAGGATGCAAACTAAATTCATCCATACTTTACTTTATTTATTTTCTCTGGTTTTTTTTCTTCAATATAGGAATTGTTTGCTTGGAGAGGCCTATTTTATTAGGATGTAAGCTAAATTCATCCACATTTTCCTTTATTTATTTTATCTGGATTTTTTTCTTCAATATAGGAATTGTTTGCTTGGAGAGGTCTATTTTATTAGGATATAAGCTAAATTCATCCACATTTTACTTTATTTATTTTATCTGGATTTTTTTCTTCAATATAGGAATTGTTTGTTTGGAGAGGTCTATTTTATTAGGATATAAGCTAAATTCATCCACATTTTCCTTTATTTATTTTATCTGGATTTTTTTCTTCAATATAGGAATTGTTTGCTTGGAGAGGTCTATTTTATTAGGATATAAGCTAAATTCATCCACATTTTACTTTATTTATTTTATCTGGATTTTTTCTTCAATATAGGAATTGTTTGCTTGGAGAGGTCTATTTTATTAGGATGTAAGCTAAATTCATCCACATTTTCCTTTATTTATTTTATCTGGATTTTTTTCTTCAATATAGGAATGGTTTGCTTGGAGAGGTCTATTTTATTAGGATGTAAGCTAAGTTCCTCCACACTTTACTTTATTTATTTTATCTGGATTTTTTCTTCAATATAGGAATAATTTGTTTGGAGAGATCTATTTTATTAGGATGTAAGCTAAATTCATCCACACTTTAATTTAGATTATCTGTTTTTTTCTTCAATATAGGAATTGTTTGCTTGGAGAGATCTATTTTATTAGGATGTAAGCTAAATTCATCCACACTTTACTTTATTTATTTTATCTGGATTTTTTTCTTCAATATAGGAATTGTTTGCTTGGAGGGATCTATTTTATTAGGATGTAAGCTAAATTCATCCACACTTTAATTTATTTTATCTGGATTTTTTTCTTCAATATAGGAATTGTTTGCTTGGAGAGATCTATATTTTTAGGATGTAAGCTAAATTCATCCACATTTTCCTTTATTTATTTTATCTGGATTTTTTTCTTCAATATAGGAATTGTTTGCTCAGATAAATCTATTTCACTAGTATGTAAGTTAAATTTATCCGCTTTCCTTTTATTTATGTTCTTTCCCCACTATAGTGTAGAGGCCAGGATTAAGCCGCGCCGCGCGCGTAAGAAGTGTGCTCAGTGGGAAAGCAATCAATTTAATGATGACTAGACAAGTTCCAGAGGAGGCGCGTCATGGCCGTATCTCCCAATGTTGTCTACAAGCTTCTCAAAACAGTGGGTGTCCGGTTACTGATATTTACAAACACTCACACAAGACAACCATAATGGTTTTGACCTTTTAAACAAATGCGCTTATAATGTTTTAGGGATACTTATTTTTATAAGAGGGAATGTTTTAGGTTTCTGGAATAAGTATGAAGAGATTATGAACATTTTGAAACTTATTTCAAAACGGGTAAAGCTATTGTACAAAGAATTATATGCCTTTCTTTTATGCATTATATACTTGTTTGTAAGAAACCTAAACGCGATACAAAAATATGTGTGTGTCTCTCTTCAAATTTGTTCTGTGTAGAAGACTGTTTCATTTTTATTAATTAATGTTTTCAACAAAACATTATTTTACAACTTTGGATTATTTATAAGGCTAGGCTTCATGCATTGCCCCTTAAAAACATATTACTTCCCAATTTGAGAGTTGATAGGCGGAAAACTGGACGTATTAACGCTGTAAAAACAGAATGTTCGGATATCAACTTTTTAAACATTATCCTAAAGACAATCCTGGTACTTTTAAACATAACAGCGCTGATCAAGCACTGTATAAAGGAAAGTTTTAGAAGATGCAAACTTTTTTTTTTTTTGCATTCAATATTGATAATATGTACTAGTATTATTTTCTAGGTATTAATATCATCTATCAAAAGCGACAGTTTTAGATCTTATTATTTTACGTATGATGATAATATTAAAGCTTTAGTAACTTAGGTGACCTGATGGTCTAAGGGTACGGCCAGACTGAGCGAGCGAGGGCGCGAGCGAGGGCGCGAGCGACTAAAATATAAAATAGAACACATTGGTTGTAAAGACCGTATCACACGACACTTGCTTGTACTAGAAATCAAGTGTGCTAGCTAGCGCCTAGATATCTGTATACTAGCTAGTACAATGAAAACGAGACTAGAGTATTCACACGCTGCTAGTTTGGTGCAAATATTTATCGAACTTCAGAGATTAATTCTGGGTCAGCAGCTGCATTAATTACTAATAAAGATATTGAAATTTATGAGAGGGAGCGTAGGAAAAAGAATATAGACACGGGACTGGTTGGGAAATACGAAATAATGGTCACAGGATGCTAAATATGATCCATTCGGAGGTTAGGTAAAATACATTCGGGGTTACACAAACGTTTAGTAGCTCCCTAAATTTTTATTCATTTATTTACAATGTGGTTAGGGGTCCCTAAGCCTATGGGTGTCCAAGTACAGTATCCTTGATACACAAATGTTCTTTTTTAGGCCTACGCACACTTTATATTCTAAAAATAAAACCCGCCCAAGGTTGGCATGCTATCAAGTTTATTTAGATTAAAAATTGGGTCTGGAACACAGTTTGTCGTGTTTAGATGACATGTTTTAAATTAAATTTATATATATTAAATATATTGTCATACTGTGCCAATTTGGTATTATATAAACAAGGATGTTTAGAATAATTTTCTGCCAACAACAAAATCACATCCGATGACCATGTTGGCGTCATTTATACCATTTCTCTACACAACAGTCTCAGCGCGCATTGATTGGTTGAATTACATAGACTAATGTCGAAACTAGTACGAAAATAGCACGTGTTCTATCCTCACAACTAGTATGGTAGCCAGTACCAAGTGGCAGAACCAGTATACTTTTTCTGATGCACATGACGCTAGATGATGACGTGCTAGCTAGCACACTGGATTTCAAGTACGAGCTAGTGTCGTGTGATACGGACTTAATGGGAGGTGGCCACACTGGAGCGCGCGCGCTTGAAAGATAGAACTGTTTCTATTTTTCAAGCGCGCGCGCTCGACCCGGTACAGTCTAATTTACAGGCGCTAGGCAATATTATTGTATGTTGGTTCATTGAGTGCTGGGGAAACTTCTCATTTTGACATGATATTTGACTTTTTTCTATCAGTGATAGGGTTAACACACTTGCTATTAATGGCCTAATTTAATTGGTAAGACCATAAATAATATAATGTATATATGTAAACCCAATATGTTAAAATACTTCAATATTATAATCAAAGTAGGCCTTTATCAATAAGAATCACCATTAGTTTGGAGAGAGTATGAAAAAACCACAACAATAAATAAGTTTTAAAAATCACCTTCAGTTCACTGAGCCAAGATTCGAACCTTTGCCTCCTAGTCAAAAGCTATCGAGTGCAACGCATCATTCCGCCACTGGTGCGGCTAATCTGATTTTAAAACACTTCAGTACAGTACCATACACATTTCTCAATTTATTAATTGGATGCACTCCTACTTTTTTCTTTTTTATAAATACACATTTTTTTCTGTAAGAATTTTCGAGGAGCAGAGATGTACCAAGTGTCTTTGACAGAGACATCTTCTTTAACTAGGGGGGGGGGGTGACCTGGTGGTCTAGGGTAAGGTGTCAGACTTCTGTGCTGGCGGCCGGGGTTCAATCCTCGGTCCCGGCACAGATTTATCTGATTTCCAAACCCTTCCTTCACCTCTGACAAGACATCTTGTGAATGTGGGGAATGCCAGGCCGCCACCGTGGTTCGGATTCCACGTTAAACTGTAGGTCCTTCATTTCATCTCACAATAACCCTACCATTATACATTAGCGTAAGTGCGTATATCCCGAACGGGTAGTAAGACGCGGTGCTAATAATAATCTAACTAGGGTCCGCTAATTACGCGCTCGCTCGCGCGCTCGCCAGTTTGGCCACCCAGTCGTGCGCTTGTCAGTCTGGCCGAACCCTAAGGGTAAGGTGTAGGACTTCTGTGCTGGGGGTCCGGGGTTCAATCCTTGGTCCCGGCACAGATTTATCTGATTGCCAAACCCTTCCTTAACCTCTGACAAGACGTGTATTAATCCCAACTTGTCAATGTGGGAAATGCCAGGCCTCCACCGTGGTTCGGATTCCACGTTAAACTGTAGGTTCTCAATTTTCATCTCACAGTCACCCTACCATTACACATAAGCGTAAGTGCGTACAACCCAAACGAGTAGTAAGACGTGATGCTAATAATAATAATTTAGTAACTTATAACCATCAGATGCTGTCCTTACTATTGTGTTATTACTATCACTGATCCAAGAGTCCTACAACGTTGTTAATGTGACTGGTAGAGGTAGTGAGGCCATTTTTGTTAACTTAAATCCTAACCTAACCTCGTCTCTCCCACCTCTGACTTATTGACTCATATGCACCTTTGATCTCTTATTTACACCTCTGACCTCCTTATCGTAAACCCTTGACCTAACCTCATAGCAAGGTCACTCTTGCTAAGTCTGGGAAATTTGTCAAGAGAAGTTGTTATGTGATCTAAGAGTAAGGAAATTTACTCCTCGAAAAATAACTTTTACTACAATAATGGCAAATAACACACGTTATCTTTTGACGTTTCAGGCAATACAAATAATTGTTTTCTATGAATTATGATCATTAATGTTCATTATTAATTCTACAAAAGTAGTGCGTGATATGTGATATGGTGTATTTTTTCCTATGGGAGGCTAAGTATAACGATTACCATAGGATAGAAGTTAGTGTGATAGTCATACTAAGGTTGTAGGTATTATGTGATTGCCATACGATGTTATTTATATAAGATTGTTATTCAATGCAATATATAGTTTGATTTCCAAACCATGGTGTGATTGCTATGCTATGGTAGGTATTTAGAGTGTGATCGAAATACTATGGTATAAATGCCATACAACGATATGTATATAATGATTTGACACACGAAGCGTTGTGTCATTGCCATGGTGTGTAGGGGGATTCATTAGTAGGTATAGTGCAATTTCTACAGGATTATATTTGACATAATATATTATATAGGCTATAGGTCTGTCCCTTTGGACAAATAGTATGAACGATGATAAAATAGTAAAATAATAATAGTTACATTTTGTCAATGTCGTGAATTTATTTGTTAATGTCATAACTAAAACATCGTACAAAGTTACACACTAACCAACTAATTCGTTGAGATAATTAAACGGGATTTTAATAGTTCTAGATCTATATTTGTAAGGTTTATTAGATACTTTAGGCTGCTGTTTTAATGATAGCTCGTGTTTATTCTATATGGTTTCCATAATTATTATTAACTAAAATTGCTTGGAACAATATGAAACAAAAACATAACTGGGTAACGTTCATTAAACAAGGACGAAGCGTGGCTTTCTTCTATCCAATGTTATTATTAAGGAGGTACATTATCAAAGAGTAAAGTTTTTCTTTTCTTGTTTTTGCACGACGGGTCATCGACCCAGGATCCCCATAACAAAGGTAGGGTTTTTATTTACGGGATAAGGAGGCCTCAATCAGAAAATTGCATGAACGTTAAAAAGCACGGCCACAGTTTTGTTTACCTGCTCCCATTCGGGTGGTAAACAAGCATGTAATTGTTAGCTTCGGTCACGACGTCATGCTCCATGCTCTGACACAAATCGTGACGTCACAATTGCACCTTCCTCATAGGTCCTTCTAGGTGATGCGCTATGTAACGGGACTTTTATATAAAAAAAATCATCTTAGGTAAAATTTGTATGACCTACGTCTTACGATCCATCCAGAATTCTTATACTTAAAAATGCTAGAAGTGTGGACGGTAGCAGTTAAAGGAAGTGTAATCGCAATTATGTGGTGGTAATTTAAAAAAAAAATACCCTCAGTACATCCAGCTGAGATTCGAACTTCAGACCTACCTGTGACTGGCAAGCATGTCTTAAAGTGACCCGCTTCATTGGCCGAAATGTCTAAGGCGTCAATCTCGTGTGAGAATGGCCGGCATTGACTGGGAGATCGGGGTTCGAATCTCAATCGAGTCTATTTAGGTTTTGCCCCCTAAATTGTTACCCCTTCTCCTTACATGCAAATGTGGGTAAATTACCTCTAGATTGCTTCCTTTTTCATCCTTAACCCATAAGAGTGATAATCGTTATATGCGTAAAGCCTGAACATATATTAAGCCACGTTGATGTATATATATGGTATATATAGTGTGTTCACACATAAAGTCATATGATGTGCCGTCAAATAAATATACTTCATCAATAGCTATGACAGGAAGATCGGATTTCAAAACCTTGTTGGATGTACCATAAGGGGTTCTCTCTTAAATAATTTACCCCTCTCCTTCCATGAAAGTGCAAATACCTTCCTCAACCCTCGCACAATGGTGTAATTAGTAGACTACAAATGTTTATAATCCGAATCGAAACATTGGATATCAATCATCTCTTGATGGAACTAACTGCATGGCTACTATTATAAAACCATGGTGTCCTTCCTCTTGTTTTCGTATAGTCCATCTTCTCTAGGATATAAGACCGATTTTGCAACGTTGCTCTGTCGATGTTGCCAGTAGTTCCTTCTCTATTCCAGCATTACCACCTTCAGACATAACTGAAAGTTAATTAAGAAGAAGCTAAGATAAAGCTTTTCTCCATAAGACCTGCAGTTAACTCAGATGATATTGGGTGCAGTAAGACATGGAGCTAAACAATTAATTAATGCTTCTATTCCGAATGAGTAGTGATACGCTATTATTTATATATTTATTGTTTTTATATTAAAGAATCCTCCAAACATTTTGATTGCTTCTAACCCAAAACAAGCTTTCTCCCCACAGAATGCCGCAGTTTTTGGGATGTTATTCTGGTCATGTTATATCGAGTGAGAGGAAGTGATGTTTAATGTTGGTTAATATTGTTTTCCCTTCATCTGTGTCACTGCTTGGTATCTTGTCCCGAGCAAAATCACGAGGTTGTGGTAAACTGAGTAAAGTCAACAAGGGCAGTAAATTGCGCCCCATGTTGTAATAAAGGCATCCTACATACATACACATGGTCTACCACATCCCACCAATATACATGTTTAGTCATTACTTTATACCACCCACCACACGTCCTGTCATCTTCCAGCTCTCACTACACACGTGACTACCACAAACCGCTGCCCTACACTTCAATTATCATATGCAAGGCCGTAGCCAGGGGTGGAGAAGTTTTGGGGGATCAACCTCTCCCTCCCCTCCCAAAATTTCATGAAAATATATATATATATAGTTTTATTTATGGCTCAAACAATATAAAAATTAAAATATAAGTACAAATTAGGGGGCTGTGTTACCATAAAAAGCACTTCATAGAGATTCTAGAAGTGTTTAATAATTAGATATTTTCCTAGCCTTCAGCAGTTAGGGGGTTATGTTGCCATAAAAAAAACACATCAGATAGCTTCTAGAAATGTCTATAATTTATAATTTTTTCTAGAGTCCGGCAATTGGGGATGTGCTCACCAACCCCCCTCTCCCCTCTGAAATTATTGGCTGGCCACGGCCTTTATCATATGAAGGGTCTTTCTTATCTGACAAGCTAGAAAAAACTATTAGATCTACTTTCACATATTCATAAATCAGATTTGCAGATGTTATTCTTAATAGATAATAATTATCAATACCTATAAAATAAAACTAATAATATAGTAAAATGCCATCCTATACTTCATAAAAAAAAGAGTTGTATTATCGAAAATAACTTTCCTATTAAAATCATGCTGTACATGTTTTGTCACCAAGTTATACCACTGCTCGTGTGCTACTATTTCCTCTCTCTCTCTAACACACACACACAACTTGGCGGAGAGGAGGCTCTTGTCAAAATTTAAATGGAAATAATGGTTTGGTCAAAAAGGTTTAGCAATTTTCTTTTGTATACCGTATTAAAAAAACTGGAGTTTTTAATAAGACATGTATCATTAAGGAATATCCATGTAAATGTGTGTTTTTAATACCCGCATTGGTGTGTGCATAGGCTAGATGTCAGGATCATCTAATATGGTCTTAGTATCCGTTCGTGCTATACGCATACATTAACGAGGTTTTTTAATTGGAGATTTCGAAGCTATTTTACAAAACGTGTTGCGGCTTAACTTGATGCACCTAAGCACTCTAAGACGAGCACACTTAGACGACCATGTAAGCCTACACAATGGAAAGAGAGGGAAGAAAATGAGAAGTTTACCCTGCAAGGGTTCTTGTCTATGTACTGATAAACCTTTCCCTCTTCCTCTGACGAGTTTAAAGTCACATATTTGCACCTTGAAAACATTGACTTGCTTTTTAACTTTACCTTTATCTTTTTTCCTATTATAAATAAACATATGCTACCACTGACTTTTTTAAAAAATCTACATTATGACATGAACACTCCTAAATGCCATTTTCCTGACTAAGACAATTAGCTTAAGGTGTAGAGGGTTTATAAAAAATTCGTTTACAAAAAACTACTTAAATACAAAAATAATAATTTTGTGACAGTGTAGGACTATTTTTAGAATTATTTAAACATTTATAGTTTTTGTTTTAAGGTCATATCTTTAAAACTCACTGAATAAAACGTAAATTCACTCACTTTGGATATCCTATCTTGACCGGCCATGACGTCACAGGTAGGCAACGTCCTTAATTAAGTTTACAACTTGTATAATATATAATTTTCTATCACTTCGTCTTATTATATGTTCAGGTATTAAGCATAAGTGATAATTACTCTAATGGGGTAGGGATTAAGAAATAGTATTTTTAGAGTTAATATATCCGCATTTGCGTGGAAGGAGAGTGGAATACTATTTAGGTAAAAACATCCTCAACAGACCTAACAGGAATTCAACCCTCGACCTTCTCGTAATCAGCAGGCCAGTTTAACACGAGAATGAGGTCTTAAGAGTGTTTGGCCATTGAAACGGACAGGGATGATGATGGTGAAATTTTAGAGTAAGTGTACCAACATATGCGTGGAAGGTAGAGTGGGAAACCATTTAGATAAAACACATCCTTAGTACATCATACTGAGATTCAAACCCCGACCTCCCTGTCACTTTCATTACAGTACAACACGAGAGGAACGCGTTACACTATGCGGCTGGCGGTGCGGTTGGATTTGACTAACGTATCAGGTGAACTGAGGATCTTTTTTCTTAAATGGTTTCCACTTCACACCCATGTAAATGTGAATACATTTCATCTAAACTCTCCCTTCTTTCCCCACACTATTATTGTAAATATATAGCTATCCTGGAAAAGTAGTTAGATGTGGTGTACAGAGACCAAAATGTATCGTTATTATTTGGTTTTTACTCAAGAACAAACGAGGTTTTATTTGTTTCATTTTATAAAACGTGTGAAAGCGTAGGTAGCATGTTCATCTTTTTTCCCTTCTCTGTTGAGGTTGTATTGTAGGAGGCGCGAGAAAAGGTAGCTGTTTTTGTAATATATATATGCCAAATAAATAAATCTCCAGTAAAGGAGATTTTTATTTTTATTTTATTTTTATTTATTATATCAACAGTTTTTTAATATCTGTCATGACTATTGCTGCGTTAGTTGAGACACTTTTAAAGTGAAGAGATAAAGTTGTCATTAAATTCCAGGACACCCTTGACAGATATTCAAGAACCTGTTGATATCATCATGTGAATAAAATTAAACTCTGTATTAAAGTTTCAATTCGAGAAATATTTTTAGACAAATAAAATGTTTTTTCTATAAAAACTGCAAAAAAAATTACCTTTTCTTGCGCTCCCTACACTACCACCTTAATATGGCCGCTTCACGTTGAGGTATATTTAATCTAAATTCCACCATATTCATCCGTATTCCATTAGTGTCAATATAAGGATATTCCGGACGGGCAGTAAGACTCAGTGCACACACACACAAAATCTAGTGCAGACATTAAATGTACACAGTTAATGTGTCTTTATTGTTTTGTTTGCTCGAGCCCAAACGTGGCTATTTGTTGAGTTTTTTTTTGTAAACGTGTGAATGCGGGGGCGACCTGTGGCATCTCCCCCTTAATATGGCCACTTCATGGCGTCACGACCTCCATCCATTCCTTGAGCCCTGGTTTGTTTCCCAAGACTTGACGGCGGGATAGTTCACATTCTAGAAGGCAGATCGCCCGCCGCGGGCATCGTGTTCCCATGTTTGGGGGGGTCACGCCTGGTAATTGAAGAGGTGGTGAGCCCCCCCTATCCCCGAGGGGAGGTTATGAGAGGGGGAGGCGTTGTTTGACCTGTTCACACCGTGAGAAAGTTGACCTTCCCCTTATGCCTAGTAATACTAATCGTTCTCGACAACATGATAACTTTTTTTTTCCTGACCGGTGAGGCTTATTTATTTAACGACCGTTATCCAATAATAATGGAGATAGTGTTCATATAATATTAAATGCAACTTGAATTACCCATTTTCTTCTATATATAACTATTAATTTTAAAATTTAACACCAAAAATGCTCATCCTCCTCTCGTGTTAAGATTGGAGACTAATGAGGTGATCAAGGCTCGAATCCTGGTTTGGTGTACCAAGGGTGATTTTTATCATAAATGTTTTCTCAAACTCACTCCATGAAAACGCAGGTAAATTATGCTTCAAATTAAAACTTCCTTGGCTCTATTCAACTAGATAAATTAACGGGTGCGTATAGCCTGAAATGATATTTTTTAACACTGAAATTAAAAAGGGTTGTAAACACATTTTAAAGCGTATAAGAAAACCTATCTTACTTTATTTTACGTAAATTTGAAAATAAAAGCGTTAAACCTACTGAACAGTTTTAATCTTTTATTGTTTTGTTTCTTGCAAAATAAGGGTCTTCACGCTAGATTTGTTTATTATCAATTACAGACACAAGTAAAACAACACTTTTGTTCAGAAGCTTGATATAAGTTAATTTTATTTATGATGTTTATTAAAGGCTGCAATTATTAAATAACCATTAATAGGATCGAATAGTTCACTTGGAAAGAATATAAAATACATAACTAGTATCAACGACCTAATTTAAGGAGTAAGCTTGAGACGGCTAACTAATAATATATATAATAATAATTTAGCACCGCGTCTTACTACCCATTCGGGCTATACGCTTTAAGTACTAATTACGCTAATGGTTTGGGAATTGGGAAGGTTGAATTAGAGGAAGTGAACCCGCATTTGCGTGGAGGGAGAGTGGAAAACCATTTAGGAAAAACCACCCCCAGTTCACCCGACCGAGATTCGAGCCTCGATCTCCCCGTCCTCGGTGGTCGAGCTCAACACGACAAGCGCTTTAGCTAACTACGCCACTGAGGTGGGTGAAACGACTTGGGGCCAGTTTCATAGTCAAATTTAGTACGCCTCAAGTGCGGCGCTACACTAAGTACATGACGACACCTACCTAAACCAGAATGGAATGGGCCAGTTTCCTATGTGAGAACGGCCCATTCCATTCTGGTTTAGGTAGGTGTCGTCATGTACTTAGTGTAGCGCCGCACTTGAGGCGTACTAAATTTGACTATGAAACTGGCCCTAAGTCTACGTGAAAGTATCAATTGCCATATCAGGCCACGTGTCTTAAAATACAATGGTTTGTGGCGTTTTCTGGAAATACTTCTCTATTCTACTTATGCTTATTCTACCTTATAACCTACACCTACAACCACCTTTTATCAATTCAACAAGAAATAGGGGAAAGAAAACCACGAAACTTTTTATTTCAGGGTAAAAAGGGAGGCTCGCGGCTAGGTCTCAAATATCTTAAAATTGTCTATTGTGAGCCTACCAAAAAAAAAAATTACCGTTTTTGTTAAGAGGAAGAATAAATCTAGAGCAATTTTACATCAATTCTAGTCGCAGATCTCTGCAAATATGCTTCAAACGTCTTTGTAAAGGAGCTAATATCACATTCAGACGCTTTTTTCTTTCTATTAATAAAACTCGAACTATAAGGTTGTAAGGAAAAGGAGCCTTTTTGGAATCCTTTGATTTTATTTTGGCGTGAACCATATTTTGAAATAATGCATCATAGAAATAAATATTGCGTCATAAATAAACATCTGGGCGGTATTTTCTGGCTTAACGTGGAGGTACCCATACCTTCTCATTTTAGATAAATTTTAACAACACAGCGAAAACACTTTTGAAGAACAACTTCATGATTGGAAACCAATCCTACTTTATCAACAACCAATAACCACTCCGGTTCAGGATCAAAATTCAATACCTACGAATAAATACGATTTGTGCTTTACGGTGTTCCCTACTCGAGTTTAAAGTCCGAGAGTTGTGCTGGTTGCATCCAAAATCACACAGGCGTGAGACTGGAGTGTTGTGCGGGCTGCATCCTCGGCACACAAGCTGGAGTTTAAGTAGAAGCGTTGTATGGGTTGCATCTAGTGTTGCCAGATCCGTTTTTACAAATACTGGGACTTGCATGAATAGATCAGGAAATAGAAAAAAATCCATAACAGTGGTTAAAAAAAAATTTAATATAAATAAGACACACCTAATAAAATAACTGAAAATTTTTCTGAGATCAATCAAACCTTAAGATCAACTACTACTCTTACTACAAGATTAAAATATATTAAACAAAATACTATTGTAATTTTTATAATATACTAATATAAAACATAAAAACTATGATGCAGGCCTGAACATTTCAAAAGGCAAGTTCCAATGTAGTTTAAATTATTTAACATTAAGAATGAATATTAAGAATGAATATAATGTATATAATTTATAACTATTTTTTATGGAATACATATTTTGAACTTGATTTCGCGGATTGTAATATTTTCTTTTCTTTTAAGACAAATGTATAAAACTCTTTACAGGACATCTCAAAATTTACTTTTATTTGAATCTCCGCCTTCACATGTTCTATGGATAGTCTCTTGAGCCTGTCAGTCCATGTTACATTTGCCTGAGATAAATCCCTTTCAGTCCATGCATTCGACACCATTATTGATGCCATAAACTGGTAAAGATTATATTCTGAAAATTGAAAAATGACACCTGGACACGGTAGAAGACTAGGCAAGTCTTGAGTTTTAAAAATGTTTTGCCATTTCTCGATGCTGTTTGTTGTTGTTGTTATCGTTAACAACAGTTTTTAAAACGTCTTTGATTTTAAAAATTTCTTCATATAAAGATTCCATTTCGCAATCAAACATAATATTTAGTTTTTCTATAATTTCAACGACCGTTTTATGACTAAAATTATCAAATGATAATAAAAAGAATGGCTGAAAAATATTAATTATATTGCTATCACCAAAATCAAACCATACCTCTATATATTGCAACAATTAAAAAAAAAAAACAACATGCAGTTTGATTCGATCTCTGATCCAGTTTCAGCAGGAATTTTTATTCACAAATTGTTACATGTTGTTACATTTCGTTTCAACCCCACGTTGGAATGCTATTTGTTACACTTTTCGCGTTCCGCCCCTCGTTGGACGCCATTTGTTACACTTCGTAATATTTTTTATTATAAATCTCCCACGTTGTGTCGCTATTTGCTATATTACATAACAGAGTCATTTAAGAGTCACTCCGTAAATCATTATTTCTATTACGCAACTATGTGCTTTACTTATTATGCCTCGTTCCTTATCATTAGACTTTAATAAATGATAATATATCACATAAAGTTTGATATCTGTTTATTCTTTATATTGAAATCATATTGTTATTAATATTTTCTAATCGAAACACGATCATGTCGAGGGCCTAACAATTATAATCACTGATCGCTTAAAGCACGTCCATTCAAAACCACGACTGATTGCATAGTGAAAAACTAAGTTTCAAAAAGTCACATATATCTGAGTTCAATAGAAGCTTCTCGAAGGAATCTTCCTAACGGTAAATTACACACCTACAAACCCAGAAAGAAAAATACCTATTGCGTTTGGAAGCTTCTCGAAGAGGAAATACTTTAAAAGACGTTAACATTTCTTAAGTTTAGCTCCAGTAGATGCTGCCATCTTACCACAAGGCGCGAACTAACTAGTAAATAATTTAGAGGAAGACGTGATTTAAGCGCCACGTAATAGGTTGTAAAATTTAAATAAAGTAAAATATGTTTAATTATATGTAAAATATTTTTGAATGTATGAATAATTAGAATGATAAATGGTCAATGCTTTCAAATACTCCTTAGGGTCAATCTATTGCATTACAATGTGAATTCTACAAATTGGTCTTCAATTCTTTGGTTGATTTTTTCCTTGAGATCAGTTGGTAAGTTAAACGCCTCAAAGCATAACAGCCTGTCCAGTTGGAATACAGTGTCTTGTATAATTTTCAGCGCATTCTGAAAAAAGACGAGATACACTTCGGTCTGTTCATCATTGAAGTACGCCCAAAGAACTGATGGGCACTTGTCTTCTCCCAATCTAATGAAGTACTTTTTTAATAACCCGTAGGATTTCACAAAACGCTCTATGGCCAGAAGAAGGGATGGCCAGCGTGTTGTAAAACCGGCGCAAACTTGAAATCGTAAAATTCGAAAAAAAATTTCAAGGTTTATACTCTCTTTGCGTGATACGAAAAGTAATTATATACTTTAAGTACCATGTTTTCAACATCAAACTTGCATTTGCCTATTGCATGTTTCACATTGTTATGTAAAGTGTGAGCTGGACATACTACAGCGATAATATTGTTGTTAGTGTTGTTCTGTAACAGTTTGAAAACAGAATTGTTGCCCCCGAAGTTAACATTGGTGTTGTCAGCATAATAGCTCGTAAGATATTTAAGTCAATGTTAAAATTTTGCAGTATTGTTACAATATTAGTATGTACAGCAATCGAAGTTTCATTCGAATCATCATAAGTTCAGTACACAAGTTTTGATGTCAGTTTCCGGTGTGTAAAACCGAACAACCAATGGAAAAATTTTGATTGGCCCATGATTGGAGGTATCTGTAGAAACACTTTTAAGATATTTAACTGTACCTTCAACTGACGCTGGCCTTAATACTTTATGTGCGACTAGATAGCTGTTGCCCGCGGCTTTGCTCGCGTGGAAGTTGATTATATACAAATACGAAAATATACATATGTATTTACAGATTAATTTAAAATATTACGTTACGGTGATGACCATAACTTGACCTCAGATCATAAATAATGCAAGTCCGATACAAACTTTCACCCCCTTTTTCATCCCTTATTAAATACAATTTCCAAAATTCCTGAAACACGTATTTATTTGTTTTACGTCAATAACCGAAATACAAAATTTTGTTTATGTAACTTTCAAAATGACGTACTTTCATACATATTATCATACATATTATCATCCCCTATTTTGACCCCTTTTGGGTGGAATTTTCTAAAATCCTTTCTTAGTGAGTGCCTACATAACAAAATGAATATACAGTCCGAATTTCATGCTTGTAGCCTTGATAGTTTGCGCTCGGCGATGATGAATCAGTCAGTCAGTCAGTCAGGACATGTTATTTTATAAGTATTGATTGCACTCAATTTTGTACGTCCAAGGGACAATTTTTCAGCGAATTTTGAGTCTGAATACAAAACACGATCAAGTTTTGCTTCACAATCTAATGAATTGAACAATACATTGTGCTTAACATTGTGGAATGCAATCACGTTTTCTTCATTGCTTGTTAATTGATCATTTAAAAAAAACTGTTTTATAGAAGCAGTTTTACTAGCACTTTCCTCCTTTTTTATGTTCAGCTCTATCTCGGTGCCACTTAACATCAATTTCCCTACCATGACTTATACTAAATTCTCTCCGACACAAAGTGCAATAAGCTTTAACGTTTTCTTTGGCAGGTTTTAACCATGAATAACTTTTTAACCAAATCTCTTGAAAAGAATACATTCGTTTCATTTTCTTTTTAGGAGTTTTATGACCAGAATGAGTACATCTTTGGTCAAATTTTACTGCGTCAGAAGAATCCGTGTCACTCATTTTGATTACTTGTAATCATCTGAAAACAAAACATGTACACCTATTAGTAATAAAAATCAAAATATAGACATATTAAAAATTCCATTCTAAAAAAAGACGTCCTATAGTCCCATTCTACTAAAATAATTTTCTTTATATTTTATGAAATACAAATATTTTAAGGGTAAAAATACCCATCAATAAGAACATATTTTATTCAGGGACCAAACATCTAATAATATATTATTATTATTATTATTATTAGCACCGCATCTTACTACCCGTTCGGGTTATACGCACTTACGCTAATGTGTAATGGTAGGGTGATTGTGAGATGAAATGAAGGACCTACAGTTTAACGTGGAATCCGAACCACGGTGGAGACCTGGCATTCCTCACATTCACAAGATGTTCTAATAATATAAATAAGATCAAAACTGAATAAATCTCTTTGTTAAATATACAAAATAAATAATAAAATAATGATTTTCACTGTATCTTTTCAGTTGAAAGATGGAAAATTATTAGTATAGTAGTGCTAGTAATTTAAACTCTCTCAAATTTAGAGATTACCTACTGATTTCCCAGTCTTTTTTGTGTCTGGTATTGTTTACAAAAAATGTGATTCAAGATTCTGTGGAAATAAAAATTACAATTTAGGATGTGCTAGCTGGTGATTGAATTTAATTTCACAAGAAGTAAGACAATCAAATTACATTATCAACATTTCTAATCATTAAAATAGCGTTCGACTATCAATACGAATGAATCAAATAAGCCCAAACTCCAAACACAAAGAAGAAACTGTAAGCTGATAAGGAGTTTCCTCTCTTGACCACTATCAGAATAGCTACCATAAAGGTACTTATTGTATTGTCATCAGAAAAATATAGGCATGCAAAATTTCTACTCAATTGGTTAATGGGAAATGGATAGAAAGTCAATAATATTTGATCATTAGTTTCTAAATTTTCAAATAATTTACTGAATAGTCAGATAGATTTGAGTATCTCTCCATTGTTAAATTTGTTTTTAAAGTGTTTTGATGTAATGTTTATATATATATTTGATTTAATTTTTGAAACTCTTCACGATTTGACGACCATATACTTTTGTATACATCCAAATAATAAGTAGGCTATCATTTCTATTTGTTGTCAGTTTGAGATATACAGCGTCCGAAGAAGGTACAGTGTACCGAAACAGCTGTAACGCATAATAATTAATAAAATTGTGAAGATTAAAAACTATCAAACTCAAGTGTGATTGGTTATTTATCTCCTAACACTAGTTGCTTGGTTTTGAGTTAATAGAAACTAAAATCACCTACCTTAAAGTGGTTTAGTAGCGCTAAGAGCGGCATGCATAAGCCACACACTCTTGTCAAGTCCTGTCTCGTGAAATCTTGCTCGACCACTGGCATGCCCGACTGTGACTGATGGTCGATCCATTGGGGAGGAGCGAGGGGATAAGAGACAGGACAGCCGGCACTACGCCGCCTCACCCCTTGCGCGTCGAAAAGTCGCCCGTCATCCGTCACCCACTCACCTCATGCGTCATGCGTTCCTTTTTCTTCGCCGACAGATCTTTGATGAAATAGCGGGACTTTTAGTGTCCCACTCAAGGTGCTGGTGGGACGCATCCTGAGAGGGTTGAAAAACGTAACATCCCGCAATAAAACGGGACGTCTGGCAACGCTAGTTGCATCGCTAGGCACACAAGCTGGAGTATGAATTAGAAGCGTTGCGTGGGTTGCATCCCAAATCACACAGGTTGTTACGTTACGTGTTCGTGGCAAGTGTTAATAGTTGCATATTAAACCCCACGTTGTATCGCCATTTGCTATACTTCTCCTTTTATTGACGTATAATAGCCCCGTGATTGGGAGTCATTTGTTATACTTCTTTTCAGCCCCTCGTTGGACGTCATTTGTTATATTTCTCCTCCCCACGTTAGAATGCTATTTGTTATATTACATAACAGAATCATTTAAGAGTCACTCCGTAAATCATCGTTTCTATTACGCAACTATGTGCTTTACTTATAATGCCTCGTTCCTTATCATTAGACTTTAATAAATGATAATATATCACATAAAGTTTGATATCTATTTATTCCTTAAATTGAAAACATATTGGTATTAATATTCTAATCGAAACACGATCATGTCGAGGGCCTAGCAACTTATAATCACCGATCGCTTAAAGCACGTCCATTCAAGACCACGACTGATTGCACAGTAAAATACGAAGTTTCAAAAAGTCACATATATCTGAGTTCAATAGAAGCTTCTCGAAGGAACCTTTCTAACGGTAAATTACACACCTACAAACTCAGAAAAAAAATACCTATTGCGTTTGGAAGCTTCTCGAAGAGGAAATTACTTTAAAAGATCTTAACTTGTCCGGATTACGTTAAAAGACGTTAACATTTCTTAAGTTTAGCTCCAGTAGATACTGCCATCGTACCTCGAGGCGCGAACTAACTAGTAAATAATTTAGAGGAAGACGTGATTTAAGCGCCACGTAATAGGTTGTACAATTTAAATAAAGTAAAATATGTTTAATTATATTTATATATTTTTGAATATATAAATAATTAGAATGATAAATGGTCAATGCTTTCAAATACTCCTTAGGGTCAAATCTATTGCATTACAAGGTCTACAAGCCTTGAGTTTAAGTAGTAGCGCTATGCGGGTTGCAGGCCAGGGCACTCAAGTCTTCAATATGTCCTTCTACTAAATCCTGGGACTTAAAAGTCCATCTCACCTTAGTGGACAATTAATAGTTCACTGTCCTAGGATGTTTTTTAATTTGGTTCCGATACTTATCAAAGCCTTTTACATACAAATAACAACTGCATTCACATCCCACTTTCATCCTCTTTGTATTGATTTTAAATTCTGATATAATTTATTTTTCTGATTTGATATTGTAAATAATTATGGATGGTTGAACGTACTTATTTTGTCCAAACGATTTCAGGATTATTTATACCAATCAATTCCATGAATACTTAAAACGACTTGGGCTGTGAACCGTTTCTAAAAATAAACAAACCGAAATCTAGAGAAAACAACTTTAAAAAATATAAAACAATTTATTTTTATTCAAACAACTATTTATATAACATAATGAATAACATGTAGGCCTTTTTGTTTTTGTTTTACTGTTGTAGCTTGAATAAATAGTGTAAACAGATTGTACAAACTTTCTACTAGTCTAATAGTCTTGAGATATATATATATATTCAGTATTCCAGGTACACCCATGCTTCAAGATCAGATTTTGATTTGATTTTAACCATGACTATAACAAATTATTTTTGAAAATTTGAAATCTTTCAAAAATGTCCTTAACAATTATGTTTATAATTGGTGGTAATTTATATGATAAACAATAGTTTTTAAAAAATCATGTAGTTTACCGATATATATATATCAGTAAACTACATGATTTTTTAAAACTATTGTTTATCATATAAATTACCACCAATTATAAAAATAATTGTTATGGACATTTTTGAAAGATTTCAAATTTTCAAAAATCATGTGTTATGGTCATGGTTAAAATCAAATCAAAATCTGATCTTGAAGCATGGGTGTACCTGGAATACTGAAAATGATGACCATATAACATTTGAATATCAAGTTTGAACCAAATCTATCAAACTGTTTCAGTTGTAATTCCGGGGATGGACGGAGGGGGGGGAACTACATAAATAAAAGTGTAGATCCCCACTTTTATTTTTAGTTGGGGGCACATAAAGCATCAAGAACCCCTATAAAAATAATAATTTTAGCACCAAGTCTTACCACCTGTTCAGGTTATACACATATGTACTAATTACGACAGCGAGTTAAGAATGAGGAGGGTTGAAATGTAGAGAAAGTAGACCTGCATTTGCGTGGAGGAAAAGTGGAAACCATTTAAGGGAAAACCACCCTCAGTACACCAGATTTAAAGATTCAAAACCCGACCTCCCTGTCATTGGCAGTCTAGTCCAACACGATGAGTAATACCTTAGACCATTTAGGTCATAATTAAATACTATAGGTAGAATTTTTCACTAAAAGTAAAATATATTAACAATAAAGATTTTATCTCGAGTTTCCCGGTATTTGACGGAGAGTAACTGGAAGGAGGTTGAATTAAAATAAAATAATATGACATAAAATTAATAGAATGTACGATACACAAGAAAGTAACAAAGCAGACACCTACTGTATAATTTTCTAAAAAAGAGATGGGTATGTGTTTTTACAAGGTAAAGATTTACGAATAGTTAGTTCATATCTGCCCATGGTTGTCTTTATTTACCTAGCCCCTATCCCCCCCCCTTCATCCTTTATCTCTTTCCTCACGGAAAAAAAAAGAAAGAAAGAATTAATGTTCAAATGCTAGAAACCGTTTCTAGCAATTTAAATGTCACTCCCCTTTTCAACATGATACAAAATAGCAGATAAGCGTTCGTATTCAATTGGACTACATTACATTAATCTGGGCCATGACACGTAGTTATTATTTCTAAGAGTCTTCTTGGTCCGGAATTGGACTGCCGGGCTTAACCCGCGTCTACGTACTCCGTATTCTCATAGTCTTGAAGTGCGTACCATTTGATATTTCGTGCACACTATTCATATATTTAGCCTCGTAAGATCACGTCAACCAACGTGAAAATATAATACGTTATCCAATAAAATTAAAATAAGACAGTTTGATTAAATCCAATGAATACCAACGTATGCGTAATTATCATTTTGATGTAGTGTTTTTTAGTTAAAATAATGATAACCTTAAACTCACTTTGGTGGCCACATGGTCTAAGGTATTATTCTCACAATACACTGGACTGCCGATGACGGGGAGGGGAGATCATGGTTAGATCCCGGTCGGGTGTATTGAAGGTGTTTTTCCCTAAATGATTTCCCTCTCTCTCTTTCTCCCCATTCAAACACGGCCACAATTCCTCTAAATATAGTAAGGTGTCGGACTTCTGTGCTGGGGTCCGGGGTTCAATCCTCGGTCCCGGCACAGATTTATATGATTACTAAACCCTTCCTTCACCTCTGACAAGACGTGTATTAATCACAACTTGTGAATGTGGGAATGCCAGGCCTCCACCGTGGTTCGGATTCCACGTTAACCGTAGATCCTCCATTTCATCTCACAATCACCCTAGCATTACACATTAGCGTAAGTGCGTACAACCCAAACGGGTAGTAAGACGTGGTGCTAATAATAATAATAATAATAATAATAATAATAATAATAATAATCCTCTAAATATAGCCTTCGCAACATGCGTAATTTAAACATAAGCATATAACTTGAATGGGTAGTTAGACACGGTGCTAAAAAATAAAAAAAATATAACCTTAATGGTTCATGGTAGTATAAGAAAGTTAAGAGTCTGCATTTTGGTATATTTTACTATAAAAAATATTTATGGCAAAATAAGTAAAATATCTAACTATAAAATACTACTAGTAAATTTTTTTACACATATTTAAGAACCGTCATGATAAGCTATCATATTTTTTCATTCTTCATTTTAAAATAGCAAAATTAGGATCAGTTTGGGCCTAATAGCTATTGCCATTAAAAAAGTTATAAATAATTTAGCACCGCAACTTACTACCCGTTTGGGTTTATACACGTATGCACTATTTACGCCAATGGTTTTAGGGAATAGGAAGGTTATAGTTTGAGGAGTTGTACTCACATTTCTGTGGAAGACCATTTTGTAAAAAAACCTCAATTCACCCGACCAAGATTCGAATCTCGGTCTCATCATCATCATCATCGGTAGTCTAATTTACTGTGAGAGTAGCGCCTTAAGCCATGTAGCCACCGAATTGAGGTTAAACTAATTATTTCTCAAATTTATTTAATTTCTTAGAATATTGTTACACTGCTTCATTGGCTTAATTCCACTTTAAAAAAAAAAAAAAGTAGAGTCTAGAAAACCACACCAAGATCGACATCTGATTAGATATGTATTACCTACCTAGTCTAGAGTAGAGGCTATCCTTGGGGGAAGAATGGCCTAAATCTCAATCGTACCTACTTCGAATTCAGAGTCGTCTCAGATATCACCCATCCAGATAATCCGCACACTTACATTAGAAAGGTATAGAGGACGAAGGTACCATAAAGAGGAAATGTACTCCTATTCGCGTGGGAAAAGGGCATAGTAAGAAATCATCTTATGAAACCCTACTTTTAAGTATACCAAGCCGGGATTTGAACCCTAACCTTCCCATCATCGGCCATCCAATGTACTGTCAGAGTAACACTTGAAAACAGTTTAACCGCTAATGCAGCAATGCTTTCTTCTTCAAAATATAATAAAAGACTAACATAATCATAAACAAAACAAAAAATCTACCTAGCGTGAGAAGTCGTATAAACTATCTAAATTTCCGGAAACATCTCTTGACAAGTTATTTTATCGTAAACATTCAAATGGCCCTGGAAAAAGCATAAAGACTCCTCCCCTCCCTAACCCTATCCCCTTTTACCCTAAGGTATGCTTATAACGTCGACTCCAGTGGTCATGGGGTTAAGTGCTTGCCTCACGACCCGATGTTCGCTAGGGTTGACAGATTTTTCCTGAGCAATAAAAATCTGTAGCACAACTTCCTTCGGATGGAAGTAAAACCGTCGATCCCGTGTCGATTGTGGCATGTAAAAGAAGTTTGAGAGGAATAGGAAAATACCTTTCCAGGCAAAATTAGTAAGCCCTTTCCCTCTCGCTCATTGAAATTCTCATGAGTTAATATAATCAGTCAGTTCGGCAAGTGCACGTTAAATACCTCAAATATTTTTTTTTATTATTTAGCACCGCATCTTACTACCCGTTCAGGTTATACGCTTTAAGTACTAATTACTCTAATGGATTAGGAATTGGGAAGGTTGAATTATAGGAAGTCAACCCGCATTTGCGTGGAGGGAGAGTGGAAAACCATTTAGGAAAAACCACCCCAGTTCACCCAACCGAGATTCGAACCTCGATCTCCCCGTCCTCAGCAGTCGAGCTCAACACGACTAGCGCGTTAGCCAACTACACCACTCAAATAAATAAAAATATTATATTAACCAATTCTCGATCAACAAACGCTTATTTGCAGGCGGGGGAACAAATATGACCCCGACTTGACAAAATGGTATTCTCGTGCCACGTTCATTTAAAAGCCCGTTTCGTTACTCAAATATGAGTGCAGCCATCTCTGCTCGAGGGGGCCTTCCAACAACCCAGTCATTGTATCAATTAATGAAGCTGTTGTGTATGCAAACAAGCGGTTAGATTGCGTCACAACAGTCATTTGTTATTTGGCAAAGTTGAATGATGTGGGTTTAAAAGTGTGCAGGTCCGCCTTTTGAAAGAGTGGGGGTGGGGTGATATAGTGATTGCAGAGTAGCAGCAGATAAATAAATAGAGAGGCCATCTCATCGACTCAAAATACTGTACGCCCCCTAAACCCCACCCAATTAGTTAACATACATAGTTAGTACTTAAAACATTTTCTTGTCTAACTTCGTTGTATACTTACACTCAGTTTAGTGGTATCAGCTATAGTCCAATGTTTATAGGAAGGGCCCTTTATAAAATACTAACACATTTTTAGGTCAAAATTCATAACAATTTATCACAATACAATACAATTTTATAGGTATTAATAATATCTATCAAAATTGATAGCTGCAGGTCACATGACCTGATGCGAGAGTAGATGTAAAGTCTGTTCACCGTAGGAATTGTTTTCTAAAAGGCCTTTTTCCCTACCAGAAATCTATTATATAGTAGGATATTGGTAGGAAAAAAGACCTTTCAGAGAGTAATTCCTACCGTGAATGGAGTATAGTAACTTTATTCTTGGTTAGTGCTGTCTGCACAAGCTGGTAGAAATTTCATCTACTAGGGAAGTTAAGGAATTGTGGTGGTTCCCCGTCACCTTCCGTACTGAATTTCAATGAGCGAGTGAGAAAGATCCGGCCAATTTTGCCAGTAAAGGTATTTTCACGTACCTTCCCGGGTTCTTTTACATGCCACAATTTACATGGGACCAACGTATTTACTTCCCCTCCGAAGGAAGTTGCCTTATGTATATTATCTAAAGAAAATTCCATCTATCTTAGCTGGGATTGAACCCTCGAACAGAAAGGGTCATGAGGCAAGCACTTTTCCCCAAGATCACAGAGATCGATTGTAGTATATTTATTGGTGTCAAATAAGGTCCTTTTAAAAAAAAAATCTAACTGTAAATATAGTTTAGGTTTTAGATTTAATAATTTTTTTTAAACTATGCAAATGATGGCTGTTATGGTCGTCCACCCATCCTTTAAACACTCGAAATTAGGACGGGAGAATCTGCAAATAAGCTCTTCAGTTTAACATTTTATGTTATATAGTAATATTATCACGCAAATAAGTGAAAAAGTGGTCAATTACAGTCTGACCGCTATTAAAAGAACCTTGTCAAAATAAAGTTTACTAAATCCAGTTTTACGTTCTTGAAAACATAATATAGTTAAAATGTTTTAAAAAACAATACTAACATTATTTATAAGCAATGAAAATTAATGTTTTATGCATTCATTAGTTTTTAAACCTTTCTTTGACAGGCCGATGTTAGAATTATCCAACCTAACCAGACTGTACCTTCAATTTGAAGATGAACGAAAGGTTAGGTTTTATTGGGCTAGCTTGTTATAAACGTATATTTCTGTCACTTAATTATACTAATTAAGAGTGGTCCACGTGGAAATTAAGTAAATTAATTTTATTTTCAACAAATAAATTACGAATTGTCCTTATATATACTACGTTTTTGTGAAAACTGTAGGATATTTCAGTATCAGTGCTCCATGATTTGATCTTTTAACGTTGCAACCCTTACATCTGTTTGTGCTTTGCACTCTGAAAAACTAACTTTGGCAGTTAAATACCAACCCTAGTCCAGGTTTGACCTTGTAACTTATAAATAGTAACTGAAAATGTTTGTTAACTGGGAACTGCCTTCGTCTCAAAGTAAAAGAGGATGTCACGGTTTACAGGGGCCTAATAGATTTTTGATATGAAACACATATTTCCTTGAGATGGATCCGTTAATATTTTTGCGTAGTTTAGATTTGCATCCAATTTTGTCAATGCTAGTTGGGTTTCATCGTATAGGCCCTGTTTATAGTAATAAACACACAAACCGACACTCAAACATTAGTTTTATTCATAAGGTTATGTCATTTATTCCTCTACATTGTTAGCTGTCTTTTAATAAGAGTAGTAATCGATCTGGACGAGCACATATCTAGGATAAGTAAATGTAAGCGCAAATAAAATAGGATTGTTTAACGTTTCCTCTAAGATTTTCACTGACAAAAAGAAACACTAATAATAACTAATAAGAGTACAAACCAACCAAACCATAAAACACAGGTCAATGAATTATAATCTTCCATTTCTCTTTGGATTTGAGATTGGAATTTATATTCTAGTTTCTCCTTGCTTTTAAAATGCAAATAACATGTAAACGAATCAACATGATTAAATAAATCAAGTTTTTATTTTTATAATTCATTACCTCGTAGTGACCTGGTGGTCTAGGGGTAAGGTGTCAGACTTCTGTGCTGGGGTCCGGGGTTCAATCCTCGGTTCCGGCACTGATTTATCTGATTACCTAACCCTTCCTTCACCTCTGACAAGACTTGTATTAATCACCAACTTGTGAATGTGTGGAATGCCAGGCCTCCACCGTGGTTCGGATCCCACGTTAAACTGTAGGTCCTCAATTTCAGATCACAATCACCGTATCATTAAACATTGGCGTAAGTGCGTATAACCTAAACGGGTAGTAAGACGCGGTGCTAATAATATTAATAATAATAATAATATCCTCGTGAGTGGTCCCTCTACAATTTCACTCAATTTCAGCTTTCTATTTTATTGAGAAGTATTAAAAATTCTCTGGACAGATTTACATATATAAATACAGATACAATTTGACTTATATTAATATAGATACTTTTTGTTTGCAACTGTCACTTTTAATCATCTGTGTCACACGCAACAGGGACCACACGGCTAGATACGGCATTCCTTTGTTTACGTGGTTTTCTGTTGACAGATAATTTGGTGGCAGGTATAAGGTAGTTTGTTTACCATCAATTATTTCCAATTCTCACTTTACGCCAATTTTAATGCATTCCTCTTTATAGCTTTCTCGTCTTTTAATAAGTTTCACACAATTGATACAGGTTGAACCTAGTTCTAAAATGGTAAAATACAAGAAAGATCAACAACAAAACCCGTAAATAAAACATTATTTTCTTCAAAAACTTGGTCGATATATATAATATATATATATATATATATATATATATATATAATTCAAAATATATTAGGGGTGTTATACACACACACCACACATACATACCTAATCCCACTGTGCCCTTATGGGGTGTGTAAGAAACTATCCAAACAAAAATTTAAAAAATGTAAAAAATAAATATATATATATATTTTTTAATTAATACATTCTTACTTTCTCCCTTCCCTTCATTTTAACAACATCCATAATACACAGAGTCATAAGCTTCCATGCTCTTTTATTTTAAAACTCTAATAAATGTTTCTATTTTTCCCACATGCATCTAAAACATTTAACCTAATCTTACATGGTCTACCTCTTCCTTTTGATTCACATTCTGTACCCTTATAAATTTTCTTCATCAATCGATCCACAATCATCCTATCAACATTCCCTAAACAAAGTAAGACGCTTCTTCCCCATTAACCTGTTGGATTCTCTTACAAACCACAACCCCTCGGCACCCATTCATTAATGGCTCTTACATATGAATTTCCAACATACATTTATTAGATATCTCATTCCAACCGCGTTCACCTTGCTCTTGTTTCTACTGACAAACCCACGCCCATAAAATAATGTTTGCATTAATACACTTCTATATACTGCCAAGTGCCATCTTTGCTTCTTTCGATGATACAATTATAAACCTGTTTATAAAATATCAATCTCATTGTAATAATGATAAGAGAACTGGATTTTTCGTGTTACACTTACTCACTTTTTTTTTTTTAATGGAGCTGTTACAAAATGGGACATTACATAAACCCGTGTTTAGGACTAGTCTTTCTCGGGCGTGTCAAATTCCTCCACGGAGATTTAGTCTGATAGTAATAAACTAGTTCAGGGATGGGGAACCTTAGGCTTTTTGAGGTGCTAGGTGCTGCCTATTGGCATATTTTGTCAATTATCTCTCTTCATCGTTTATACATGCTCAAACTCAAATAATGGCTTTACTACAATAAAATAAATAAGTTTTATTAACTGTTGAGATGTAAAGTTTGTAGGACCCCATTCCTTAGTGATTTTTTGATCTTTATTACATACTGATGTACATTTTAAGCATGCTTGTGCGGCAAAAGGCCAGTATTTTTGCAGTTTTTTTATGGAAAAACATTTTTTTTTTGCCCAAATAAATAAAATATTGCTCCAGTTCAATTATAGAGTTTAGTTTTCTTCACATGGTGATATTAATAGTTCCAGCATAACTGTCATGAGCATGGATCATTATTTGAACTCAAAGAAAATAAAGCTTGATCCACATTTTCGCCGAAAATGGAGGGTAGAATCTGATTAATTGCGCAGCAATTCATACACTTTATGTTAACCCTTGTGGTGCACACGAATTGCAGAGTAAAAATTAAATTCGTGATGAATTTGTTCAAAATAGAACATGGAGGTTAGTGTTAGGTTAGGTAAATGGTTAGGAGTTGAATGGGATTATTCGTGTGAACCGGCTTACAGGTATACTTTATTCAGCAATTTGAGTGCGCCCAACCCATGATGCATTGCTACGCAAACTTAAAACAACTGACTATCAACATATTTTATATTCTAGTTGATCAAACACGCCAACGAAGTTGTCTTCTTAATAATAATATTAGCGCCGCGTGTTAATACCCGTTCGGGTTATACGCTTTAAGTACTAATTACGCTAATGGATTAGGAATTGGGAAGGTTTAAATAGAGGAAGTGAATCTGCATTTGCGTGAAGGGAAAGTGGAAAACCATTTAGGATAAACCACCCCAGTTCACCCGACCGAGATTCGAACCTCGATCTCCCCGTCCTCAGCAGTCGAGTCAACGAATAGCGTGTTAGTCAACTACACCACCGAGGCGGGTAAGTTGTCTTCTTGCTCTTAGCTATACAAAAGAAGGTCTTTCGAATGTGCATACGCACTAATGTAAGATGGTTGGCTGGTTCTGAGATTTGATTGATTTGATTAAACTATATTTATACTGGAGGGCTATTTCATTTATTTTGGTCAAAAAAGTTTTGATATAAAAAATGTAAGAAAAATTGACCTTTTCTCGTTTCCCCTTCACTCCCACCTCAAGTCCCCCAAATAAGGCGTTATCAAACGTTTTTCAATTTAAGGAGCCCTTTTACTATTAAAAAAAAACCCACGTGTTAGAGCCCTCATACAATTTTTACACTAATGTTATGAACATTCAACAGTCAAATTTGACAAGAATGAAAGTAAAACAAACAAACGGAAATTATCACAGCTCCTTTGATAAATATCCTTTATTAATATTTGAAGAAAAATCGGCAATCCAATTAGTGATTCTATTTCATAGTGTGAAGAACAAATAAAGAATAATCTAAAATTGCCTCATGGAGCACGAGATAATTAGGGCGAAGCCAAAGGGCTCCATGGAGTACGTTTTAAAAACGCTGCCCCAACTCAAACCAAAATTCCCCAACACCCAGAAGAAACCAGTATATATTTTGGTCGACCCTGGACGCGCCGAAGACTTGGTCACATGGGACATGATTCGCCGCGGGGTTTAGCGACAAGGCGCCATGGATATGTCGTGTACTTACTCCCCCCCCCCCCTTTTATTTCACTCCTCAGACAGTGTGGGTACCAGATTTTCCTCTCTTTCTTTCTCTAGCTTAGTACTTCATCTCCTTCTTGAGTCTAAGCCCCCGAGGGGGTCGACTCTTGTGTGGCAAATCTGTCCTCGGCATCGAGACGGGACAGGTCGCACCTGAGGGCTTGCACGTGGCGACCTCTCTACTATACGCGTCGTGACCCCTGCGACCAGCCTTCTAGCAACCTTTCAATTCCCTACACGGGCTTCATTCATTATGAGTGACATTAGTTGCCAAACCTCGTGGCGCGGGGGCGCCTGCTTGAGTTAGCTAACTTCGAGGGTAAGGTGACCATTCTCACCTTATTTTATTAATCACTGCGTCTTACTAACCTTTCGGTCTATACGCTTACGTATTAATTACGCCAATAGTTTAAGCCATTAGGTCGATTATATTTAGAGGAAGTGTACCCATATTTGCGTGGAGGAAAGGGGGGAAACCCCGTTTTGAAAGAGTCACCCTCAGTACACCCGACCTAGATTCAAACCCGTCATCGGCAGTCTAGTCTATGAGATTAGCGTGGTAGACTTTGCAGCCACCGAAGCGGGTCATTCGTACCTGAAATAAGTCATTCTTTGCACTGATTTATTTGCAGATTTTGTTCCAAATTGGTTAAATGTATTTTTTTTTTAATCTAACTTAAGCCTGACTCAGACCATGGTGATAGTAGGAACAGTTTCCTTTCCCGAAGAATACATACGAGACCGTCAGGAATCGAACCCGGGACCTCTAGATGAGTAGCCAGAGACATTGACTATTAGACCAAGAGGTCAGTCATTAAATAAATTAATGCTATTGCATTTTGCACCACGTATTACTACCCACTCGGGCTTTACGCATATGTGGCATGAAACCAAATGGGTTTATTAAGTCACTGGGTAGAGCTGTCTGGCAGTAGGAGAACCAACAGGGGAGGCGGAAAATACAAATTCTAATGACATTTTTGTTTTAACCACATCATTCGATTCACAAAGCTCCATTCAAGGCTCTTATGGACTTTTATCAGCTAAATTTCGTTTCCTGGGCACTTGCGTATTGCTCATAAACCAAAATATGTGTATTTTTAGAATTTAAAAGTGGAAATTTTCCACCTTGAAAACTATTTTTACAAGTCTATAAATTTCAGTAAACATCAAACTCTGGTACTGTTAAACGTTCTGTCAAAATCCAGACTAATTTCAACATCTGATTGGTAGTATCTTAGCTACCTAGGCATACCCCTTAAGTTTAACATCCGAGTATATTTTTAGTATCTTACATTTTACAATTGAATACAGTAATTTCTGTTTATTGCATTAAGAATTTACAAAATACCAAATGACTATTTGTAATATATGTTTTTCCTGCTGGTCGTCCATCCCCCCCTCCCCCTTGAGAAATATCACCGAGACATTGTGCTTCAGAAAATGTCCAGCTAGTTACCGTTTGAAATATTTTACTTTAATAGTGATCTAGTAGCAAATCGAGGGCCTTAAAATATAGTTCAACACCTTCCCCCCAGCTTAATCTAAATGGCATTTTGATCGAATGGGACAGTAGTTTATTTCTAATCCTAAAATATTTACTGACCTTGCGTCTTGGTGGAATATAAAATCAAGGTGTGCAGAGGTGATTAGGAGTTTTCTTCAAGAGGATCACAACCCCCCCCCTCCCCCCATTTAAAAAATAAGGAATGCAAGTAACACGGGTTAATGTCCTTATTTTTGTAATTTTGAGACAGAAAAGATTTTTTTGGTTAAATAAAATATTGCTTCCAATACCTCCAAAATATTTGTCACAAGCAGATGCTTATGATAAAACATTCAAAAACGGTTGAGATGATTATGTGTATAAAATGAAAATTAACGAACCTATTGAAGCTTTATTCTATTTATTTTTGACAAAAAAAGTTTCTCTCTCATAAGAACAAGTGGACCTTAACTAACGTCCTTTTACTTCTCACCTTTATTATAATTTAGCATTCCTTCTGCAAATCTAGACTAGTAGCTTATTAAATAAAGTTTTAAACAATTCATAACACCCACAACTTAAAAGTAATATTTAATTAAAATAAAACTACTTCACGAGGGACTTGTGGGTAAAGAAAAACTCCTTACCATCTCCTGTTGGGGGAACTCCGCGACGTCGCCTACTTGGAGGCTTTGAAGGTTTCCCCCCGAAAAGGGTTGCATGTGGACTTGATACATCTAAGCAGTCTAAGCACTTTCATTCTTAGACACCAATGTTCGAAATATAAAACTAATACAAAAATAAATACTTAAGGTTGAAAAAATAATAATTTAGTGACAGTGTGTAAGGTTATTTTTAAGAATTATTTATGGATCAATGGTTTTTGTTTAAACTTTATATCTTTAAAATCAGTTAAATATAATTTAAATTTATAAACATGAGAAATCCCATCTTTAACCATCATGAGGGCAACCAATAGCCCCCCCTCTCCCTGTGCATGCCACCCACCGACCTCAAATAATAGTTAGTTTAGAGCTCAAGTTTGATCCTAAAATGTTTCCCATTCCTCCGGAGTAGGGCGTACACTTAGCCCTTAAGCTGGTGAGTCATCCACCTGCACCATCTGGTAAAAATCACATTTACTAAAAAAAAAGTCCCAAAGTGCAGTAGTTCCCCGTTGATCTTCAAACCAAATTTCTATGAGCGAGAGTCAGAGAGAAAGAGTTTACAAAATTTGTCGAAAATATATCTCGCATACTTTCCAAGTATCTGTTAGTCTGCTGCCATCAAGCGACACGGCACCAACGACTTTACTTCCACTTTGAAGGAAATTGGGTCAATGTATCTTCATCATTCGGTAAAGAATCCATTAACTTAGCCGGGTTCGAGTCCGTGAACATCGGGTCCTGTGATCACTTTGACCACAAAACCACCGAGATCATCATTTACAAAAAAAAAAAAAAAAAATACAAACATACAATTTATATTCAATTAAGTGAAAAATGACAAACTGGACACGGGAATCTGAACCGGAATTTTTAATTTGGCACGTCAGTGAGCACGTAAAGCTACGAGTCCCGGGTTTGATACGCCATGTCCAGGCTTTCATTCTCACCGAGTTACATTTAATTCAGCTACAATGATCCCTGATACCATCACCCTCAGTTTGTGATCTATACTTCTCTAATAATATTATAAAGAGGAAAGATTTGATTTTTTTGTTTTTTTGTTTGTAATGGATAAACTCAAAAACTACTGGATCGATTTTAAAAATTCTTTCACCAATATTAAGCTACATTATCAGCGAGTAACATAGATTATATCTTATTTTGAAAATTTAATTTATTCCTCATAAAAATGTCGATAGTATATTATATAGTCGTTGAAAAAAAAGTTGAAGGGAAAGTGGGGTGGGTGAAGGGGGCGGGGGAGGGGAGGAAATAGGAATGAGATGAAACTAGGAGGGAGGATAAAAAGAGGGAGGGGGCTATAGAGTGATTATAGGACTGTATTTTTTTAAAAACAAGTAAAAAAAGTTTAGTTTTTATATTGACGTGATGGATGATTTGAAGCTTTGTTTTACAGGATTCTTTTCAAAAAAATTTTACGGGGAAGGGGGCTAGTCATTAATAAAATAATAAAATTTGCAATTTGCACATCCTAGTTAATATTTAAGATATGAATAAAAAAACATTTGGAAAATGTAACGTAAACATGTAACAAGATATGATTGATAACATTTTAATAATTCAGTAATGAAACAACTTGTATCTTTTTCATGTCATGAGTGTGTTTATAATTATTTGCTCATATGACTGTGTGCACGCCCTGACTACATGTGAAGTCGAGTCGAAGAGGTGAGAGGGTTACACGGATGATTAAAAATAAGAAACTTCACATCCTGTCATGACATGTACTAATCTGCCGGCATTTAATTATCTGCGATTATATTTGAACGGTCATACATTACTTAATAGGATGGTATTTTGTTTATAAAGCTGTGATAAAACTGTATAATTTAAAATAATTAATAATTAGAGCTATGATAAAGCGGCTTATTTATGAAACTGTGAGAAAAATATACTTGTTAAAATAATTTATTATTATAATAAATCTTTAGATATAATTGAACACCCATATTGACCCATTTAATAGTTTCTGCATAGTAATTAACAAGATTGATTGCCACTAGTAAACTACTGACCTCCACTTGGAGAAAGCCAGATAATTAAATTTATTGTGTGTGATTGTTTAGTCGCAAGTAAGTCTTTCCAATATTTCCACTACTTCTTGCTGCTCATCCGGATTTTTTTTAACGTGTTTTAATTACACTAATTATGTGTGGATGAGGAAAGCGGAGCTAGAAAATGTGTCCACATTGCCAGGGGGAGAGAGTGAGAAACCATTAAGCGAAAATGACCCTCAGTATACTCAGTTTTTGAGCTCCAACCTCTATGTTACTAGTAAAATTGACTAGATGACCATAGTGTTTAGTCAGAGTATGCGACAAATGGTACCAGTGGCGTTTCGTACTACTCAGAGGCTACCTGAGAAGGGTCGACTAATGAATGGCTTTAAAATATTTACGATGTGACAATTGTTACCACTTGATGGGAAGGTGTACCTGGATTCAGTTTTAAATTAATTTAGGCGAATTTAATTCAATTAGTATGTAAGATGTATCTGATATGGAAAAGAGAATAGCAATGGTAGTGGAGCGTTTTAAGTATTTGAACTCTAATTTACCCTTACCAAACCTGACCTTACCAAACCTAACCAAACCTAACCTTGCCTAAATTTGACCTTCTTCCAGCTATCTACTATCCAGTAATGAACCTTTCTTGCACATGTTAGCTTATTTTTTAAAGGCTAAATAGATAGAAGTGGAACCATTTGTCACATCGTAAATATTTTGAAGTCATTGGTAGACTCTTTTCAAGTAGGGTGGTACTAAATATCGCTAGTATCATTTGTCGGGACACAATTTAGTCCATGTGTTTGTTGGTGCAGTTAAATGAAGGAAAATTACAGTTTATAAAGTTATGACAATATTTTAAGTAAATTAGAAAGAAACGTAAGTTAAGGTATATATTTTTACGGATTTTTTTTAACAAAAGAACGTTTGTGGGCAAAAGTAAAGACAAATTCACTTCATTGGAGTTTTATTTTCTACCCATGGTTATATCAACAGTAAATATTTTAGTTATTTTGACCCATTTTGCTGATATTACTAAAATAAAGTTTGCATTCACGTCCAACCCACCTTAAGGTAAGGAATACATATTTGTGCAATGATTATATCTGATAGCCAAAGTTCAAAATAAGGGTTTGTGATGACGCGGGGTGAGTTTCATAGTCGACTTTAGTACGAATCAGGTGCGATGCTACACTAAATACAAGACGACCCCTAACTAAAGATGAATGGAATGGGCCAGTTTTGCATCTCAAACTGGCAGATTCCATTCTTGTCTAGTACGTAATGTTACAACTAAATGCAAATAGATTATGTAAGGATTAGCTTTAAATACTAAACCGGACATCAGTAACAGTGTTATACATGTTTAGGCTCACATCCCACTTAGCTGTCCTCACATACCATACGTTCCCTATCTAGAAATGTTCGTTAGAGAATCCCCTATTTCATGTTTAGTTTTTGCACGCTTCCACTCAAACACCCTGTATAATGTAGCGACGAACGTTAAGGTGGGTAACCACTAATTCGTATCCGCGTATCGTGTAATCGTTATGTATCATCTAGTGATACGATACGTTGAAACATTGTCCGATTTTTTTTTCCGTATCATCAATGTTTATCAGTTTCAAAACGGAGGACATCTGAGAACAATACGTATCAAACTTGAGTGTTCAGTTTTAGTTACTCTGCAGCAATGAGCACATCTGTCCTCCCACGCCATCTTGTTTTCGCACTTTATTGAAATGATCAAGATGTTGTGGGTCCCAAATTAAGTAACTTTTATGGTATATTTCTATAAATCGTATGGTCTCCTCCTTACTTCTATATATTGGGCCAAAAATATATCAATAACAACAATAAACGAAACCCGCCCCGGTGGCGTAATTAGCTAACGCGCTAGTCGTGTTGAGCTAGACTATCGATGAAGGGAAGATCGAGGTTTAAATCTCGGACGGATGAACTGGGAGGGGTTTTTCCTAAATGGTTTTCCACTCTCCCTCCACGCAAATGTGGGTTCACTTCCTATAATTCAACCTTCCCAATTCCTAATCCATTAGCGTAGTTAGTACTTATGGCGTATAGCCCGAACGAGTAGTAGAACGTGGTGCTAAAAATAATAAATAAATAAAATAAAATAAACGAAGAAAAAAACGTACTGACCAAAACCAAATATCCATACACAAGGTTTCTGCTGGGCGTCCTCGACAGGAATGAGCGCGCAACGCGGTAAAATGGTAACCCGTCCACATAATATGTTGCAATCTAGTGTCGTATCATTTCTTTTGAAGTGACGAGGAAAAACCGACAAATGACCGATCGGGCCCATTGCGTATCTTTTGTGTCACATTTGACACGTCACTTTGCAACGATTTCCCGTCTCCGATGATACACAATGTTGACACGATACACTATTATTATAAGCACCGCGTCTTACTACCCATTCGGGTTGTACGCACTTGCGTTAATGTGTAGATGGTAGGGGGATTGTCAGATGAAATGGAGGACCTACAGTTTAACGTGGGATCCGAACCACGGTGGAGTCCTGGCATTCCCCACATTCACAAGTTGTGATTAATACACGTCTTGTCAAAGGTGAAGGAAGGGTTTGGCAATCATATAAGTTTGTGCTGGGGCCGACGATTGAACCCCAGACCTTACTCCTAGACCACCAGGTCACCGACGATACACTAATACGCAACAAGTGGATTACCCAGCTTAAGGGTACTGAATCTGACTATGAAACTGGCCCGGCATCATAATAAAGAGGAACACAACCTTAAAGAAACTCATTCTCAATAACGCAAAAGATGTGGAAAACCATAATGATTTCTTTCTGGATAAGAAAAACCCATTTTGGTGCATCCGACAATTGAAATGTTGGTACAACCAATTTTAACCGTTCTGCCACCACCACTTCGTATAAACATTTTATTAGGTTTTTCAAGATTACCGTCAAGAACGTACACATCCTTCACTTGTTAATCCAAGTTATTGTTCTCCCCCCCCCCCCCCCCTCCCTCCAAGCGCTTGTATGAAGTTCTTGTGCGTGACAAGAAAGGGCGTGACTCCTAGTACTTGTAATGGTGAAATATCACGTTGTCTGATCCAATGATAAGCTCCCGTGCAGGACATTACACTTCTTTTTTAGAGAGAGAGGAAGAGAGAAGTAAGAACCACTAAAAGCACCTAAGCTTCTGTTGCTCACTCATTTTATTGGTGTCAATCTGTCGGGTAAAAGGAGAACGTTCGGATTGGACGCCAATAGGTACAAAGAGCTTCGTTATTCGAGAAAGGAATGTTTGGTAAACGGATGACTGGGTGCTGTTATAACGAATGACGATGATAATATATTATAGATATTTAATATATAATGGTTGACCTCTGTGGTCTTGGGGTAAAGTGCTTGCCTCAGGACCCGATGTTCATGGGTTCAAAACCTAACAGAGGTCAACGGATTTTTCTTGAGTGATAAACATCCGTAGCATAACTTCCTTTAGAGTGGAAATGAAATTGTCGTTCGTGGCATTAAAAATATCTTTGGAAGGTGTGCGAAAATACCATCATGATTGGTAGGTCCTCTCGCTCATCGAAATTCTTGTGTGTTGATATAATCGGTCGGTTCAGAAAGTGAACGTTAAATATCTCAAATAAATTAATACAAATATTATATATTACAGTAAGTGTTTGATTTTAACCTACCGAAGCATTGGATTTGTTACTTCTTTTACTCAATATCGACGTTTAAACAAACCAACTTTGATTCGCATGGTCTAGAACAGTACACTCGTATTATAGTGGATTGGTGTGAATGATGAAGTCTAGGTTTGAATCCCAGTCAGGTGTGTTGAGGTTTTTTTTTTTTTTTTAAAGGCTCTTCACTCACCCTCCCTCTATCTCTCCCTCCCTCCACACAAGTGCGGGCGTGATTTACATTCTTTTTATTTAAATATAAAGACCACTTATATGGTCTAGTGGTAAGAGTTCTTAGCTGCAGATACAGTGGTCTCTGGGTTCGATCACCGGTGCTTTAAGAATTTATTTTGTGAAGCAGTGAGTCTGAAACGGGGTTCAACTCATTCTCGTGAGGACAAATAAGGAGCTGCTTAAATAAATAAGCAGCTACGGTCTAGAAAACTGAGTTTAGTGATCAAAGGGTTCAATGTGCTGACCACATGAAACCATCTATCCGCAAATGTTGGCACTATCAACGCTAACAGGTGACCTGGTGGTCTAGGGGTAAGGTGTCAGACTTCTGTGCTGGCGGCTGGGGTTCAATCCTCGGTCACGGCACATATTTATCTGATTGCCAAACCCTTCCTTCACCTCTGACAAGACATCTTGTGAATGTGTGGAATGCCAGGCCTCCACCGTGGTTTGGATTCCACGTTAAACTGTAGGTCCTTCATTTCATCTCACAATCACGTTACCATTACACATTAGCGTAAGTGCGTATAACTCGAACCGGTAGTAAGACGCGGTGCTAATAATAATAATAATAATAATAATAATAATAATAATAATAATAATAATAATAATAATAATAATAATAGACGCTAACAGCAGCAGCCGCTCAATTACAGGCTTACGCCACGGAGTTAATTATTGAATATAACTATTTAAAGACTTTTTTTTATATTATAGTGATACCCTGCCGCTTATTAGGAGACAGCCTAGGAAAAAAATTAACATCCCGACCCCATACCATTACTTTACCAATTAACTAAATGAGAATTGATATAACAAAAATAGTGTCATTCATTTACTATTTCTACTTTCAATAGCTACTAAAATATTAACCTGGATGAAATTATAAGTGAAGGAAAAATATCGCACCGATATGAGAAAGTTTTTTGTCTGTATTTATGTCTTACGCGTAATATGTTTTTCAAACTTTGGAATAGATTTTCTTAGGGAAAAAAATGTATTTATTCATGTCAGCTCAGCGTTAAAAATAGTTGTTTTTGATATCTTTGAAAATATATATTCCTTTATTTTGACTTATTAAAGTGACTTGCTATTTCAAATCACGAGAATAGATTGATTATATTAACCGATTACGTGTTTGTTACTAGAAAATATTATACAAAACAAAACTTATTATATAGTTCTACGGAAATTTGTTTGGTTCAAAAACAAAATTATATTGAAGGTTATTTGCAACTAATACCCGCCCATTTTTACGAATGATTCATAGATATCCTTGGCGCACGTAAAAAAAGTGTGGTCGGGTAAGGGGGGTTGGGGGGAGGTGAGAATTAAACCCACACTGAGCGTATTATTTTCAAAACTATAATTTAGAATGAGTTGATACAATGAAATGAAATGTTTACCGTTGATTTACAACAAGTAGATGTTGCGAGATGCTGTCAATCAGTTTTATAGTTATTGTTTTTTGTACCCAACCGCATTTGGTCACTGATGGTTATTGTCTATGAAGAGAATTTCTTTTTTAAAAAGGAGAATAATAATTTAATCTCTTGTCTTAGCCATTTGAGTTTCTGAGCTAAACGTTATAGTAGGCGTTTTTGGTGTTGGATCACGTTGCCTTTGTTTCATCTGGTGACATTTGGGTGGAGGAAGGGTTGGGGGGGGGGGGGGGGTGACAAGTTGAAACAAGTTTCTCAAAGTAGTAAGACGGGGCAATCCTTCACATGGGCTACTAAATACCACAATGGAGATCTTCTAGAAATGGACACGATCATAATTTTGGGTAGCGCAACTAAGTAAACAGCCTTTCCGGCGACCATATGGCGATGCTGTTACTAAAGAAGGGGGGGGGGGCAGAGGGGGGTGGCACACCTTTGCGCGATGAGCTCAACTGGGGGAAAGAGGGAGGCTGGGGTAGATCTGGACCCGGCTTGAGAGCCCCGGGGGCAGGGCGACTCTCGTCTTGCCCATAAGAGGAATGATGAAATGAGCAGGGGGAAGATGGAAGGGGGGGGGGAGTTGCTGGCTCGAGGTCACAAACACATTGTCCGTCTGTCCGACCGTCGCGTCTCTTGTGTTGTCTGCCTCGAGGCGTTATGACTCTCCATCTCTCTTTTCCCCTCCAATCCTTGAAGAACCCAACCCATCTCCCGAGGGGGTGGCAGGATTCGTCGACAGAGAAGTGATGAGAAGGAAAAAAAATAGATGAACGGGAGAGAGAGAGAGAGAGAAAAGGAGCAGTTAGATAGCATCTTAAAACCCAACCCAGCCCAACCCATCGCAGGTAAGCTAGGCCCTCCAGAGCTAAAGGGATCTCCAAGAGTGCGCGCGACAAACGTCTTTCTCTGGTTGGAAAGGGAAACTTTGTGCGTATTCTCGTTGTGAAGGAAGTTGGGTCTACTTGCGTGGGCGAGCTGAGCTACTGGACACTAACAAGGTTACCTCCGCCACGCCCCCAACAAACTCAGTCGTTAGCGTGCGATGCCACTGCCTACGTGTTTATAATAAACTAGATAACCTACTCCATCGCTTTAATACCAGCCCTTTTCTTTGTATTCATTAGCACGATTTAGACACTTGTTGACTTTGTATGAACCCGCACGATTAAAACTAAGGAAAGAGAGGATGAGGGAGTGAACCTAAAAACAACACAATCAGATTAATGTTAGGATTTAGCTAATATGTGAATATCCGTGAAAAAGCTATCCTCAATGAACCCAGTTGTAACTAAACCTAGGTCTGTCAAGTCGAAATCATATGTTTACTCACTATAAATGTATTGACACTTGGTCATGGCCAATAAATGGGTTACTACATATTAATCTTACTTAAACTAAAATCAAATTTGATCACCGATATATTTCCTTAGGGTTTGGTATACCAAAGTTGAAAATAAACCAATTTTCTTATACAATTCTAGGTCCAGTTGGGATTTATAAACTATATGCCTTATTTATTTAAATATAACCTATTTCAAGATTGATATCTCTTTTCAGATGTTTTAGATACTAGATTAAAATCTCAACTAATGAACAAGTAAAGACCCCTTTTAAAAACATATTTTCTAATATATACATTTGATTAATTGAAATTATGTTTTTTGGATGTTTTAGATACATATTTTGGTTCAAAGCGGGATGCGAGTGAGAGTTATATAGGAATGGGTCTTTTGAATCCTAGAAAACCTCTAATCCTTTAGGTTAATTTAGAATCAGGGATTAGAAAAAAATTATCAGATTTGGGATTACATTTTTATTTTTCACCTTATGAATCGGAGTTTTTCTTAAAGCTTTGAGGTGGTGATTTGGGAATTAGCCCAATATGACTGACTATAGGACAAACGTAAAAACCAGACCCCCTACCATTTATTTACTACTTAGTTGTAATATGAATTAATACTTAGCTAAGTTTAATGGTTAGTACAGTATCTCGATTTTCAATAGAAACTCAGGAATGAAAGTGGACACAATAAAAATTTAAGAAACATATCAATGTGATGAGGTTAACTTTTTATGTTTAATATGTTTATTAGTATTCAGATTCAGATTTTAGATTTGAAAAGAAAAATATTATTTGGATTTGAGAAAGAGGATTCGAACTCAATAAGCATAAAAGAGTGGGAAAGTTAGAATAATATATTTTACCAATATTTATAAAAATCGGATTCAAGTTAGGGATTTCCATAAAAATAAGAGTTAATTTTACACATCTACACAATAGTGAGAGAAATATATTACTTAACCAATTTTTCTAAAATTCGTACATAGATTAAATATTCTAGTTTGAAAAAAAAAATTAATTCGGCATATTTCTACATAAAGTGAGGGAAATATGACCAACGAGTTTTCTAAGATTTGTATTACAAATTCAACATTTCCATTTGAAACAAAAAAAATCTACCCATTTTTAATAACAAGTAGGGTCTAGGAAAGTAGTCTCTTTCCCAAATTTTCATAAATCTGGACTAAAAACCTGGAATTCTCATCTCAAATAAAGGGAACTAGACACATTTTTACAAAAATAGTGAGGTAGATGTTTACCAATTTTTCCGAAAATCTGGATTCTTATCTGAAAAAAAGGGGGGAATTTGACATTTCTACACAAAAGTAAGGGGAAAATGTTTACTAATTTTTATAAAATTCTGATTCAAGATTATAAATTATCAATTGAAAAAAGAAAAAAACGTTACGACACATCTCTAACGATTAAACAAAATAATAACATGGTAACGGTCGTACGCCACATGTTACTGCCTAAACCTCTTTGACGATACGTCTTTTGTGCATCCCTTGCGTCGGTGGGTTTGTGACCAGAGGGTCGCTTCTATCTTCTCGTGGCACAGAGCATCCCGCGGGGGTGGGAACTTCTGTCTCTCTCTATGGACAACATTCCTGGCTCGACTCGGCGCGGTGTGGCCGGAGGCGGCCACTGGCCGGGCCTGTGTTCCCCAATCTCTCTCTCTCACACACACAGACACCCCCCTCTCTCTTTCTGAGAGAGCCAGTATGTCCCCAGGGGGGCGGACCGGCAAGGGTTGGGCCCCAACTGGTCCACGATATATCTACACATATCGCCTGGGGTCAACATCTTGCTGCGACGCCGTTTTACATTTTGCGACCATTTGTTTTGGAACTCAAAAGTACATAATCCTAAGCGTACCGCCTACTTGAAAGGACATTTATTCACACTGTGAAATCTCTTATGAGCATTCTGAAACCTCAAAAAAATACTAGAATTATCCTCAAACTAGAGTCAAACTTTCATAGAAAGAACCTTTTAGAAAAACAACAGATTTTTTGTGGCCAGTATTGATACAATTTAACTATATTATTACCTGCTTTGGTGGTCGTATGGTCTAAGGCACTATTCTCGCAGTAGACTGGACTGCCGATGATGACGAGGAGATTGAGGGGTTCAAATCTCAATCGGGTGTGCTGAGATTTTTTTCCCGAAATTGCTGTTCATTCTCTCCTCAACAAATGTGGGTACACAACCTATAAATATAACCTTCCTCATATCTAAAAAATCAATAGGGTGATTAGTACATAAAGGCAAAGCCCGAATGATTAGTAAAACGAGGTGCTAAAAAAACTATAGTATTGTGTGATTTTATAGGCAATGATACTATTTATCAACAGTGGCAGCTGCAGATGACATGATCTGACGTATGCATACATGAAGTAAATCTACTAGCTCTTCTAGTTCTCAGGTAAGATCCTTTATAAGAAAATTATGCTGTATGTAAAAATTTATCAGTTGGGTCCATACAAATCTATACTAATATTATAAAGAGGAAAGATTTTATTTTTTGTTTTTTTGTTTGTAATGGATAAACTCAAAAACTACTGGACCGATTTTAAAAATTCTTTCACCAATATAAAGCTACATTATCAGCGAGTAACATAGGCTATATTTTATTTTGAAAATTTAATTTATTCCTCATGTCGATAGTATATTATATAGTCATTGGAAAAAAAAAGTTGTTGAAGGGAAAGTGGGGTTGGTGAAGGGGGCGGGGGGTAGGGGTGAGGAAAGAGGAATGAGATGAAAATAGGAGGGAGGATAAAAAGAGGGAGGGGGATATACAGTGATGGTAGGACTGTATTTAAAAAAAAAAGTAAAAAAGTTTTGTTTTTATATTGACTAGATGGATGATTTGAAGCTTTGTTTTACAGGATTCTTTATAACATTTTTTTACGGGGAAGGGGCTAGTACAAAATAATCTGATCTAAGGAGTGCCAGAGCTGTGTTTCTAACCATTTTTACTTTATATCATTTGAAACATTTCACGAGAAAAGTCATTGTAACCGAGATCATTTCACCTTTTCATACTTTTTTTTAAGCTATGAAACTTAAAGTTTAAGGTGTTTTTAAAAAAAATCCTTTAGCGATACCTTTCACCATCATTTTGGTATAAGCTACATTGTAAAATAACAAAACACTTCTTGAAATAACGTGAGATTTTTAGACGTCAGCAAAACGTCTCAAGCCCTCTGGTAGATATTAAAAGTAGAGATGTGGCGCTCGAATCCTCTGATATGCAAGAGATTCGAGATGTTAAAATCACAAAAAAACATCTCGAATACAATTATTATGAATCCCTTGACTTGATATATAAATTTAATTCAACGCAATGGTAAAAACAGTCATACAAACGTGTGTGGTTGGTAAGGTAAAAAGATTGCATATCTTTTTTGTTATTGTTAAAAAACAAGTGTTCTCTTTGTAGTTTAAGATTATATATGTATATAGCATCATAAATATATATATAATTGTATATATTATATATAAACAAACAAATTACATGGCACCAAGTCTTAAAAAAACCTCTTTTAAATTCGATTTTAAATACTTTCCCTTTAACTAAAATTGAACATTTTTGAAAGATTCAAGGATTCAAATTTGGATTCAAGATTTGAAAAAGAATTTTTAAGATCTAGATTCGATAAATATAGGATTTGAACAATCTCTAATTAAAATTAAGTGAAAAACGCACACTTACTAGAGAAGTCTTCTCACAGAAAGCTCCAAACTATGGTATAATTTTTTGTGAAAACTGAAAACTTCACATAAAATATAAATCAGCAAACCTTGGTTGCATTAAATATATGGTTCCGCCTTAATTTAATGTATACAATTTTGAGGTCTATTGGTGCTGCAAACAATCCAATTATGATAGAACATATGTAAGTAATTCGTCATGTAAATGAAGGATGCCCTTCAGCATCACAAACTAATCAAGGAGCTACATTCGAGGAGGTGGTTAGCCCAAGCTAAACATTTGAATACTACCTATTTTATGTAGATTTCTACCAAAACAATGTAGGTGCAACAGTGTTTTCCTCAATTAACTTTTAAGTTTACTTTATAATTGATCTGTTTCAGTCTCACTTATGGCTCTGAAAAAATATGAAAGTGGCATAGGTATAGACGATAGTAATATTCAATATACATACAGCCAGTCCTTGTGATGAATAATAATAATATGTAGCACCGCGTCTTACTACCCGTTCGGGTTATACGCTTTAAGTACTAATTACGTTAGTGGATTTAGGAATTGGGAAAGTTGAATTAGAGGAAGTGAACCCGCACTTGCGTGGAGGGAGAGTGGAAAACCATTTGTGGAAAACCATTTAGGAAAAACCACCCCCAGTTCACCCGACCGAGATTCGAACCTCGATCTCCCCGTCCTCAGCAGTCGAGTTCAACACAAGCGCGTTAGCCAACTAAGCCACCGAGGCGGGTCTTGTGATGAATAGAGTGAAGATGTTGCTAGTATGGTCAATTGTTTGATGCGTTTAAGCGTACTGAGCAGATTGATGTGCATATAGTACTTTCTGGTTCAGCGAGAAAAGAAACAGGATACCAACAGAGGAAGTGTTGAGGTTTCAACCAACATTCGGGTTGAGTATTATACATACGTATTTACAAAAAACCCATCTTATTGATCAATCTATCTATATAAGAGGATTATAATTTGAGGAAATGTAACATCATTACTGTGGAGGAGGATAGAAAAACAACCCCCAATGCACCCGGCTGGGTGAGACTACCAAATCTATAACAAAACTCCGTGTTTGTGTCCGGAGTGCAATTTATGTTCTTTTATTTAGTATCTCTTACAATTGAGAATTATTTAAAAAATCTCAATTTTGACGGTTATGTTAAATAGAAAAACATATGGTCAAAATTGATTGTATAAGTTGTTTTCAAACTTTCAAAAAAGGATCGTCAAGTCATGAATATGGAAGGCTCAACGCCCAATTCCCTTGCGTGAAAAATAAAATATGCTAGATTTATTCTTTCCCCAGTCATAAATAGATTTTCAAATGTCTTTGACATAAAGTCAACGGTAAACCACACACACAAAAGAATAATGTACAAGAAAAAAATTGATTTTTTTTTATTGAAGACATGGTAAGTTTATAGTGTATTGTGAAATATTACCTATGGTTGAAATGTAAAGTAAAAAAAATCTCATTTTGCTTATAAATGAATAAAAGTGTTTCACACACACACAAACATACACAAAATATGCATCTTAGAAAAAGAGTGAAAGCACTGTACCCCTTCAAGAATAAAAGGTGAATATAAATATGTTTTTATGCACACCAGACGGTATATAACAAATTATGGCGGTGTCCAGGTTGGGTTGGTAGGGTTAGAGATACTCATGAGACAAAACGCCGATAAATCATTGGTGCCTGCGGTTTTTTTTTTCTCCTCCCCACTTTTTTTATTTTATTTCCTAACCACTTCAATCGTTTGTACGACACGCGTAGCTGAAGGCTAAGCCACGAATGTTTAGTGGCAATGTTTTTGGCTGCAAAGTATCTTGACTGGTTCTCGACAGAGTTTTTATCTGTATCTCAAGATCAGACATACAGGGCTGTTACATTTCTTCTACATTAGACAGTTTTTGTTGTTTTTCTATTTATCCCCCCCTCCCCCCATGGTGTGTGAATGTTTGTAGCTGGTGGGATGTTGACAGCCTTCACATTGTCCCTCTCTCCCTTCACCCATTACTGAAATACTTTAAATTCCCCTCTATTCCTTCCGAAATTCAATTGGGAATAAAGGGTACGCGAGAAAGATTGAGTATTTTTGCAGGTTTTTTTATAGTAAAACTTTTTTTTCGTGGCTAAAATAAATAAAATATTGTTCCAGTAGAAGAAACATTTAATTAAATCTTCTTCGTGTGGTGATAACAGTTCTTGAATATCTGACATGAGTATATTATCACTTGATGATCAACTTTTTATATGAAGAGAAAAGCTTGTCATTTAGAACGTGAATCACAGGCACATTAACTCTGTGATACAGTCGTCTCAAAATCGTAAATTTACATAAAAACTTTAGCACGTGGCTCAATTCTGATTAAACATCAATGGAAATAAAGAGTTAATAGATGTACCTAATACAGAGCATTGTTGAAATATTAAATTATATTTGGATAAAAAGTGCATCGAAAAGGCCATTTTTGACCATTTTAGAATGGCTTCACAGCTAAACACTGTGCACAAATCTTTATTTTGTCTTAGTAAAGACATACTGTAGCACTGCAAACATTTCTGGCATATCTTAAGACTATCTTTTACCTTTTACTCCCATACCTCGTGCTAGCCTGGACATCCATGAAGTTAGCCCCCACCCCCACACACATTCTTTTAAAAATTCAGGTTTTTATGATTGCAATCGTTTGTTCCGTTTTGATAGCCCCCCCCACTTTGGAAAATTGACGGTTTTATGGTTTTGATCGTTTGTTCCGGATTGTTCCACAAAAAGTTTCATTTGTTCCGCATTTGTTCTTCCACAAATGGGACGTGAAATTTTGACCCTTTGTTTACTCATGAGGGGGCAACTTCACAATAGCCCCACCCTCCCCCCACTTTTGAAAATTCATGTTTTTATGATCGCAATGGGTTGTTCCTAGTTTGTTCAGAATGTTTCACAAACATTTTTGTTTGTTCTTTTTAGGTAAGCCAACAGTTAGTATGTTTAATTGGGGGGTGGGATGGGCAACGCGGTAGCCCATTCCATTTTGAATAATATTTAGACACTTATGTTGAATTAGTATTGTTTATTCTGGGTACTGCTAATTAACTTTGATTTAAAGAAATAATTTTCATCGTCAAGGAATTTCTTTGTCTTCTTCCTAGTATCAGAATTCTAATAATGACATTTCCCTCCAACCATGTCTCTTTGTGGTCAAAGCTACTACTTACTAAATACATCATTCACAACAGTAGTAGCAGCAAACAAAAAGAGGGTGTGGTGTCAAAGCTTCAGGAGAACATAGCCCCGAACTCTCTCTTTGGAGAGGGTGGTGTGTGTGTGTGTGTGTGTGTGAGGGAGGTAAGATCAGGTAAACTGCCCAAGTAGAGGAAACCAACATTTTGTAGCTTAGGAGGAAGTGAGGGCTATGAAAATACTTTTGTTCACAATTAGTTTTATGGCATGCAATAAGTTGTAGACCAAGGTCTCTCCAGTTTTTGTATTTCTTACTTGCTTGGCCTCTTTATTGCGTTTTTTTTTTGTGTGTGTGTGCATAGTGAGCGAATCAAGACAATCTCTTTCGTACTCTTGACACAGTGGGTGGGACATTGTTTACTTGACGTCCTATAAGACACTACAGGTCGCAATCACAAAAGGACATAATCTCTAGTGACACTAGTTTATTTATAGATCTAAGAACGAACAAACTAGAAAAAAAGCTATAAAATCAAAATTACAGATTTTGTTATATTTTAATATAGATGAGGTGGAGAAAGGGAGGGTGGCATAGTGATAAAAAAATATATTAATTTTAAAACTCTCACCATGAAACAAGCACATTTTTTAAAAAGCAATTTGAAATAAAGATAAACATTCAAACAAACTAGCAACAAACTTTAAAAAAAAAAATGTTTAAGTTTTGAAAGAATGTGAAAGCGCTACTACTAAAAAAATAATTTCTAGGCTTTACAAAAGGAATAAATGACAAGCTTTATGAAAAAAAAAATATAAAATCAACCAAGAACGAATTTTTTTATTTTTAAAAGTTGTATGTGTGTAGTGGAGAATTATGTTGCCAAAAAGCCACCAATCCGCGTTACTAGTGTAATGTGTTGTCCTACCAAAACTAAATGGGCGTATTTTTTGGAGATACATCTGGAACGAAGAACAAACTATTACAATCATAAAATAAATAGTACGGAACTCTGCACGGACTTTCTCGCTCTATTGTTTAAAAATGTAGATATTTACTCAAAATTCGTAATATAATATACACTAGTGAACCCTAGAAAAAATTGCGCTATTCATACGTAAAACATTTTTTTACTCACGGGTTTAAAGTTTATAATTTTATTTTTAAAGCATTAACGTCTTCATTTATATATTTGGACCAATAAAAAATATCGATATTGGGTCCCCAATGGTCGAGACTTCCAGTTAAAGCTTTCGGCACTTTACTAGGGGATGCACATCTTATGGTTATCGCATTACTATTAAATTTTTCTTTTATAAATTTTGACCAATGAAATAAGTAATTATTGATTATCGAGTCTAAAATGAGCGAGAGAGAATAGTTTTAGCCGATTTTGACAAAAAAAAAGAAGGAATTTCTCTTTTTACCCTCTGGTAAACTGCTATTAATTTTAGGGTTAGACAGACACACAGATATGGCGTTGCAAAAAAACACTTTTTAGGGTTTGGGGGGTCATGAAACGTCAACATCCAACAACATTTCTTGCTAGATTGTTTTGACGGTCGTAATACTTTACCTTAAAGTATTGGAAAAGATAAAAAAATGTATATATTTGAATATAGCTATAAAACTTTTGGTTTTATAAAAATATATTTCAAGTAAATGATTTTTATTATAAATAAATCCACATGTATTCAATGATAAGTAATTTCATAAATCAAAGACTTACGGAGATTAAATTAAAAATTAGAATTTACGTATCAGACCGGAACTATTAAAGTCATTTTCACGAAAAATATAGAGTAGCCAATTGGTTTGTAATATTGATCAATGCTTAGAAATGAAATCCAATCAAAATCGATAAAGCCAATTTTTATAAAATATTTTTTTTTCTCCCCACCCTTAAGGAAACTACCCTTAATCTTAGGGTTAGATATCCATTTCCAAATATTCCTTGGGGTAATCATTTGAAAACACTAGATACCAAGTTTTAGTCTAATCGGTAAAATAGTTTAGGCTCTAGCCCGAGGTGCAGACAGATGGACAGACAGACGGCATTGTGAAAACAACTTTTTCAGATTCGGAGGATAATGAAACGTCTACTTTCGTAAAAATCTCGAGTTCGATTTTTTGGACGATCACAATACTTTCTCTACCTGTAAGATTGCGAGAAAGTAGATATAGATTTAAAAAAGTTGGGGGATGGAAGTCAACTTTGCGGATATGCAACGTAAAACCTATAACTTATTGGCGTATAAAAACAGATAAAACTGTTTTTTTGTACAATCCGGAACAAAAGAGGAACGAATTGTGGCAATTATAAAATATTATTTTTTATAATGTTTTAAGGGGGAAAGGACGGTGAGGCAACTTTATGAAGGTCCAAAGTAAGCATATCATTTGTGAGTGTATCAAAATGAAAATACCATTTTTTTTTTGCGGAACAATCTGGTACAAACGAAAAAAAAAAAGAGTATTATAATCATTAAAAAAAATGTTTTTAAAGGGGTAGAACGGTGAATTCATGTACGTCAAATGTAAACGTAACATTAATGTTTGGGTTGTATCAAAACGTAACAAAAAAAAATAGAACAATCTGGAACAAATAAGGAACAAACGATCGCAACCATAAAAATAACAATTCTCCAAAGTGTGGGGGAGGGGCTACCGTGAAGGTCCACCCCCCCACCCCCCATTGTAGACATACCATTTGTGAGTTTATCAAAACGGAACAGACGAAAATTTTTGCGGAAAAATCCGGAACAAACGAAGAATAAACGATCGCAACCATCAAAATGTTAATTTTCCAAAGTTAGGGGGCACAAGTTGCCCCCCCCCCCAATGTAAACATATCATATGTGGGCCTATCAAAACGGAACAAATGAACATTTTTCTGTAACAATCTGGAAAAAACGGAGAACAAACGATTACAATAATAAAAAACTTGAATCTTTAAAAGTGTATGGGGGAAGGGAGGGTGGGGCAGGGGGGCAACTTCACGGACGTCGAGCCGGAAGATGAGTTGGGCCTGCTATGATGAACGCTCTTAAATTCTAGGGCACCCTTGAGAGTATTCAAGAACGGTTGATATCATCATGTGAAGAAAATTAAATCTCTTGTGTTGCTATTGGAGCAATATTTTATATATTGGCCAAACATCTTTTGCTATAGAAGCTGCAAAAACATTACCCTTAGTTCGCGTTCCCTACATACCCATTTTAAATATAAGATGAGTTTCGCAACGCTGGTTAGTCTTACTCCTTACCCCACTACACCCACCCTAAGACATAACTTGAGATCGAGGATATTTTCCAACAATCAATTTAGAGAGAGTGAGAGAGAATAAATTATTTTTAGCACCGCGTCTTACTACCCGTTCGGGTTATACGCACTTACGCTAATGTGTAATGGTAGGGTGATTGTGAGATGAAATGGAGGACCTACAGTTTAATGTGGAATCCGAACCACGGTGGAGGTCTGGCATTCCCCACATTCACAAGAAATCTTGTCAGGGGTGAAGGAAGGGTTTGGTAATCAGATAAATTTGTGCCGGGACCGAGGATTGAATCCCGGACCCCAGCACAGAAGTCCGACACCTTACTCCTAGACCACCAGGTCACCCTGAGAGAGAATAAAGATAAAGTTTTTCTCCATATGAGCTGCAGTGGTATTTCCTCAGAGGTGATATTGGGTGTAGTGTTCGGAGTGCCGTATATAAATATATTATACGTTTCTCTGGGCGATTGATTTCGCTGTCAGAACAATAATTAGTTCGAGTGCTAGAGATTGTCGCTCCAGCTAAAGCTATTACTCAGCCTTAGGGTTGGTTACGGAAAAAATAACACAAAAAAAACACACACACGAATATTAGAATCGTTTTGGTACGAACTTCAGGATGTTGGGAAAGTACGTATGAAAAATAATCTCTGGTCAGATTTTTTTTTCCTAAGGTGTTTTAGACTGATACATTATTTTGATAGATATCATATAAGACAAGAAAAAAAATGTTGAAATTAAAAATATATTATTTTACTCAATGTGAAAAAATTTATTGTTTTTAACACAACAGACCAAAACCAATAACACACATTTTACAGACCAATTTTCATAGAAAGGCCTTGTACGAAAAAGAACAATTTTATTCAGCCGAGATTGAAACCATTTTATTATTTTATTGATATTTATAGTCATTGATATTACATATAAAAAGTGACAGCTTAAGATCACATGAGTTGACGTATGAACACGATAAAGTAGATATAATTACTATTACCTCCCAGATAGGGTCTATTGCCAAAAAAACTGTTCTCAATCTTCAAATATACACCTATTATTACTCTTAGCAACTTTGTTTTATAATAGGTTTTGGACTAAACAACTATAATACATATGGTTAGTTACATAATACCTGCTTCGGTATCCGCATGGTCTAAGGCGTCATTTTCGGGTTAAACTAGACTGCCAATGATAAAGGGGGTGGGGTGGGAGGTTCGAATCCTGGTCGGGTGAACTGAGGGTGGTTTTATAAAAGGGTTTTCACCCTATTCTCACACAAAAATGTAGATACACTTCCAATAAATTCAACCTTCCTCTTCACTAACTCATTAGCGTAATTAGTACATAAACATATTATAACATGCGTTGTTAAATATATATTATTTTACTTGTATTATCACAGAGATTTTATGTGAACACACATGTATGAAAACACTTTTCTAATTAAATAACAAAAGTAACCGGTGATTAAATAATAAATTCTTATTAATACTATGGTCATAAAATTAACTGGTATTTTAGGTAGAAAGTTACCCGTGTTCATAGCTAAGTGGAATAGGGCGGGCTACGAATGAGGGGGATTCAGGTTTGTTTTTAATTATTAATTTGAATACAGTGATTATTAATGAGCTACTCAAAGGGGCACATATAAGAAGGATCATGTATATAAAAACAACAGAAATGGCGTCCAGAAAACACAGGAAAAACGAGGTTTCAACTAGAACCTCATGATATTGCCTAACGCCTTTGACACGTGACTTACGGTGTTGGCTGAGCGCGTTGACAAAAATAAGAACTATACTTATTTGCATACATGTGCATCCTACAAGTCATGTGATCTGCAGTTCTTACTTTTGATAGATATTATCAATATTATCAATCAAATAGCACTAAAAATATGGTAAAATTATATTAATATTAACCACAAAAAATTAAGTTTTTATTTTCTAAAAGGGCATTTTTTATGAACATAGGATTGTAGGAAGGCATATATGGTCCTTACCTCTGGCACACCCAAGAATGGGGGGGGGGGGGAGGTTGGAGAGAGAATGTCTAGATTTATCATCCCCACCCTATTCCCTCAAATTCATATTTCAAGACCACAAATAATTTTAATAATTAAAATATTCAAACAGGTGGCAATACTTTCGATTTCCTAATGCCAGAGAGTAAGTAGTATTGTAAGTAGAACTATAAAATAATCAGTGAAAATGTGTTTAATATCTATGCTCAGGATTACGAAACAATAGGCCTAGTAATAAATGTACAATGCAAAGCATATACTTTCTCTCTCTTTTATCTTAAAATAGATACGTTTATTAAAAACTAGTCAGATTTGCTAAAATAATATACATCGTTGCAGAAACACTCCACCAAAGTGTATAAATTAATAATATACAATTTTAATGAAACAATAAGAATATAGGAAACAGCACAACAATCAATTTCACATTTAAAAGTGCTCCAAGAAAATTATGTTTGCTTATGGCTCAGAAAGTATTGGTTTTATAAAAATGTATTTCAAAAACAAGATTTTTATTTTGAATACTAAATTTTAGATTTATGAGTTATTTCGAATCTCAAATAGTTGCCTAGGTATTATAAAAATTGAAAATTTCTGCTTGTACGTACCATTAATGGGAAAAGGGGGATTTTAGTTTTGTTTGTAATGCTAAACAATGCCTAGATATAAATTTTAGTCAAAATCATTTAAATGGATTTAAATAAATTCAATATTTTTCTTTTTTCCCCTCTTCAGTAAGCTATCCTTAATTTTAGTGTTGGCTATATATATCCAATTCCAAAGAAGGAGTGCTATGAAAACCCAAGATAGCATGTTTCAGCCCGATCGTTAAAATTGTTTTGGCTTTAGCCAGAGATACAAAAAAACAAACGGCATCACAAAGACCCTTTTTCGGTTTCAGGGGATCATGAAACTTCTACATTTATCAAAATCTCAAGTTCAATTTTTTGTTTGTTTTTACAATCACAGATTTAAAAGTGTCCCTAAAATTTCCAATATGAAAAAAAAAGTATATCAGGGATAGCTTCTATACATTGTATTCTTTCCTAAATGTACCCAGTACATTTTTGGGTCCTCCACTGGTTTTTATTGCACTTGGGGTGATGGTGTTATGAATACAAAACTTCATCAACTTTACCAGGGGAGTGTCAGGCCTCTACGGTGGTTCGGATTTCACGTTAAATTGTAGGTCCTCCATTCCATCTCACAATCACCTACCATACATATTAGCGTAAGTGCGTATAACCCGAACGGACAGTAATACGCGGTGCTAATAATTAATAATAATAAATAATAATAATAATAATAAACAATAATAAAAACAATAATAATAACAACAAACAAAATAATAACAACAACTTACTGATCGAGCAAACACCAATATCCCTGCTCAACCGATACTTATAGAACATACATAACAAAATCAAAACTCCTAACTATTGTTTACAATTATTTAAACACAAGATATTAACATCCAAACAAAAACTAGAAAAAGCTTATAATATTATTTAAAGATACAGAGCAAATATAAAACAAGGACAAAGAAGTACGTACAATGAACAGAGGTAAGATAACAGGATATATACGACGATTGTTCACTATATCATATAACCGCATGCAGTGCCAACTTTGTCGTCACTATTATATACCTACATATTCTTAAAATGGTAAACACACATTTACATATTAATGGGCTTATCTGACAGCTAGAAAATATTACTAGAAATACTTTCACGTACTCACGCGTCAAGATATGTGATCTGTATCTGACAATCTTGATAGATATATTTATAAAATAATAGTAATAATTCAGTAAAAAATGTTATAAGTGTTTACTGCGAGAAAAATAAACTAGTTATGTATTTTCTAAAAGTATTATTTTATTATTATTATTATATTATTTTTATTATTAGCACCGTGTCTTACTAACCGTTCGGGTTGTACGCACTTACGCTAATATGTAATAGTAGGGTGATTGTGAAATGAAATGAGGACTTACAGTTTAACGTGGGATACGAACCACGGTGGAGGTCTGGCATTCCCCACATTCACAAGTTATGATCAATACACGTTTTGTCAGAGGTGGAGGAAGGGTTTTGGCAATCAGATAAATCTGTGCTGGGACAGAGGATTGAGCCCCGGACCCCCCAACTCAGAAGTCTGACACCTTACCCTAGACCACCAGGCCTCCCTCTAAAATGTACTTGAAATGTCCATTAGTAAGAAAATCAAGGTTAAAACAAACACAAACACACACACACTTAAATTGCGATATATATCATTAATATATACAGTTTAGTGGTTTTGCCTATAAGAAGTTTATTTTAAAATTATTTTACATATGCTTCGTGTTCAATCAGAGCTTTAAGTAGTCGTAAATACGCATAAATGAATAATTATACATGTTAATTATCCACACCAGTGGTTTTCAATCAGGGGTACGCGAAGATTTCTTACGAGGTACGACAAATTTAAAACTACCATGGTATCAGCTCGCTATCGAGCCATACCAACTGTCTTCTGTTGGGCGAAGACAGTGACAACTTTTGAAGATATATAGGGTGTCAAGTGGACAGCACTATTAACTCTATGGCCGTTAACTCACAGTAGTTCTTCATGTGCACTCACGAGGCAGAGTTGACCCTGTTACGAAAAATTTAATATACTATATATTATTTCAATCCGGTACAAATTTCGGGTTAACCTCATGAGACTCGGACCTAACGACATGTGAGCTGAAAACGTAAGATTCTCTCTCTCTTTCTTTCTCCCGCTCTCTCCTTTATGAGATTCTTATCTGGGTGTCTAGTTGGCTATATGATAGGCAATGTTTATTTATTAGCTCGATACCCGAATTGGTGGACGCATGGTCTAAGGCGTCACTCTTGCTATATTCTAAACTGTCACTTATGGGGAGATTGAAGTTCAATCCCGGTTGGGTGTAATGCATTTTTTCCCCTAATTGATCTCCCAATCTCTCTTCACGCAAATGCAAGCACATTTACTCTAATTCAACCTTATTCATCCATAAACCATTAGTGTAATTAGTAAATGGATGTAGGCAGGCCTTTAGCTCAAATGGGTAGTAAGACGTGGCATAAAAAAACTGGATTCCCATTTTTTCTCATTTAAAACTTATAAAATGTACCACTTGCATAATGCATGAACAATTTTGGGGTACATATCGAAGAGAAAATATACATGGGGGTACGTGAACAAAAGAAAAAAGTTAATTCTGTACCAGTGTACCAATATACTTAGTAGTATCGTGGACACGTGGTTTAAACTTATAGCTCATTTAGTCTGGTTTTCAGGATAGATTTTCTGAGGGCTCTTTTCCCTAAATGGTTTCCATCACCATCCCTACCTGAAGATGCGGACACATTTCATCTAAATTTACCTTCCTCAACCATACTCCACTAGAGTAATTAATATATATACGTATGATTCAAATGAGTAGCAAGAAGTGGTGAAAAAACTATCCAAGCCAGTCCTAGTAATATATAGATATATATAATATACAACTGGATATGGCAACATCCACCGTTTAAAATATCTGCTATATCTTGAGTAAAATTCTTCATGACTGAATTTAAAGTGGTTTCCTTGATTAACGTTGCAAATAATGATTTTATTTTTCTGAAATATTCCACAAATATTTGTATACTATCTTTATTTAGTTGATTAAATAAGAGCGATGTATATTTTAAAACAAGGAATGAAGAATTCAAGGAACTCAATGTTAACTGTCTAAATTTATTACAACAGGTCTATTTCTTCTTTTACAAAAGTTTTTTTTTTACAACTTAACTTAAAAGGTGCTATTGATGAGATCGTAGGGATTTAGTTTATGGTAGATCCTTAAGTAGTTTTATTTGAAATAAAAAAAACGGTATAATATAGAAAGAAAAAAAAAGGTGCTAAAGAACCAGTTTTTTTCCTAAGCATCGTCTGCAAACTAGTTTTCAACCAGATAGTTTTGTGTGATTATAATTTATTTCAACAAATTAGATAATTATATAGGGAATACCATCTAATACATTGAAGACAATATAAAAACCTGATAAATATAGTATTTAAGTGATTATTTGTTCGCTCTATATGCGAAATACGTAAACATTTTTACGAGAAGATTAGCTAATCAACTCTTAGACACACACATTTAGGAGATTCAAAGAGGCACAAAATATGTTAAGGGTGTATAGCCCAAAATTAATAATATAATAATTATATATTTAATATATATAAAATTAATAAATTTAAATTTTATATATATATATATTATGTAGGTCTTATTAAACCAAACTTTGATCAGTGTATTAAATATTGATTAAATTTATATTTTAAGCACAGTGCTTACTAAAAGTTTGAAATTTTGGCATCTAATGCAACAATTTTTAGAAAAACAAAATAATGCAAAGATTTAATATTTGGAATGTTAGAAGTACTTGAGGAGGTTTATTAATTGAAATAAATATTTTTAATGAACTTTCAATTAATTGCGTAAGAAATTGCCAAATAAATGTAATATTCAATTAACTATTTTGTATGCTTATGTGTGTAATAAATGGGGGAAGTAAATCAATTAATGACATTTTAAACTTTATAATGGTACTTCATTCAAATTAATATTCAATCTGAAACTCTTATTGAACATAAATAATTAACTTTAAAAAAAATTCTTTTGAAATCTGAAACTAAATCCGGAACCTCCAACTTGGCAGCATCCACTTTCATCTTATCCTCAACGACACAAACGCTATCTTACAGATTTTTCTCAACATTATCTCTGTTCAAAAAACGTTAAAGAAAGAAGTGTATGGGACGCAAGCTAAGGGAAGTTTTGTGCCGTTTAATATCCAAACGTTTGACCAAAATAAATAAAATATTGCTCCGTTAGAAACACAAAATTTAATTTTCCTCACATGGTGATATCAACAGTTCTTGAATAGATTATCTGCCATGAGCATTAGCAGCACTAGACGTAGAAATTTACTATTATTTGCGTGGATACTGAGAGGAAAACGTTTAAGAAAAATCCAATCTACTATACCCAGCCGAAGTTTGAATCTTGACCTCTTCGTCAGTGACAAACCAGATTAAATTCCACTAACCCGAAAACAAGCCTGCTTCAGTGCACTAAATCAGTGAGAATCCAGTAATAGTTCGATAATCAAAAGTACAACAACTTATTTCAATCGTTAGCATGATTGCCTACTGAGCTCAGGGTCCCGGGTTTGATTCAAGGCATGGTCGAAATTTATGTCACTGGTTAATGTAGATTTTCCTTTCACAATTATTATGAATTAATGGCTGGGGGCCGGGTGTTGCATCTGTTATATATTTAAGTTGGTTTATAAGTCGTGTGCTGATATCATCCGTTGGTTCAGAACGTGCACCTTAAATAATAATAATAATAATAATATAATCATAATAATAATAATAATAATAATAATAATAATAATAATAATAATAGATAACCAAAACTAACAAGTGGTAGGTAACAGTTTTTATAATTTTCACCGCTTACATTTCTATTTAATTCTTCACCTTTCAATAATGTTTTATTATTATCACGTACTTAAATATATATCGTTATTACTAGAAAGTTAATTGCAGCACTTACAAAAATATACCACCTATCTCTTCCAGGTCCATTATAATGTTGTCCTCCCATCTACGTCTTGGTCTTCTCAATGGACTATCCCTATTGGGTTTGCCAGTCAGTAGTTTGAACGCTGTTATAGATTCCCCAATAGCACTGTATATCCTCCCCACCGTAATCGGCGAGATTTTTTTAATGTTAACAATGTATTGTGATGCGTATAAGGTATGTAATTCATCATTACGTAGCCACCTCCACTGCCCAGTATCTCATCCCTTTTTGGACCCAATATCTTTCCAAGCGCCTTGTTTCCGAACACCCTATTTAAAAAAAAAAAGTCATGTAAAGTAAAAGAACAGGTTTCACACCCGCTTAAAACTGTATATATAAAGCTACAGCCTAAATAAGTATTGTGACCGCATTGGAAACATGTCGTAACCTCTAGGCTGGAAATCGATGGTCTAGAGGTTTATTTGTATCACAATCGAATGCATATTTACCTTTTGACATTCTATTGTCGAACCTTCATCCAAAACCACCGTAGGAAGGTCAATCAGTGAAGGAGACGCGAAGGTCTGTGTGTGTGTGTTTAATTTCTTTTAATTTTTGAACTAAATGACAAATGTCAACAAAAGTGGTAAACCAGTTGATGCCTTCCATGACATTTTTAAGATGTAAATTTAGCATCTTCCTTTGGATTTCCATACCTCATTTCTAGGGGAGAACAGTAAAATAGAAACTCAAATAATAGAATATTAATTCAGTGCTAAAAAAAAACAGGGGGTGTTTAGTTACACTTGAGTTTTTTTTTTTTAAATTAAGTCTTGAGCGAACCTTTATTTAGAATTTCTTCTTTTTTTTTAATTTGCCTATGTAGGCTCAAATTTTTTAGGAAACATTTAGATTCTAAACAATTTAAGCCCGAATAAACACAACATGGTAGGATCGTTTTAACTCCTTTACATTATAGCAAGTCTAAACTCAAAATTAGTCCTGATGTGTTCCCCATCCATACGAAGCTGTGTGATCCTTCAGCTGGTTAGTATCGCCAGCTCATACCATCTGGGAAAAAGCACATGCACAATGCAAGTGTTGCTTTACTCGCTGAATTTCTATGAGCGAGCAAGAGAAAGCTTCCATTTTTCCGGAAAAGTTTCTATATTCCTTCGACTACATCGACCAAATGTCAACACCCAAGTTTCTTTATGTTCTACGTGTGGACCTGGAGATCTTTCAGGATGTCTTTGGCCGAGGGGGGGGGGGGGGGGGGGGGGGGGAGATATGATTACTACTGCGAGTTCATGATTGACGTTTACTTGGCCTTTAAAAGGTTTATTAATACTACTACCCCCTCTGTGGCGTAGTTGGCTAACGCGCTTGTGTTGAGCTCGACTGCTGAGGACGGGGAGATCGAGGTTCGAATCTTGGTCGGGTGAACTGGGGGGGTGGGGGGATTGTTCCTAAATGGTTTTCCACTCTCCTCCACGCAAATGCGGGTTCACTTCCTCTAATTCAACCTTCCCAATTCAAATCCTAGCGTAATTAGTACTTAGAGCGTATAACCCGAACGGGTAGTAAGACGTGGTGCTAAATATTATATTATTATTATTATATTATTATTAATACTACTGTACTATTACAAATGTGATGTTAAAGATGAAGCTAGAATTAAGAACCTAGTGAATATAGAGAAGCGATTGACCGAACGAGGTGTTTATGAGGTTTACCTAAGCGTCTGTCTGACTGCTAGGTGGTTCTTGCACGGTCGTCGAACCTGGTTCCCTGGGCTCGCAGCCCCGACTGGTACTTGATGAACCCAACGACTTGACCCGCGTGGCCCTGGCAGCCCCACATATTTCCCCTCCGAAGGACGTTGTTCTACGGATTTTCATCGCTCAGTCAAAGTCCTTAGATATCGGCAGGGTTTAAATCCGCAAGTATTAGATCCTGAGGGGATCATTTTATCCTAAAACCCCGGGGCATTTCTTTACCATTTAGATAAGTTATACTTAACTCTGGGTGAATTGTTAAAAGCGTTTGTGCGACCCTAAGGAAAGTTTGCATGTGTACATTAGGTTTTGCATACTACCAAAGTTTTCTTCACAACTCTTATCATGCCAGATTGTTTCGTTGTGACGTGTAAGCGTCAACAAATACTTATCTTTTATTTGCTGATGATATGAATTACAACTACAATCTTATTTAGTTTATTTTTGGATTTTGTGTTTCTGTATAATAACAGAAACAATGTTTGATAATACTTTTAGGAGGCAGATAAAGCTTATTTAAAACAATGTATATGTTCTTCATAAATATCTGCGTATAACCCGAACGGATAGTAAGACGCGATGCTATAATAATAATAATAATATAATATTAATTATTATTATTATTCATAACTATCATTGTTTCTTACATTATAATCATGATGCAATATTTACTAGCATTTGTTCCAAAACCTTAAATTACCCTAACTTTATTATAATTATATTATTATTTTATTATTACAGCACCAATTCTAGATTTGTTGAATTCGACCTCTATCATAAAAGAAAAGATAAACTCAAGTTATTTAGGGAACTCCCATACCAATATATAATTTATCCTGAAGAGGTTCTGTCTATAATATTTGAGTTTACAATATTCTAATTTATTTTGTGCATATTGTTACAGTTTTTAAAATATGTATACCTTACTATTCTTTTATTCTTATCATTACTATTTACTATTTTTTCGTAGCTATTCATCAGTATACCGTATATAATTATCTAGCTATTATTGTTTATCTTATTTTCTCTCGTAATTAAATGTATTTATTTGTAAGATAATAGTGTATTTTTCAGTGCTGGCCTGTTATAGGTCTTAACACCTGTTGGCCAGCACTAAAATATAGGAAATTAAAACTATTACACAAAAATTTACAAATATTTTATCTATCCCAAGAATTGATTTGATTCTTAGAATGTTACATATTTCGTTTTGACGGACATTCAAGTACAACGTGTGCATCGAGTATGAAAAGTAGTAGTAAATAGGTAGACTACTATATCAGATCCGTGTTTTTATTTTTATTTTAAATTTCTCTCCTGCCTCGTCACCTGAATTTTGAAGTATTTATTTTCGTCGTCGGTGAAGTTGAAGCAACAACAGCCCACTGTCACATTCGTTGTGTTATCGATGGTACGTCAAGGAAATTCTGCATCTAAACATAAAACATTCCACACCCCATTCTTCCTCTTCCCCAAATAATAAACGAGACTAAGATAGAGGGGGAGGGGGTAACTGATCAATAACACATGGCGAGTACGCGCTAGAGGGAAAATGAATGAACGAGGGAAAAAAAATATGCGTCTATCCTTTTACGTCACGCGACAAGTGAAATGCCAAGAGCGGGAAATCACACCACTCGATCTACCGCAGAGCTGCCAACACCTGTTGTGTATTTGTGTTTTGTGTGTGTTGTGTGTGGTGTGAAAAAGTCGATGGTTATAGGTAGCTATTATGTATTAAAATAAGATTTTTAAACATATTTTTATGTATTAATAAAACGAATAAAACTTAAAACAAAACAGTAAGAATGATAGGAATCATTGGTAATCAACAACATTTTGGATTTCATGAGATTGGTAGCAGTGAATTGAAGTGTCCCGATGCTTAGTTGTCAAGATAAAAAAAAAAAATTAGATGAGGTCATTCATTTCAGTGCGGCATCTGTTCTTTTCCCTCTCTATCGAACCAGTTCTCTGGCCAAATGAAATGTAAACCTTGTCCTATTGTCCCTTCTAAATTAATAACCTTCCAAAAAGCTACCTCCACCATGACACGTCACGTCCGTCTGTCTGTCTGTCTGTCTTCATGACGCATTCCTCTCCACATCCTCATCATATTCTCGCGATGTCTATTGTCGCAGATCAACTTACGTACATAACTGGCCACACACAAATAAAAGGATTTGTTGATAGGGTTTTGGATTGAGTTTTAAAGCGGGCTTTTTAGTTGGTATTTCAATCATGAAGCCAACGTTATTTCAAATGCATACGAAACATAAAGAAAACTTTTCAAAAGTTACTTTTAAAAAAAAACGTTCATTGAAATGTCATTTAGACAAAATAAAAATTGAGGTTTCAAAAAATTCTACATTCAATTAATTAAATATTTCTTTGGGATACTTAAACTATCATGCACTAAAACGTTTCATCGCACCTATACAGAATACAAAGAACAACAAATCCCTTTCCCTTTAGAGAGATTGGGATATTCCAGATTGATATTAAGACGCGAATAAAATAACCCACAACTACTACTGTTTAATCTCAGCAATGGCATTTTGCATTTATTACAATACTAGCCCCCTTCCCCGTAAAAAAATATAGTAAAGAATCCTGTAAACAAAGCTTCAAATCATCCATCATCTATACTTATAAAATAACATTGTCCTGACTGACTGACTGACTGATTCATCATCCCGAGCGCAAACTATCAAGGCTACAAGCATGAAATTCGGACTGTATATTCATTTTGTTATGTAGGCACCCACTAAGAAAGGATTTTAGAAAATTCCACCCCAAAGGGGTCAACATAGGGGATGATAATATGTATGAAAGTCCGTCATTTTGAAAGTTATATAAACAAATTTTGTATTTCGGTTATTGACGTAAAACAAATAAATACGTGTTTCAGGAATTTTGGAAATTTTATTTATTAAGGGATGAAAAAGGGGGTGAAAGTTTGTATCGGACTTGCATTATTTTTGATCTGAGGTCAAGTTATGGTCATCAACGTAACGTAATATTTTAAATTAATCTGTAAATACATATGTATATTTTCGTATTTGTATATAATCAACTTCCACGCGAGCAAAGCCGCGAGGCCACAGCTATCTAGTGTCAATATAAAAACAAAACTTTTCTTAACTTATTTAAAAAAAAATACAGTCCTACTATCACTGTATTGCCCCCTCCCTCTTTTTATCATCCCTCCTATTTCATCTCATTCCTCTTTCCTCACCCCTACCCCTACGTCCCCTACCAACCCCACTTTCCCTTAAAAAACTTTTTTTTTCCAACGACTATATAATATACTATCGACATTTATCCTATGTTACTTGCTGATAATGTAGCTTTAAATTGGTGAAAGAATTTTTAAAATAGCCAGTAGTTTTTGAGTTTATCCATTACAAACAATAAAACTACAAAAAATCAAATCGTTCCTCTTTATAATATTTGTATAGATTTACTCGTTAAACGCAATTTGGCTATGAAAGGGTTAGCCAGACGTCTTGTACTTATATATACTCGCCCTGCCCAGTGAGTTTTCTTCGCAACTTGATGTAAACTAATCTAATTCCAGAGCAGTTTTTTTATAGGTCTTACCTTTTAGCCACAATATACCTCCAAAGAAAGGTCTGCACTGACTTTAAAGTTGCTCCGACTTTTTTTTTCTTTTTTTTTTTAACTTTTGGAATTTTCTCGTCTGTTACAGGCTAGAAGTTATAAATGTGCCAAATTTCAAGTTTCTAGCTCATCTGGAAGTGGGTAAACATTAATGTCAGTGAGTGAGTCGGCCATGTGGCTTTATAGTAATATATAATAATAAGATACATATTAGAATATTTGTATCAGCTCATTATTATACATTAAATACTCACAATAGAGATTATGCCCGTCTCCGATAGGGGAAATTTCTTATTTCTTATTAAATATGTTCTATTTTTATTATTATATTTCTTACAGCAGGAGGTAGCGCGGTTTGTCTTGTCTACTAGAGTTGTCATTTCCCAGTTCTAAAGACAAATAGACTGTATATAAAAAAAAACTTAGTACTTTTCTTCACCTAAAAAGCAAAAAAATCGTTTATAAATAACTTAAGATACTTATTTTATTAATTTATTCTGTAAAATATATATCTGTACTTGTATTTTATTTTTCTCTTGAATTTGAATTTTTCATGAGCCATTGGGCCACAGGTTATAGACTATGCCCTAGACTATGACTAAGTGTTTTATTGATCGCAGCAATAAATAAACGTCAAGATGATCCATTTCTTTAAATAAGTTAAATAACAGAGCAATATGCGAAACGTTAACCACAAGAGTCCGTTTCGCTGCGAGCATGTAAACGGTTATGGTTCAGCAAACCGCAAAAGATGGGAGTATGTATAAAGCCCGTATAGAGGTTTGGGGGAGGGGGGGGGGTAAATGGGAGAAGGGGGGGGGGAAGGAGGAGGGCATTATTTGACATGACCTCCCGCAGAGTGATGAGTGTATTGGTGAGTTCGTGTCCATCGAAGAAATATGATCAGTTTGAGCGCATGCCGGCTCCCCCCCCCCTCCCTCTAACTCACTAACAACAATGAATTACCCTCAAGTAAGCCCAAACCACTTCGAAATTAACGTATCGTAGAAAATAAATTACATACTTGAATATATTTTTTTGTTTTGTTTTGTAATTTACATCTCCGACTGAAGACAAAAACAACCTACGAACAACTTTGGAACTGAGATGCAGATTTCGTTAAAATTCAGTTCGCTTAAAGCTTTTGGCTGTATCTTTCTTTATCAGAGTAGACAAACTCATCGATTTTAACAAGCTTTGCTCATTCTTGACACCAATAATATGTTATTATTCAACGGTGTCTCTTTTTAAGGGGACATTCACTAAAATATAACCTATATCAGTTTAAACAATTTCTAAAGTATTTGAAATCTAAAAAAAGAAAAAAATGCCAATCAGTGGCGGATCCAGGAAAAAAATGACAGGATGGGTACCATGATACAAATAATCATATTGCTACCTTACACCCTTCTAAAAAAAACTTAATCTCTTGCTGGAAAAAATTATAAAACTAGTTTATATCAAAAAAGTGTGTGGCCAGCTCCAGTGTCCAAAAGGTCTAACGCGCTACTCTCGCAGTGGACTAGACTACCAATGACGGCAAGAACGAGTCCCCCCCACCCCCCAAAATGGTTTTCCACTCTCCCTCTACGCAAATGTAATTACAATTTCTATAAATATAACCTTCCTAACCCTAAAACCATCAGTGTAATTAGCACATAAGCGTACAAACCGAACGTGTAGTAATAATACGCGGTGCTAAGAAAAAAATGTTTGTGAGTCGGCTGATAAATTTTTTTATATCCAAGCATAATATAATTTTTTTTAAACACCACGTCCTACTACCCATTCGGAATATACGCCTATGTACTATGTACAGTGCTTTGAGATGAAAGAAGAGAACACAATTATATAAACTCAAATTTAAGTTTTCACAAATGTGTTCTACTGAAAATATAACTTATTTAGAACCTCTTCAGGTATACCTCAATGTTTGTATGGATTTTATATTGAGCAGAGCCCAAACAATGAGTCTTTCCCGACCTAATGTTGATCTCAAGTAGGTTTTAATTCAATTAAACAAACTAAGGATCGCTCTGAAATTTTTAAAATTTTTTAATTTAGCACCGTGTCTTACTACCCATTCGGGTTATACGCTTAGGTACTAATTACGCTAATGTGTTAGGGATTGATTGAGAAGGCTGTGTATAAAGTGAACCCGCATTTGCGATAAGGGAGAGTGGAAAACCATTTAGGAAAAACAACACCCAGTTCACCCGACTGAGGTTCGAACCTCAATTTCCCCATCATCGGCAGTCTGGCTCTACACGAAACTAGCGTGTTAGCCAACTACGCCACCGAGGCGGGTGGCTCTGCCAATGATGTAGTAACTGGTATCTCTCACAAAGAGTTTTCAACAGGTACTCAATGTTTGGAAACACGGAAGTAAGCTTCCACTGACTTTTCCAGACTTCTGTATCAAGAATTCTCCCCATAGTTTCCATTCTTCATTAATAAACTACCACTGTAGTGAACGAAAAAAACTGGATTCATGTTTTTTTTTCTGTATTTAGTATCTTTTCATCCGTTAGCAAATAATTTTTGTAACTAGAGAGAATTTAAACGACTGCCATATATTTTCAGAAAAGTGACAGAAAGGGAAGAGGGCACGTACCCTGGTGCTTCTATCCTGAATCCGTTACTGCTGCCAGAATTGAAAAGTAATACTATTTTTTTTTTATAATCTGATATTTGTTTATGGATATTTATATTAAGTTATATCGAACTACAAAATGTTGACTAAAATTTTCGTAGCAAATTTAGTCAAGATTTCATTGTTTTTATATATATTCACGTTTAATAATGGGCTACCTAATATACTATTAAGATTTTTTCTAGCTGGATATATAAATAGAACTCGTATATAAATTTAGACTAGAATGTTGATAGCAGGAAGATCGGGATTCAAATCCCAGAGTGGTGTATGAGGGTAATTTTTCTAAATGATTTTCCACTCTTCCTCCATGCAAATTGGGGTATACTTCCTCTAAATTCAACCTTCCTTCCCTAACACATTAGCGTAATTAGTTGAGAAGGTATACCTTAAACAGGTAGTAAGATGAGATGCTAAAACACCTGAATACATACCGAGATGGTTTACTTCTGTTTTTAGCTCTGTCAAAAAATTTCCTTAACTAAAAATTAAACATAACTATTTTATATAAAATCACCCGCATCGGTGGCCACAAAGATTAATGCGTCGATATCGTGCTAGACTGGATTACTGGTAACGGGGAGATCAAGGCTCGAATCCTAGCCGGTTTTACTGAGTTTTTTTTTTCCTGAATGGTTTATCCCTCTCCCTCCATAAAAATGCAAGTACATTTAATCTAAAGTTTAACCTTTTCTCATACTTGGCCCACTAGTGAACTTGGTTTACCGGAATACTAAGACGCGGTGAAAACACCCTTTGTTTTGTATTGTATCTAAAGCTAAGACACGGCAACGTTACAGAGAAGCTGAGGACAACTCCTTAGAACATGCACGCACTGAAGTGTGTAATTGTATTTGGTTCATCAGAATTGGAATTTTTTTGAATCTCAAACCTGCAAGAGATGTTATTTTTCACTAGGAATCAAACGTTATATCAGAAGGCGCGGCGCTATACCACCTACCGTTACCAAAATGTCCTCAAGGCGTTCGTGCCAAGGGCCTTCCGGTCAGACAACGCGAGGAACAAAAACATATTCAACCATCAAGATCTGTCTATCTTGCGGCCACGACATTAACTTACAAAAACATCATTATATCATACACACGAGGGCTCAATAAAACGTTTCCACTCCACTTTGAACGATTTATTGAAGATGTATTAAGTTCGTTTTGTACCGTATAAAGTTGTAGTTGTATTACAGTAAATACAACCTTAGTGAGAGATTTAAAATGACTGATAAGAGAAGGTTTTTCAAAATGAATGTTACTAGCTTCAGTGCGTTTTTTCTTATGAGAATGGTAGTTCTGAAGCTTCCAAACTAATAAAACAATGCTCAATTATTGTATTTGTTTGAGGAAGGGTAAATATACATTTCAAAACAGTTTACTTTGATCTTAGAACTGCAAAATTTCGCGTGAAACTTTATATTTATTTATTTTATTTAATTGAGGTATTTAATCTACACTGTCTGAACTGACTGACTATATCAGCACACGAGCATTTATATGAGCAAGAGAGAAAGAGCTTATCAATTTTGCCAATAAAGATATTTTCACATATCCTACAAGGTTCTTTTAGATGCAACAATCGACATGGTAACAACAAATTTAATCCCCCTCTGAAAGAAGCTGTGCTAGGTATTTTTATCGTTCAGGAAAAATACATCAACCGCGGCTGAATTTGGGCCCATTAACATCGGGTCCCAAATCTCTGTCTGGCGTACTTGAGGCGATTTTTTTTTCCTAAATGGTTTTCCAATCTCCCTCCACGCAAATGCGGGTAGATTTCCTCTCAATATAACTTTCCTTATCACTAGCTCATTAGCGTTATAAGTCATAAGCGTAAGACGCGTGGTAGAAAAAAGTCGGGTCTTGAGGCGAGCACTTTACCCCAAGAGCTAGACTGAAACTCCCTAATTTTACCAATTTTTTATATTAAGGTTTTTCTAAGATAATTAATCTTGAAAGGTAAGATTTACAATCCAATAGTGACATTTAGATATACCTTTTCCTTCATTTTTGCGTAAATCATATTGTGAAATAACAAACCATTTCTTAACGTGGGATTTGTAGAATTTTGTAACGCTTATTGGAGCTCCGGTATGTTTTAATCGGCTGAGTTGTGCAGCATCACAGGTAAAGTTCCAAATATGAGTTGGCAGGCTGAGGTTAGATAGATCTCAATCAGATGGAATACAGGCGACTGTGTCGTACTGTAGTTTTCCACTCTCTGCTGGTGTCTTTCACAGCCATTCACGTCTCTAATTATTTTCCTTTTGGTTAGAGATAAGTCGCTAATGGCCATCACTGGCACTAGAGGTTAACGAACACATATAATGGATTAAAAAAAAAAGCATTATTCCAAATATGTAGTTACATTTTCTACAGTTTCTATTTTGATAAGGTATTCATAGTCATTTACCTCCCATGATTAAATAAATGTGTTCGAAAACAAGGTGCTTAGGAATACATTTGATCCAAAAAGGGATGAGGCTACTGGAGAGTGGAGGATTTTACATAGTGATGAGCTACGTACCCTGTACTCTTCATAAGGCATTGTTAGGATAATCAAGTCTTGTAGATTAAGGTGGGCAGGACATGTAGCGAGAATGGGTGAATCTATAACAGTGCTCAGGGTACTACTGACTGGCAAACATAATGGGAAGAAACCATTGGGAAGAACTAGACGCAGGTGGGAGGATAACGTTTGAATGGACATGAAAGAATAGGGTGTAATGAGGTGGACTGGATAGAACTAGCTAAAGATAGAACTAGGTGACGTACTTTTGTAAGTTCAGCAATGAACTTTCGAGTTTATAATGTCATAGAGTAAGTAAGTAATTCATCCTCAATCTCATTACTAAAATATTACGTAAGGTTGAAATTAGATTTTAACGATGAGCAATGGAGATATTTTATCAATAGTGTTGCTTTATATCCTTACTCAATGTAAATACTAATGTATAATTTTAATTAAATTTCAGTCTTCTCATCCTGCTTCTTCAAGTTAGACGTTGGTGCTCTAAAAGTTTGTGTATTCAGGTTCTCGAGCGCGCATTAACACAAACACACAAACATACGCACACCTTAATGGCAAAAATTTCCTTCTCGAAATCAAAGCTAGCCACAAAATAAATTTTGGATGAGAAATATTTAGTAGTTTTACAATATCACATTTTTGTTTATATACTTTGCATATATGAGACCTAAATAAGAACTGTAAATTAAATTTGTAATGTTAAAAAAAGTTTGTATAAAAAAAAGATTCCCAGAAAGATCAAATCCACGCATCTCACTAGAGGCGAGTAAAAACACTTATCTAAAAATTCTCTTTATTATTTTTGTCTGAAATTATCGACATCACTCTATTTTTAATTTTATTCTACCTGAACAGTAAATTGAAGTTTATTTCTACTCTACAGACAATAATAAAATTTTATTAAGATTTCATAAGAATATATTCAAGAACTAATGTTATAATCATCAAAAAATGTGAATAGATATAAGTTTTCCAAATGTTATGCTTATTTTTAGTAATTAAGATTTTAAAAATGAAATACATAATATATAGAATGAATAAAACCTTTAGTTTAATCTTCCATTTTATTTTTATGACATGAAGGGAGTGCTTTCAATTCTCCGGTTTATTATCATAAGTATTATCGAACCATTACCGCATGTTAACATATCCATCAATTATTACATTATTTATTATAGCTAATTTAAAATACTGTACAGTAAAATACAAGTTCTAAATGATTAAAATCTAAGTTGTAATGTAGTCAGGTTATCGATCAATGAATAGCATAACTGAATAAACTTGAGTTGCTCTTAAATTATTAGTCTCGCAATAAATAATGTGTGGTCATTAGCCTTTACTTGAACATTAACTTTGCTTTGGGATGCAAAAATGTATTAAGGAACGTTCAATGACCAATAATTATCAATCAATTAACAAATACATATTAAAAAAAGGTACAGATTGTAACTGCAGATGTTAATTTGTAGCTACAGTATGACATGTCCATTATTTGCATTCAGCAATTGTTTCATAATACATCTGTAGTGAGAGTATCGACTTTTGACTTTTTGAGAATTATAATTTTTTTTTTAGCACCACATTCTTCCATCCATCTTGGCTATTACGCTTGTGTACTAGTTCCCATAACGGGTTAGGGATAAAGAAGGTGGAATTTATATAAATTGTACCCGCATTTGCGTGGGGAAACAATTTAGGAGAAACTACCCAGAGTACACCAGACCGGGCTTAAACCACAATCTCCCTACCATCGGCAGTCTGATCTATTGCAAGCGTAACGCCTTAGACCATGCAGCCACCGAAGTGGGTAAAAGTTACATTTTGTTTTCAACAAGTGAAGTAATACTCACAAAAGTGATATTGTTTTACAGACCGAACCTCTCTAGTCGAGTTATTGGTGGCTAGGATAACAATTAAACTTAGAATAAGTTGACTCCAAATCCATCGTGATTTGCACCCGATTAGTGAGCACGCAAAATAAATGTTAAACTCATCTAATATGGTTTACCGATGATGGGGGAGGTGGAGGTTTGAATCCCGACTGGATGTAATGAAGTGTTACAAATATTTTCCCAACCTCTATCTATGCAAATGCTGTTATATATAAATAAATTTTACCTCCTTCATTCTTAACCAATTATTTTACAATATGATTATTGCCTGAGGCAGAGCAAGTAAATACAAGTCTAGCAACTAGCTCCCCCAGCATTCACCTAATAGCTAAATCTGACAAAATTCACCTAGTAGCTAGCTCCCTTGGTATTAACCAAGTAACTAAATACCCAAAATTCACATATAGCTCGCGCCTCCAGCATTCCACCAAGTAACCAACTTGTGATAATCCCACCAAGTAACCAACTTGTGATAATCCCACCAAGTAACCAACTTGTGATAATCCCACCAAGTAACCAACTTGTGATAATCCCACCAAGTAACCAACTTGTGATAATCCCACCAAGTAACCAACTTGTGTTGATCCCACCAAGTAACCAACTTGTGATAATCCCTCAAGTAACCAACTTGTGATAATCCCTCAAGTAACCAACTTGTGAGAATCCCTCAAGTAACCAACTTGCGGGCATTCACCTAATAGCTTGCTCCCCCAGCATTCGCCCAGAATTAAAACACCTCCAGCATTTATCCACAGCGCCAACCTCTCCTGGAAGCATTCCTGTTCCTCATCCACTCTCGGCGGTGCTGGTATAAAATAAAGAGTGTTGATGTATAGAGCCGATCATGACATGAAGTGTATCGACCTGTTGCTCTAGCGCGCTCCGCTTGGCTGACGATGTAATGTAGGATCTTTCATGGTGTTACTGTTAGGCTACTTCATTAGGAGGAACTTGGAGATGACTTGCAACCTCCGTCGTCTCAGCCATGCATAATACAATTAACAAGTGAATAGCGGCAATACTTTATTAATAATACTTTACTATTCTATTGGGTATAGTCGGCAGAAATTATGTTGGAGTCTCAAAAATAAGAGGTAAATAGCGGGATTTTGGTAAGAAAAAACATTTACATAACAACAAATTATTGTGCGGCAAAATCTGATAGTAAATAATTTTATAAGTGTTATTTTTAAATATGGGTCAAATCCTTTATTTCACGAATTTGAATAAAAATTTCAGATTTTCTTTTGTATCTTAAATACAAATTCGAAACCTCAAATCTTTTATTTTAAAGTGCAATTTTAGTTAAAATTTAATTTAAAGAGAGTTGTTAAGGCTTATTTTCAGTGAAAAATAATATTTTGTTGGTTATGTCTATTAAGTACGTTGCAACCTACATAGATAAGTGTCCTTTTTTGTGATTTTGTTATTTTACTAACTACACAAGTCTATATAATCCCTTTTACCAATTACTTAAAATAGTTATTTCAAGTGAAGGTCTTGGTATTAAATGTTTTCGAGAAACAGACATTTGAGATATTTTCAAATCTCAAATCTCTTAAATACTAAAGGATTCCGGGAATTCAAGAATTCGAGCATTCTATCTTTAATTATTTCATAGGTATTGATAGTATCAATCAAAAATATCAGCCATAGATAACATAACTTCACGTATGAATACGTGACAGTAAATCCATCTGTCAGTTAAGTTTCTTCATATAAAAATTGGACTTTAGCAAACATTTATGTTTACTTAAATAATATCTAAATTTGTTATATAGTTTATATTATGCCTACTTGTATCTAAAACCACATTTGTATGATGAATTATTATTATTTATTAGCACCGCGTCTTACTACCCGTTCGGGTTATACGCACTTACGCTAATGTGTAATGGTAGGGTGATTGTGAGATGAAATGGAGGACCTACAGTTTAACGTGGAATCCAAACCACGGTGGAGACCAGGCGTTCCCCACATTCACAAGATATATTGTCAGAAGTGAAGGAAGGGTTTGGTAATCAGATAAATCTGTGCCGGGACCGAGGATTGAAACCCGGACCCCCAACACAAACGGGTATTGTTGAATCAGTTAATGTGTGTTCTGATATAATTCACGGACTTAAAGCAGTAAAAGCAAGAAAGGAGTAAACATAATAATAATATTTTTGAGTTGCATGATAGATAAAAAAAAATTAAATTGATTTTATAAGTTTACTTTAAGTATTAAAATAATAATCATACCAAACAATCAAAGATAGGTAAAAAGTACAACCAAATAGTTAATTATGATAGTAAACTGCTTAATTGTTTAAAATTTAAATTATGAAATGGTTTCAAAATTAAACAAGTGCAAGAATTTTTTAAGAAAAAAACTAAATCGAATCCTATTTTAATTATTGAGAATAGTTTAATGTATGCCATTCAGTGGTAGAGGTAGGTTATTAATTAATAAATGGATTTATTCGCTAGGATTTAAAATAAAATAAAATAAAATAAAATAAATAATTCAGTAGAAATGTTCATACACTTGTGGAAAAGTAGAATGGAAAAACACCTGATTGGAATTCGAACTCAAAAATCTTTAGGTCAACAGCAATCCAGTCTATCGTGAGAGTGACGCCTTAGACCACGCAACCGTGGTGTTAAATGTGTGAGTAAAAAACACTTTAGTTAGTAAAAATTAAAGAACTGGTAGCTTGTGTATATTACGGTATATTCAGTTTCGAATTGATCCAAAATTGTCCATCACGTCTACAAATCACATGTAGATTTTGCACCACCTTTTTGTACTGAATGCGTTTACTTAAGTTTGGAATGTAGAGAAAGCAATTAAAGGGCGGTGATTTTGCAATTTTTTTATAGCAAATTTTTTTTGGCCAAAATAAATAAAATATTTTTCCAGTTCGAACAGTGAGTTTAATTTTCTTCACAGTATGATCTCAACCTTTCTTGAATATCAATCAAGGATGTCCTAAAATTTAAATGACAAATTTTCCTCTTCAATTAAAAAGTTTTTCCTCTAATGCCGCTATGGTCACGGCCGATATTCAAGAATTTATGATATTCCCATGTGAAGAAAATTAAACTATATTTCTACTGGAGCAATATATTTTGTTCAAAAATGAATGTTTGCTTAAAAAAAAAACCCTGCAAAAACACACATTTTCTCGCGTACCCTACAATCCCACCTTAAGCTTGGTTAAATAAAGACAGCCATAAAAACGTTTCCCTAAAAATTGAGTTTAAAAAAAATAGCTATAGTAATTGCAATAAAAAATTCTAATGTGGGAAAAACTAAAAAGTAGGAAGGACACAGTAGTGGAGATTTCATTGTGCGAAAAAAAATATAGGCAAAATCGTGCAACTTTTTTTAATCCACAATAAAAAAAAATTCTTATAATCTTTTAACACATTGGCTTAAATAGGACGCAAACAAAATAAAATAAGGTATTTGTAAGTGGGATGACGTAAACCCCAACTCACCCTAGATTTTCCAATGACCCAATAACGACCGACAAGAGTGACAGTCAGATGCAAAGTCTAGCGACAGTTTACGATCTTCGTTTGAAGTATACGGCCCCGGGATTAAATATGGTTCGACACAAAGAATGGGATTTATTAACTGGCATAGTGAAATAAAAACGTGATTCAGCTAGTTTTATTCACACGGATAATATCTAGATCGGATAAGTAAAATAGCTCAAAGTAGACGTCTTATCCCAACTTAATGAGATTTTCTGTAGTCTTCTTTAGAAAAGAAAAAAGGAGCCATTTATAACAATTAAATAGTTTTACAGTATTAAAAATATACAACACAAAAAATAAATATTTAAAATAAAAACAATATTAAACTAATTCCAATTTCGCTGTTGTCAAGAGTGAAGAATGCATACATTCCATATCTTTTCTGCTTTAAGCGTATCCAAAAATTCTTGTCAATCAACCATGAGATGGTCTCTTAAAAAATAATTAAAATACTTCCGTCTAAATGCGTTTGAAAAGTAAATAAAAGCGTGCTACGTTGAGAAACAAATTTAACTACTCAATGAATAATATTCAAATATAAGTGGTATACAAAAACACACAAACAAACTAGTTCTACATAATGATTGCCGGAACATTAAGATAAGGCTGTCTCGCTTACCTTGACGGACATACGGTGAGGGCGGAGAGAGGGCAGAATGGGGAAGTGGAGGGGAGAGGGAAGGAAATGGAAGAACCTGGTTACATTAGACTCGTGCCAGTCTCTTAGAACAGGAATGAGAGAGATTTGAACTTTTGAGTGGGTCTGGTTGGACCAAGATTAATAAATACCATTTGGTCAGGACAGGGGAGGGGTTGTAATCTAAAAAGTAACGGTGGGGCCAACTTGACAGGCCACAAGAGCGGTGGGCGGCTTTCAAATACAGGTAGCTGGCTGGCCATGGAGTGTCGGCCAAACTGCTGCAGTGGCCTTGCGCGCTTCTGACATACGGCTCGGTGGATCAATCTAACAGTCGTACAAAATCGGTTCGGTGGATCGTTCTAGACAGATTTCTAAATACCGGTGGTCATTCAAGATTGTCTCCAAAATACGGTTCGGTGGATTGTTCCAGACAGATCTCTAAAATACCGGTGGCTCATTCAAGATTGTCTCCAAAATACGGTTCGGTGGATTGTTCCAGACAGCTTTCTAAAATACGGTGGCTCATTAAATATTGTCTTCCAATATACGGCTAGGTGGATCGTTCCAAACAGCTTTCCAACACATGGAATGGGGAACTAATTCCAGACAGCTTTCCAACACATGGAATGGGGGGCTAATTCCAGACAGCTTTCCAACACATGGAATGGGGGGCTAATTCCAGACAGCTTTCCAACAAATGGCATGGGGGACTCATTCCAGATAGCTTTCCAAAATAGACTCGGTGGTTTGTTCCAAACAGCTTTCCAACACACGGCTTTGTGGATCATTCCAACATTAGAGAGAGACAGAAAAGTTAAACACCGTTGGGAACATTTAAAAGAGATTCACTTCACTGGAATGAACATTTAGTTTATCTAATTCAGTTTGCAAATTACGAAAAAGACAGTTTTGGTTACATAGCCTTTCGTACGATACTATGAGAATTGTTTTAGTAACTTTTTATATCTATAAAAAACTTTCTTTTGAAATAGGGCAGTTATTAGCCATTCTCGGAGTAATTTAAACATTTGTTTTTTTTGTTTCACACAGTCTATTGGTTTATTAGTAGGCTTCAGCAAAGTTCAAGTAATTGAAACATTCAATCATAGATAGTGAAGTGTTACACCTGAGTTTTTTTTACTGAAATCCGGGAGAATTAGTAGAAATTTATATTCCAATGAAGCTAAAAAAAAAAACTAAATTAATATATCAAGTTTACAAATTAAGTGTCAGTCTCATCTGGTTTGAATTGTCACTGATGGGTAGTTCGGAATTTGAATTTTGGTTGAGTGTACCTAAGATGTATTTTACCAAATGGTTCCTCTTGCTCTATCCATGCCAACGCAGGTTTATTTCCTCTACGTTATACCTTCCTCATCTCTACTCCACTATCTTAAATATGTGAATGGATCTGATGGTTAATTTAAGACGTGGTAGGATCAAAAATATTAGCACGAGCTACTATGTATGTGTTTGTTACTGTGTTAGTAACAGCTCAAATATATAAGTAGACCTATATGTTCACCTCAAGACCTGATATTCATGGGTTCAAATCCAGCTGAGGTCAACGGATTTTTATTTAGTGGTTAAAATCCGTAGCACAACTTGCTTCGGATGGAAAGTAAAGCCGTTGGTCCCACGTTTATTGTGGAATGCAAATGATACCTGAAGGTATGTGAATACCTTTCCCGGCAAACATGGTAGGTTCTTTCACCCTCGCTCATAGAAATACAGTGTGGAAGGCAACGGGGAGCCACAACACTTTCTGAACTCCCCTAGTACATGCGATTTCTACCAGATGGTTTAGGCAACACTAACCAGCTCGTGTCCTCAACGTCAGATGGATATAATTTACATTAAACCAACCTTTGAGCTGTTGACTTAAGAACAGGAATAAAACCGCATTCAAGGTCAGATCATAGGATCGATCACCTTAATTCTATTTATGTCGGAGGGTTATGAATGCGCTCGGGGACTTCTTTTTTAAAAACTATTCGACGCAGTTTGGTATGCTCTGCATGGTGTTATCATAAAATAGATCTAGAGTGAGCAATACATATTTTGTTCTATGGTAGTGGCGAAACATATATTATTAAAAATAAACTCTCTTATTCTTTATCCCCACTCATATGCCACATACCACACTACCTTATATTCTAGGCAGTAGTGTTACCCATAGGGAGTCAAACAGGAACAAGGGCCGATAACATAAACCAACACTAGTATTATTATTATTATTTATTATTATCACCGCGTCTTACTACCCGTTCGGGTTGTATCGCACTTAAGCTAATGTGTAATGGGTGATTGTGAGATGAAATGGAGGACCTACAGTTTAACGTGGGATCCGAACCACGGTGGAAGCCTGGCATTCTCCCGCATTCACAAGTTGTGATTAATATACGTCTTGTCAAGGTGAAGGAAGGATTTGGCAATCAGATAAATCTGTGCCTGGACCAAGGATTGAACCCCAGAACCCAGCACAGGAGTCCGACACCTTACCCCTAGACCACCAGGTCACCCACCAACACTATTATTTTTTAAAGAACCGGAATTAGAATCGATATATTTTTAAGGTTGTTAAAGGTTTTCACTAGTTTTTAAAGGTTTTCAATTTTTATAATAATTTTTTATAGTTAAGTTTGATGCCATTCTTTCTTTAACTTAATTTTATTTTGAGGTTTGTCCATTTTCTTTTTCTTGGAATTTTATGTCATGATTATTTATATATATTATATATATTATAAATATAAATGACTTATTTTATTCTTTAGATTGAAAATGCACACATGGACATGGGAATTGAACCCAGGACTTTTGGCTTAGTACGTCAATGCTCTAACCACTGAGCTATCCAGGAATCGTCCTGTGCCACCATTATTCTCTCATATTTTGAGGTAGAGTCTGTGATGGACGTGTGGAAATCGTCAGCTACATACGAGTGATCAACTAAGATTACGAGCTACCTTCGACTTGGTAGGACTTTATGCTGCCAAATGTAGGAAAACTTTTATTTTGATATATACTATTTAAACTAAGAATTTTTTTAAATGGTAAAGTTCTTTTATAACTTAAATAAAAAATTGAAATAACTAAATACCAAACAAGAGCCAGAACGGATAAATATTTCGGTTCGACTCACTGGTTTTCGTCAATATATATATTTTTTCTTTTAAATATTTAAGAAACTAGTTTAGCCTTTAATCATAATTTGTTTGTTTGACTGTTTCTTATCTATTTGACAGATTCTATGAAAGCACATTTTCTCACAAAAACATGTTTACTTACGTGTAGAGAATATTTCAATTTTATTGTAGGATCCCATTAATAGTGCAGTAATACTCAACATAAATGTTTATGGCCAAAGAACTAAATTGCAATTTTTATTTTAAATTTTACCTAGGAAAAAAAAGGTACTGTAAAGATTCTAGCAAAAAAAAAGTAGCTTTTTAATTGGGGTGTATATGTTAAAGTGTAAATGTTTTATAATTGACGCATTTTTATAGTTATCAAAAAGTTATTCAAACCGTTTAATATTTTTTTAATTATACAATTTATTCAAAGCTGTTTTTTAAATCCAGGCTATAAAAAAAATTCAAGATACATCTTAAAATACCATTACAAATATATTAGTTCATGACTTACCATCTTGAAATAATTTTTGAACGCGTAGTCCAACGTTTACATTTTTTTTTAGCACTGCTAACCCGTTTGGGTTATACGTTTATGTACAAATAACTTTAATTGTTTTAGAGTTGAGGAAGATTATATTTAGTAGAAGTGTATCCAAATTTGCGTGGAGGAAGAGTGGGAAAACATTTAAGGAAAACCACCTGCAGTAAACCCGATAGAGATTCGAACCTCAATATTTCTGTCATCGACAGTCTAGCCTACTGAAAGAATAACACCTTAGTCCATTCGGCCACCGAAGTGGGTTGAATATTCTTCATACACGAGGGCAATGAGTTTGTCTTGCGTATTTTACAATTTTAACTTCAAAACTGATTTGACATAATATCTCCCACCCAAATTTAATTGTTAATTTACCTCAACTAACTTGTGTTGTCTCACTTTAAAAGAGCTTTGCATTAATTTATGTTCGTCCATTTAAACAACTTCTACACTTTAAGGTTCACTCTTCTATGAATAATAATACAAAAAAATCCTCACAAAACGTCCTCATCAATCACCTGTATAATGGTGTGCAAGTAATTCAAGGAGCTTCATCTGAACTAAAGTTGAAAAAATAGAAACGTGAGTTGGGAGATGGCGTAGAAATATTTTCTTTTAAGAGTTTGGTTGTTAGAAGCTGTTTATCTATGCCAGGGGTGTATAAATGAGAGTCTCTAAGGTATTTATTTACAGGGCTGTGAAATGTTTTCTAGATAATTCATCGGCTAAAGATTTAAAAAAAATGTACCGGTAAAACATTTATTGGAACATTTTCCGTAGTGTGGGCGGCTTGCGAGCTGCTAAGTAGGTGAAGGGATAGGTTTAGTAAAGGGGGTATCGAAAGCTTATTCAGGTTGTTCAGACAAACTATATTTTAAAATTTCCTGACTTTTCCAAAGTCAATTTCCAACTTTCATGGTCACTACAAATTACAAATATTATTTTATTAACATATATAAACATTCTGAAATTGTGTCACTATGATGGAGTTAAGGATTTCATCCTAAAGTGAAGGGCTACTGGGTATTGAGACTTAAGTTAAATTTCAGTGAGATCATATTGAGACATTACAAGATCATCTTACACCAGTAACTTAAAATTATTGTGAACCACTTCTTTTTTTAGTTTATTTGTCTCATAATGCAATCGAATTCATGTGCATGCGTTTAACCAATACCAACCTTTGGTTGAAAACGTGTGGAAGACGGGTGGAAATATGACACAAAAATTATATGTTGACTTTGATAATTTAATTTTGTATGCTCAAAAGAGACAACTATGTTAAAAACCATTAACAGTGAGTATTAACTGAAATAAAAATATTATTTGAATATTGTAGGCCTATTTTTTTGGTGAAAATTTAAGAAATCTTATCAATTTCCTTGACTTTTCCCTGTTTCTTAGGCTTGCCAGGTCGATGGATTATTATTATTATTATGCACCGCGTCTTACTACCCGTTCGGGCTTTACGCTTTAAGTACTAATTACGCTAATGGATTAGGAATTGGGAAGGTTGAATTAGAAGAAGTGCATACGCATTTGCGTGGAAGGAGAGTGGAAAACCATTTAGGGAAAACCATCCCCAGTTCACTTGACCGAGATTCGAACCTCGATCTCCCCGTCCTCAGCAGTCAAGCTCAACATGACTAGCACGTTAGCCAACTACGCCACCGAGGTGAGTCAGGTCGGGTCGATGGACACCTGGTTATTACATATATACATAAACCATCAAAAAGTGTGTTGAGGACGAATGAGAGGGGAAGGGAAAAGGTTTTTTTTTTTAGCAAATTATTGAGTTAAGCTTAAAATTGTTATAACAATCCTATTTGCGGTTTAGTGCATATAAAATTCAAACAACTAATTGCAATTAGAGATTTAATTATTTCGGTTATTTTTTTCAGCTCACTAAATGCTGGGAAAGGGTGGTGGTATGGATTCGTAAAGGCTTTGATTAATATTATTAACCTATCTGGTAGATCGCAGACACGACGTTAGTGACACATTCAACCACTGAGCACTGTATTCGATGTGTGGTTGTGATAAGAAAAATGGAATCGCTGTTACTGCTTTATTGAAACTCATGTAAATAACTAGTTTTTTCTCCCCGTAAAATAATTAAATTGAACATTTTACCAAAAAATTAAGGGAAATTTTCCAATTCACACCCCTACCACCAGTAAGAAATATTTTTCAAAATAGTTATATCTTACGGTGAGTACTAGAAAAGTGTTTAAGTGTACTACCCTGGAAGATGAAATAACCCAATAAGATGTTGCCTTAGGTTAAATATTGATATCAATTTTAATTGCAAAAAGAGTTGTATACTTTGATTAATAAATAACTATTTTCTATGACCTTCTACATGTATAGACTACATGTATAGACAGTTTAAAAATTTACACTTTTGAAAAGTCTCGAAATACAAATATTTTGGTTGATAATTAAGACCCAAATGCCAGGGAAATAAAATTTAACCATTATATGAGCATAAAATGGATCTTTGTGAATAATGATGTAATTTAATAAGGGGGGAGGGGGGGGGGATCGCTACACAAATTGTATTGGCACTTGTATTTTCCTCCTTTTCTGTTTATTCTCCTACAGAGTGACAGCTCTACTCAGAAACGTTATAAGCCCACTTAGAATACAAATTCATGAACACCATAAACCAACAAAGCCTTTAAGGTGGAAGTGTAGGAGACGGGAGTTAAGGGCAGAATTTTGGCAGTTTATTTTTAAAACGAAACTTTTTTATTTTCGCCCAAAACAAATAAATATTACTCCAGTAGAAACCAACTTTTCTTTACGTGGTGAATTCAACAGTTATCGAGTATCTCTTATGAGCATAACGGCATTAGCTGAGAAACTTTTATATACCAATTACGCTAATCGTTTTAAGGATTAGGGAGGTATAATTTATAGGAAGTGTACCCACATTATGTGGAGGGAGAGTGGAAAACCATAATGGTTCCCATCATCTAAGTCTAGTTTACCGCGTTATAGCATGCGGCGACTGAAGCAGGTTTTCAAGAACTGTTGATATTACAGTGTGAAGAAAATTAAACTAAGTTTCTATTAGATAATTATTTTGATTTATTTTGAACAAAAAATAATAATGATAATAATAAAATATTGTCCTTAACCCGTGTAGCCTACACTCCCATCTCAAACAGCAGCTGTCAACCTCAGAAGATGTGGCCCGTTATCGTTTCACTCCAAAAAAAGCATCTGTCATCCCAAGAATGCTGGAAAGCCCTGATCAAAAAATAAAGGTTTAGGAATGTTAATAAACCATGTCTAAACTTGAAAAGCTGGTGGATGATGTTCATCACAACCATGTCATGACGGCGGTCCGTGCGAATTGGCAATTACGTCATTACCGCGTACTTGGCATGCTTCGGATCAGCTTTTCAGCCGCGCTATCGGTTAATTTGACTTGATAAATAAGATTCTTGTTATGAATGCTAAGCTACCGTAGGAAACTATTGTTGGCGTTGTTAAACTTTCTAATGAGTAAATTGGATTGTAATAATAGCGCTTCGGGAGGAAGCTTGTTGGGACTAAATATTTCCAGCTCTTTGAGGTGACAACAAACCAAAACAAATAAGAGTAGAACACATCTCACAAGACTTATCAAACTATGTGCAGCATTTTCTTCTAAATAATCATCATCATCATCAAGGCTCAGATTTTGATGATTTTTTTTATTGCTACATCACAGTCATTACTCATGTGCACGTAAATTCTGAACTAGTTTCCATAAGTTCTGTAAAATGCGTGTTTGATTTAGGCGTGTGTATTCATTAAGAGTTTTTGTTAATATATTATAAGTTTTGACAAGGTTTATGTATTTGTTTTAGAATTGTTAAGTCATTTTATAGGCAGTTTTTAAAAATAATTTTAAGGTCATCAAAGTCCATCCTGGTCATAATTATTACTCAGAAAAACTGCTATCTAAAAGATGTGGTCAAGGTGCAGCTCTATCTAATAATGTCCAGAATCTCGAATGATCGAGATTCGAGACTCTGCTATTCTTGTTTAGTAATCATGAGTAGTACTCAGAGTTGAAGAATATTCTAACAAATGGTAAACTCATATGTTTCCTACTCATAATAAACATATGTTTGAACATTGAAAATAAGAAATAGATATAGGCAAGTTTGTTTAGCAGCCGTGAGTTCCACTGGGGGTTTCATCTTGATTCTAAGATGTCGATATTCAGCTACGTCCAGGCCGAGAAGCCTGAAGGAGGTTTTCTAGAATGTGGTTTTCGATGGTTTTCATCATTTTCTCTCCAGGCAAATGCTAGTAAATTTTATTACAAATTTTAACACTACTGTTTAGAAATGTAGAGTGGTATGTCACTGACAAAGTGGTCAAACCATCTGTGAGCTGACAAAGTATACCATTTCGGGAGCTCAACCTGGGTGGTGAGGTTCAATACTTAGGGGTCACTTGGTCGTACACCTGATGAATAAAAGGACAAATTTGTACTTGGTATTTTAATACAATAATTTAAAACACTAGTGGGAGATGCAAAAGGTTTTTTTAAATTCAAATGGTACACTCCGCTTACGTTGAAAGTAGCAGTCTTACCATGATGGATTACACTATGACTATCTTATAAAATAAATCATGGTAGAAACAATGCAAGGTGAGTTTGATAACTTAAAGGAAAACGAAGAGCACACGTTATAGTATTTTTTTATATTGGTTTTATTAGACATTGTCATTAAATTAACTCAAATAAACGTAGTGATATATATTAGTCAAGTGAAACAATATGGTAAAAATAGTGAACGAACCTGCGCACAGTTATCGCCAAAAGGTTACAAAAAACAGTCTGAAAGCAGTGATATATTTCTCGTTGCTGGCTAATATTTTAGCAAGTGACTTGATTAAAACATTTTTATCAAATCTAAATGAACCAAAAATTGCATTAACCCAAATCGGGGACAAAACAGGGAAGATACATTTTATTTTGGAGAATTCCCTCGAAAATGGAGAACAAATGTTTACCTTATTGTAGGGACAGTGTTTTTTTTTTTTTAATTTATTCTTAAGGAATTTGAATGTTTGTGTTTTTTTTTAAATTATTATATTAAAACTTCCAACAAAATCTAAAGTTCGAAAATGAGTTCTTTTTCAGGACAATAATATCTCGCATTCGTTATAGATTATACATATTAATTTAATAACATAATTAAATCCCAAGACACGCAGTGGTACGTCATACAATACATATTTTACATGGAAAAATGGTCGTTTTTATTACACATCAAATTAAAGTGATATCCACGACCGACACGGATACACGTCCTGACATTTTATGGTTTTAGAGAGGAATGGCTTTTACTACTTCTAAATCCCGTTGGAGGTGACCGACTCTCTGTCTGTCTGTTTAGGAGAAGAATGAAAAAGAAGCGAGAAAATATTAGCGGAATAAAATTATATCTTATTCTTTCAATCCATGACCAACATTATTTGTAAAATTGACAAAGCTACTCGAATCTTAGCTGTGGAACATTTTAACACAATCCTTAATACTCGTTATTTTAATGATGAAATATCTCCTTGGGAAACTGATTGTGTGCCTTGACCATTTTAGTGGCTTGTTCAGTGTGCCGTTGAGTTGAGAAAGGTTGAAAATCGCTGGTCTAGAGTAAAACATGGATAGTGAAGCTTTGCAGTACTTAAAGAAATGTGAGTTGAAAAAATCTACCAGAAAGTATTTCCTTAATTTTTTCCGTATATGTTTCAATTATTCAATTATTAATCTTTTAATAAAAAAAACACCACAATAATTTAAATAAAACAAATGCATTAGAAATAGCCTACTGTTGATCTTTCCAAAGGATGTTAAAACCATTAAAAAAAATACTTCAAACGATTCTAGTTCTTTTCTTAAGCTGGGTTTAGACACTCAAACATTTTTTTCAAACGAGTTCACGCAAACAATTTTGTACAAATTATTTACACATACATACACTTTTATACTTTTATTTGATTGGTTAATTACGGGATGATCCAAATGATTATCGCTACATGCTTCCCGTATCGGCTTATGTGTGTTATTTACACTGTAATGCGCATGTGCCTGGGTTGTGCAAACAACATACGTCCCGTTCATTCAACCCAACTGAATCAAAACACGGACAGGTTTAGTTTACGCAAATTACAAACTATCGTTTTAACGACACAAATGTTTACACAAACCACTAGTTTGTGTAAAATTATTGATTGTGTAAGCCCAGCACTTGACTCGCGTACTGACTACAGCACTGTTACACCAACGTAGTCTGCTATATGCTAGATATCTTAATGATCAATAGTATAATCAAATACTTAACGAATGCGTATCCTTCCCCTGGGTTTCAATAATGGTCATTATTATTTGCTAACAAATTTTGACGATACCCTAACATCAATCTGCCTTATTCATCCCCTAGAATACTCTTTGATGGTTTTATGTATTCAGTGAAATCTGCCTTAACGGACACTTGTAAATAGGAAATTCTTCTTCATTAGCGGATGGTTTAAATTTCCCCGGCAATATAACATGAGCTCTTGCTGCGAAACAATTCTCAATAACGTACTTTATAAATAATGGAAATGGACACTGCTAGATACGTTTATTTATTCATATAAATCTCTAATTACAAGTCAGAAATTGAAAAAACAGTCCATATTCAGCATTTTACTGTAGAAATATCAGAAATGCCCATCGTCTCACGCGAAGTGAGAGTTTCTAAAATCACTTACGTAGTAATTAATAAGGTACTTTAAGATAATACCTCCCGCATTTTACAAGAAATCAAGGTGGGTGTGGGGGTGTCCCAGCATTTTAGTCTGCACACAAATACAATACATAATGCTTAATGTTCACATTTTGATTTTATTTACGTTCTGTTCTGTGTATTATGCAATCTGTACAGTACACTACGTAGGAGTGTACAACATGTATTAATTCCCGCGTATAATATTAAAAGGAAGAGTAATTAGATTATTATAGCTATATCCATATTATTTGGTTCATATAGATTAAACTGTGTTCAAACATAATTGGTTCATATAGATTCAACTGTCTTCAAACATATTTGGTTCATATAGATTCAACTGTCGTTCAAACATATGGTTTTGTTAATAAAAATTTTATTATTTTTACAATTGACTGACAACTGTTATTTGGTTCGTCCGGAAGATGTTCCGTATTAAGTAGTGAAAAAATTTAATAAAATGATAAACTTGATCCAATGTTTTTAGGGTAATTTATATAAGGAAAAGCATTTTTTGGCCAAAATAAATAGAAAACAGCCCCAGTATAAACAGCTTAATTCTCTTCCTATGGTGATATCAACATTTGTTGAATATCTGTATTGAGCATAGTGGCATTAAATGACAAAACTTTTTTAAATTAAAAGAAAAAGTTGTCTTTAAAATCCAGGATAACCTTGACAGACTTTAAAAAAAGTGTTGATATCAACATGTGAAGAAAATTAAACTTTATGTTGATACTTAAGCAATATTCGATTTATTTTGACCAAAAACTGCAAAAACACCGCCCTTTTCTCATGTCCGCTACATCGCCACCTTAAGAGATTTCACTGTATATTTGACATATCTATCGAGCTACATCTACATCTATATGTATCTAATAGGCTATAGGTTCCGTTTAGATTTTGTTGGTGTGAAATAGCCATTTTTTCTAGGTAATCTTTTGTTTTTAGTAGAGTGGTTTGGATGGTTACTTCAAAAAAGTGCTTTCCCAACTAATTTGAAATAAATTTCTAACAGTGAACTTTATAAGAAAAATGTAAGTTTCCTTTTAAAAACTGGACAAAAAACATTTAAGAAATGTATTTTATGACTTAAAATTTTAGTTTAGACCATCCCTTGTGTTTTAATTTTATTATGTTTCTTGGCTTTTAAACTGTAATTAGCGTTGTTTACGTGTGATAGGAAAAAGTTGGAATAAATATTTTATGAGTGTTTGAAATGAGTAAAATTAAAACGTGAAAAATACCATTCACATTCTGAAATGGAACGAGATTTTTTTTTTTTTCCTATGGATTTGAAAGGTAAAATGTGTGTGCTGTTTGTGTTGAGCCCGAGCTACAATTTTTTATGAGTGGGAACTTAAATACATTTTAGATCAATGCATGAATAGTTTTATGGAAAATGTCAACCCACTTGGCAATTAGAAAAGGAAAACTAAAACATGTGAATTGTGAATGCTTCATCAATTTAACAGTCTACGTTCGTGACATAAACAGTCTGCATTCAAAATACATGAAAAAAAACCCCAATCCATTAGCCTAAATTATAACAACTGCAATCTAACATTCATCGACCTTGGTGTTTTTTAGTATGACCGCCTCGGTGGCGTAGTTGGCTAACGCGCTTGTCGTGTTGAGCCCGACTGCTGAGAACGGGGAGATCGAGGTTCGAATCTCGGTCGGGTGAACTGGGGGTGGCTTTTCCTAAATGGTTTTCACTCTCCCTCCACGCAAATGCGGGTTAACTTCCTCTAATTAAACCTTCCCAATCCATTAGCGTAGTTAGTACTTAAAGCGTATAACCCCAACGGGTAGTAAGACGCGGTGCTAAATATTATTATTTAAGTAGTGCTTGCCCCAGGACCTGATATTCATGGGTTCAAACCCAGCCAGGCTCGATGGATTTTTCTTGAGCGATAAAAATTCGCAGCACAAATCCTTTTGAGAGAAAGTAAAGGTGTGAGTTACATGTCGATTGTGTCATGTAAAGGAACCCTTAAAATATGTTAAAATACTTTTTTGGCTAAATTCTTAAGCCCTTTCTCTCTCTCACTCATACCATTTCTCTTGTGCTATCAGTCCGTTAAGAAAGCGTATGCTAAATTTCTTTAATAATTATTATGTTCGTTTGTTCTGAAAGATAATAAACCTAATTATTTGAATTATTTATCTATAGCATAACTTACAAGATAGGGCCATTGTATGAATACTATTTTTTAGGGAAAACTTATTTAGTGTAGCTGAACTATGTTTATTATCTAAAGGCGTAATCAATATATCGCTTTTATTTCTTATTTACGAATGAAAATGGATAGTAGCCAGTTGATGAATTTTTCAAGGTTAAGTTAGGCTTGAATTAGATTATGCGTTTCAAAATATTTGTATCTTATTTTAATAATACAAACAACTAGTTTCGGTGGACCCATGGTTTAAGGCGCTACTCTTGCATTAGACTAGACTGCCGATGACGGGGAGATAAAGGCTCAAATCTCGGTTGAGAGTTGGTTTTTACAAAATAGTTTTCTACTATAGCTCACGCAAATGCGGTGCACTTTCTCTAAATATATACCTCCTAAGCCTTAAAACCATTACCATAATTATTACATAGGCGTTTAACCCAAAGGGGTAGTAAGACACGGTAAAAAAAGATGTATATACTAATTATCCTGCCACCCCCCCCCCCCCCCGACCCAGGGAAAAAAAATATTCAAAATAAAATGAGAAACCATAAGAGCATAATCTTAAATCGAACGGATAAACCTCTAGCTAACAGGTCACGCACGTGGTCATGCACCAAACAAGCACATGGATTCAATGTCACGTGGCACGGACTGCACGACGCATCCCCGGGGTGTGCCTTTTATCTTCTTACCAAGGCCGAAATTGTCACTTTAGGGAAAACGTTACAGTAGAAAAAAAAAAACAATAATCTAATATAATCATAAAAAAACTTTAGCCTAAATAAAGAAGAATGAAAAAAAAAAAGAACTAACACGTACAGACTATTTTACTGATGATTTAAAATATGGTTCGTTTTTCTATTCCAAAGAGTCCCAATTCCCCGCCCTAAGTGCCCGAGGGTGTCGTTTGTTACCCGTCCTACTTGCGGGCTTTGTACGCTGTCGCTACCCCCCCCCCTTCCCCCACCCCGATGGACTCTTGGGTAATGTAATGCTGTTCCTAAACGCCCTCGGGCACGGCAAGTAAGAACCTCGGCCATTATTTTTACTTTCCACCACCAGGGCAGACAGCATGTGGTGGGTACTTCGGAGCTACAACTCATAACCCAAAAAATAACCCTCTGGCAACGACAATTTGAATGACCTTCGGTACAACCAAACACCGATGCATACATAAAATTGTTGTTATGGTCCTGAAAAAAAAAAAAAAAAAAAAAAAAATCTTCCTCCACTTTAGTGGTTGTTGTTAGTATATATCGTGAACACTTTGCGACGGTTAATACGTTTTATAGCCAGAAGAAAATTGCAGCATAGATTTATTAGTTTATCTGTCTAATTTTTGTTTCTTTTTGTTTTGTTTTTGTAAAAAAAAAGGGGGGGGGAGAGGGGCACAATAGGTCCCTGCAGGGAAACTTAGCATTCAAGAATGATAATTACTGAAGACAGTCTATCGTTGAGTGAATGAAGCATCCACCGAAATGAAGCACATTTTATGCTCGGATATTTTTACACGTGGTCTCAAAAACAAACAATATTAATTTTGTTCAGTAGGCTGTAAGTAATAGGAACTAAAGTTTGATATCATAAATCAGGGGTCAACCAACTCCCCCCCCCTCCTCCATCCCCCCGATCGACTTATAAACTTATCAAAGATGCTGCGATTAATCTTCCATCGTTTCTTTACTCAATTTTTGGTTTAATTTTGGTCCATGATTTTATATTTATTCCTTAATATCATCCTTCAAGAAAATAAAAATAAAATAGAATTATAGGAAAACCCTATTTACACATTGGTATTTTGTTTTGAAAAAAAAAAGTACATTAAATAGTAAACAGTAAACTGCTTTAATGGAAAATTAGTTAATGCCCACCTAAGGATATAGGTCTCTTTCACTATGTAAATTATTACAATATCTACCATCCTCCTCTATATGAATTAGCTCACTCTCTAAAGCATCTGCTTACAGAACTTAAAACTTGAATCGGTGGCGTAGTTAGCTAACGAGCTAGATGTGTGTTGAGTTAGACCGCATGGAGAGATCGAGATTCGGGGGAACTGGGGTTGGTTTTCCCTAAATGGTTTTCCACTCTCCCCCCACGCAAAGGCGGGTTTACGTCTTCTGTATTCAAACCTCCCAACTCTTAACACACTAGCGTAATAGTACTTAAGCGTATAATCCTAACGGGTGTTAAGACATGGTGATTATAATAATAATTATTAATATTATTATTTAACTCAAGAGTACCAGGCTCGAAATTCAACATAAAAAAATTTTTTTTTTGCTTCCCCTTTCAAAATAATATGACGATGATTGGAAGACATAGAACGATGTCTATTCTAGAATGGTGTGTGATATAATTATTAGATCCATGAAGTGCATGTTAGATACAATTAATATCTCATCTCTTTCAAAAACTTCCCAAATTTTCGCTATCAATATCCTGTTGGATGATGAAATCTACTTTTATTTTAATAAATGCATATTCTCTTGATTTTTGTTGTTGTTGGTATTTTGAGCCGGGAGGGCTCTGTCCCTCGCGGCGTCTACGTCGTCAGAAAACTTTCGCGGTGTTGTTCCCACATGAGGTGCGAGTTGGAGCGGGTTATTAAATTGCGGTGAAGAGGTCACGTCGAGCATCGTGACCTGAGAGCCGTGCATGACCTCGAAATCACGACCACGAGGATGCGCCTACGTTGGGAGATGGGTTGCACGTACATCTCACCACTAATATAGAGCCCTTCTCTCACTTGCACAAATACACAGACAGCACAGCTTCTGCATAAGGGCTCCTCTCACTCTAGCACAATCATAAATACAAACATACATACACAGCGGCTTTTGTAGACAGGTTACACTCTTTTGCAATACACAAACAGCCCGATATTGCTAATAAGATGTTGCGCTTGGATTAAATATTGACAGAACCTTTAATATTACACGAGTTTAGTGTTGACTGGAATGAAATAAAAACTATTTTCGATGACACCATACACACATATATATATATATATATATATATATATATATAATTGCTATCATAGCTTTAAAATCGAAGTTTTCCCAATTTGAAAAGTCCAAAAATCCTCATATTTCGGTTGATAATTAAGGACACAAATGCTTGTGAAACGTATTTTTGAATCGAATGATGTACAATTTAATAAGGGGTTACATTACAAATTATATTTGCACTATCCCCCTTCCCCGTAAAAAAAATATTTTAAAGAATCCTGTAAAACAAAGTTTCAAATCGTCAACTCATATCAATATAAAAACAAAACTTTTTTACTTTTTATTTTATTTAAAATAAAGTCCTACCATCACTGTATAACCCCCTCCCTCTTTTTATCCTCCCTCCTATTCTCATCTCATTCCTATTTCCTCCCCCTACCCTCCCACCACTCCCTTCACCAACCCCACTTGCCCATCAACAACTTTTTTTTTCCAACGACTATATAATATATTATTGACATTTTTATGAGAATAAATTAAATTTTAAAAATAAAATATAGCCTATGCTACTCGCTGATAATGTAGCTTTATATTGGTGAAAGAATTTTTAAAACGATCCAGTAGTTTTTGAGTTTATCCATTACAAAAAAAAAAAAAAAATCAAATCTTTCCTCTTTATAATATTAGTATAGATTAGTATTTTCCCTCTCCCTGGTTTGTTCTCATAAAGACTGACAATACCACCCGGTAACGTTATAAATCTACTTGGTTTCTAGCGTTTTTAAGCTTTTACTTTACCATTCTAGTGTCTTGAGGCATCAACAAAATATTATTTCAATGAAACGTAAGATCTTAATTTTCTTCACATGGTGATATCAACCGTTCTTGAATATCTCCCAAGAACATAAAGGCATTAGACAAGAAACTTTTTAAATGAAAAGGAAAAGCTATCGTTGGATTCCAGGACATCGTTGACAAATATTCAAGAACAGCTGTTGTGATGAAAATTAAAATATGTTTCCACTGGAGCAATATTTAATTTATTTAGATTAAGAGAAAAGTTTTTTTTATCAAAACTGCAAAAACACTGACTGGCCTTTTCTCGCATTCCCCTCCATAACTTTTAGAGTGGCCAATCAACTATACAAAAGTTCTTGAATGACATTAAAGTAACCTAGCATGTGTGTTGAGGCGTAGCCTCAGTGCGCAAGCGTGCATCAAATCAGGACGTGCCATACTGGTTCAGTATTATTCCAATACCGTGACTGTTTACCATATGGTTTTCTAAACGAGAGTAATAATTGCAATAGTAAACTTGTATATCTAGCTCATTAGAGAGTCCTCACCAAGTAAGTAGAACATTATCTTCTATATTTCACGTAACTTGAGCGTGACATCCCTACGGGGTTATCAAATGGGAGTGGTGGAGGGGGGGGGGGGATGTTAGAGCTACGGCAGGGGCGACTTGCGCCCAACAACTTGGGGAACTTAGCCCATGCACGCAGTTGGGCCTATGTCGCGACCTATTAACCGGGAAATTAGAGACACGACCATGCTTGAACCAGAAAACTAATAAGACTGGGCGCACACCAAAAAAGCATAACAGAACAAAGCAAAAACGTTTACTTTAAACCGCTTTAAATTGAGTAAAAACATGTTTTTTTTACATCAACAAAAAATGCAGAGCAAAACAAAGCATTAGAGGGAAGGGATATTGCAGTCTTTTCCCACATTACGTAGTGGTACAATGTTTGACGAGGGCGTTTGTGTGGTTATGTATTTTTATAAAACATCTCTGCAGTGATGTTCTTTGGCTGGGTAATTATGCACAGGAGATCTATCCTGTACCAACACAATTTGCTTGTCAGCGTTCAACTCCCATCACACAACACCACACAATCGGGTGACATGACGGTCTAGGGTTAAGGTGTCACTTTTGTGTTGGGGGACCGGGCTTCAATCCTCGGTCATGGCACATATTTATCTGATTGACAAACGCTTCCTTCACCTCTGACAAGACGTGTATTAATCACAACTTGTAAAGTGGAGAATGCCAGGCCACCACTGTGGTTCGGATCCCACGTCAAACTGTAAGTCCTCCATTTCATCTCACAATCATCCTACCATTACACGTTAGCGTAAATGTGTATAACCCGAATGGGTACTAACACGCACTGATGATGAAATAATAATAATAATAATAATAATATAATATAATAATTTTATTCTTCCAACCAATATATTAAATTAGCCACAACCCTGTCTGGCAAGAATCATTAAGAAAATAAATACAAACATTTATGTTTGCTGCCAGCGTTGAAAGCATTTTATAACTTTTTTTGTATTACTCTTTACATATTTATACTATTATATATAAAGTGACAGCTGCATAGTTTTGTAACTTTCAGATATTGTTCTTTATTCCAGAATCTATTTATAGCTACTAAGGCTGTGCAAGTGAATTAGACGCTCTCTCCTATAATAAGTTATTTCAAAGTCGTTTGTTGATATATAATATTTTCAGTAGGCTCTGGCTAATTCGACATTAGTTAGTTTGAACCCACCAAGATTCCCCACGAAATTCATATTTGAATTATTGATAAAAAAAAAATAAAATTTCATTCGAATTTTAAAAGGAAGTATTTGGATAGTTCAAAGTTTATCCAATGTTAATTTTTTTTTAAAGTTTTAATTATTTCGAACCTTACGTAACGTAAAGTTATAATTGTTGGCAAAGTAAAGCATAATACGGGAATTCTGCACCGGCTGCGAGAGGGTTGCCTAGAAATAGAGGATGTGGAGGCTCAGATTCCATTGATTCTTAGTGAAAGTGTAAACACGTGACGTCCTGACTGAATGACTTAAGCCTGCAATTTCCATTAGTTAATATTTTTTTAAGTTTATATCATTTATATTTGGATCTTTTAGTTTTTATGTGATTGTGTTATGTATTTTTATATGCAATCTATTTTGAGGTTATCGATTTATTTTGTACCAGATGACTAGACAATCGGAAAAATTGTTAATTCGAATTTAGGGTATTCCGATTTTTTTAGACATCCCTTGGGCTTCAAATTAAAAAAGCTATATTGTATTTAGAAAGTTCATACATCAAAAAAAATCTTGATACCTTTTCAAGAGTGAGAGGGGAACATATCAGATTCCGATAGTGTATGTATATATATATATATTTAAAATTTCTAAAATGGGCAAACGCTGGACGGAACATCAGAATTTGGTGCACACCGATAAGTCAGCCTCGAGCTATTAATTGTGTACACCCCTACATTTCGATATCAGGCTACTAACTGTGTTTTCATATCTAAGTAAGTCTCAAACTATTGTGTGAACCCCTAAAAGTCAATGTCAAGCTATTAATTGGGTTCACTCCTAAAAGTCAATATCACATTATGGTCATCTAAGTCATATCACATTAATTGGGATCACTCCTAAAAGTCGATTTAGAGCTATTAAGTGGGTTCACTCATAAAAGTAAATGTCGAGTTATTAGCTGGATACAATCCTAAAAATCAACGTCAAGCTATTTATTGGGTTCATTCCTTAAGTTAATCTTTAGCTAGTATTTGGGTGCATCGATGTGAGTCAATCTTAAGATATCAGTCTGGTGCACCCACATTAGCATATCTATATATATATTCTTATTTCGCTGTGGTGATCACTGCATCTCCTCTCATGTGACTGCAGTGAAGTCTTGTCTGGCCACTGCGGCGCTACATCAGTACAAGGCTACTATAAACGTGCCCAAAGGACAGATCCTCTACTTGAAAACACCTGAGTTTGAAGCTTTAGGGGTTGATTACCAGTGACATTTCGTTATACACGCAATCTTAAGATATTGGAATATGAATTATTTCTATATATTAAATAATTGTTTACGTGAAACTATAGACTGAATTACAAAAATAATGACAGTTTAACTTGATTACAAATTTTTTTAGAAGCTTGAACGCTAACAATGATTGCTTGTACTTTATAAATTTTTCAGAATAGTTTATGAAATCAGGAATAAAAGAAATTGTAAGGGGGGGGGGAGGAGAAGTTAATATGTTTAACAATAACTATATTTTAATATTAATTTGGATAAAGAAGAATGAACTTACTAACTTTTTTTCTCTGGCTCAGAAGAATGTTCAAGCAATAAACATTTAGCTTACCTGAAAAAAAAACAACATGTTTATCAGGTGCACTTTTGGGTGACAAAATATATTAACTACATGTTTATGTAAAATACAACCAAATTTAGGTAGGAAGGAATTTTTTCGGCAGTTACAAAAGCTACTAAAGTAATTTCAACATATTCATAAATCAAGTCGTGCGATTTTAAGGTGTAACTTTCAATGAATTTTTCTTTTCAATAATCATCAAATGGTATAAATAAAGTTAAATGTTATAGTAATTGAGAGTATTTTTCTAATTTTTAGTTTTCTAATAATGCCTTCTCATACTAATCATATCATATATAATGTTTAGTGAATAATTGTAAATAAATTAAAATCAAAATGGATACACCCTTAATTTTGGTGTATGTTAATATGACAAACGATCGACCGAAAGATCAACACAGACAATATAAAATGTTTTTCTCTATATGAATGTTCAATTTTGTACTTTATACGCAAGTGTAATTTACCAACTGATATAGGAATATAAGAAACATAACACCTAAGTGAGATAGGTAAAACAGACTAAAACAAACGTCACATAGTTTTTTTTTTCTTATACCTCAGAAAACACAGGGATTGAAACCAATCAAACAGTTATACCACTAGTTACTTTCTCGCTACTTACAAGTAGAGAAAGTATTGTGATTGTCAAAAAAGTGAACTTGAGATTTTGATGAATCTCCACGTTTCATGACACCCCAAATCCGAAAACATTGTTTTTGAATTTTCATTTGTCTGTCTGTACCTCCAACTAGAGCCTTACTCTTTTACCGATCGTGGTAAAACTTGGTATCTTGGGTTTTCATAGGGTTGCTCCGAGGTGTTTTTGGAATTGGATATATAACCCTAAAATTAAGGTAGTTTATGAAAGGGAAAAAATAGAAAAAGTCGATTTTCTTAAAATTTTCCTATAATTGCAAATAATATTTAGATATATTTATAATACAAATATTCTATAAGAAACATATTCTTATAAAACACATAACTTTCAAGTTATACGCAAATTTATATATTTTATAACTTTTCGAACACTAAAGGTAAAGAAAGTATTGCGACCGTAGAAATAATCTAACCCGAAATGTTGATGGATATTGACGTCTCATGACCCCCCAAGCCCCAAAAGTGTTTTTTTGCGATGCCGTCTGTTTGTGTGTCTTTTTAACCCCCAAATAAAGAGTAGTTTAATAAAAAGCGAAAAGAAAAAAAATAGATTATCTCAAAATCAGCTCTAACGATTTTGATTAAAATTTTTATCTAGGTTAATCGCTTTCATTTTAAACGCAATAGTCAATATTAACATTTTTTTATTGGTCAAAATTTATAATTGAGGAATTGAATAGCAATGCGATGACCTGAAGATATACAACACCTAATAAAATGTTAAAATTTTAACAGGAAGTCGAAATTTTAATACGAAGTGTTGACCTTTGTGGACCAAAATTGATTTTTTTTATTGGTACAAACATACAAATGAGGACATTAATTCTTTAAAAATTTAAATTATAAAATTTAAAACCAAGACTCAAAAAATGTTTTACGTTAAGTAGAGTGAAATTTATGCTTGGGTTTGCTAATGTATATTATTTAGTTCACATATATTACGAGTTTTGAGTAAATTTCTCAATTTTTAAACAATATAGCGAGAAAGTCCATTTGGAGTTCCGTACAATTTTTTTAAGAACAGTAAACCATCCTCCCTCTGTCATTATCGTTACTACAGTGTGAAAGTTATCGATAGTTTTCAAGACAAAACTTCTACTGTAATTTCTCCTTGGATTTAAGTGGTCAGACAAAATAAATTAAGATTACATTCAAAATTACTTAATATTATAAAGATTACCCGTTTTTCTCGTGGTTTAAACGCCAGTCACGCAATATATGTCAAAAAAGAAAGAAAATAAGGGAATATATACCAAATGTGTTAGATCGATTGCTTTAAATGATTCTAAATACAATCCTCTAAGATGAGCTGCTAAATGTAAAAACTTTTTGGTCTATCATATTTAATGGATAACAGGATTGACAAATTATGTAGATACATTTTTTGGCTAGATTCAAAGAGTTATACTACCAAATTTCGTTCAAAACGGTTCAACGTATTTGCCAGATATCATGAAACAAACATACTAGACATAGGCTACCTATTTTTAAGTGCGGCATCCTGTAATGGATGACCAAATCTAAAAATCTATTACATAAGTTGTTCGGCCTAGGCTCAAAGAATGACCCTGACAAGTTAGTTAAAATTGTTCAACGCATTTGGCAATTATAACGTAACAAATATACAGACAAATATAATTTTGAGTTACCGCCATCCTGTAATGGGTGATCAGAACGAATAATCCATTCATTACTTTAGTTGCTCGGCCTAGGTTCAAAGAAATGTCCATGCCATATTTCGTTAAAATTGGGTTAACACATTTGAGAATAATCGTGTAACCAATATAGAGACAGAATGTTCAAATTAAAACAAAACTTCACGTTCAATCGATAGTCTAATAATAGAAAAAGTACACAAAATTTTTATTTAAAATAAAAATTCTAATAAACTTATTCTAATTACGCTGTTGTTGAATGAATAAATCATAAAACTGCACTTTTACGCGATTTATAATTTGAGCGAAATTTTAATAGGAAATTCACTTGTATTGGTTTAGAAAAAAGGATTAGTAACTCCCCCATTGGTTAAATTAACAAAACATATGAGAATTAAGAAGCAATCAACAATAAGCGATTAAATGCATAACCTAAAATTTTACAAATATATAATTTTAATTCAGAAATTTAAGTTTAAAAACACCTGTTTAGCTAGAACTTTATTTTTATAATATATTTTGTATATCTGGCACAATTGGCAATCTTTTAGTATATGTGCCATTGAACACCCAATTAAAAAACTTTTTTTTTACCAAAACATTATTTAAACTTGAGCGTTAATGTTGATTGTATTTTATGAGAAAAAGAGCACCGATTCGACGATGGCAACGATGCTTTGTCCACTTTATGTTTCCCAGTTGGTTTTAACTGCCTACTAGAATGCCAACCAAGGTTGAAAAGCATTCAGTAGTCCTGTTACTAACTACAGAATGTTACTTGCTTGTTACTGCTGAGGTTTATTAGAGATATTTATGTTGAGGCGAATCACGCTGTAAAACCACTCGGTATAGAAGTGCGGTTGAACGTTGTAAGAAACAACATGATTACGGTATTGAAAACACAGGGCCATTCGAAAGTGGCATGACACAATATGTTAAGTGTAACGTTTTATTACGTTGCTCTTAACTTAAGTATCAAGTATATTTTAAAACCTACTCCGGTGGCCGCGTGGTCTAACGTGCTATCTCTCAGTAGGCTAGACTGCCGATGACGGGGAAATCGAGGTTCGACTCTCGGTCGGCTGTACTGAGGGTGGTTTTTTTTAAAAATGGCTTTCCATTCTCACTTCACGCAAATGTGGATACACTTCTTATAATATATAACCTCCCTCATCCCTAAAACCACTAGCGTCATTAGTATATAGGCGTGTTGATTAAAAAAAAAAGAGTAAAACACCTTTATTCAAAGACCATTAAAATTTCACAAGAATCAATTTAAAATTATTTTCTGTCATTTCATATTCCTGCCTAGGTGGTCCCATGGTCTAAGGAGTCACACTCGTAATATACTGGGAGATAGGGGGTTTCAATCCTGATCGGGGGTACTCGAAGATATTTTTCCCTAAATAGTTTTCCACTCTTCCCTCACGTAAATGCGGAGAAACTTCCTTTTAATTCAACCTTTCTAATCCCTAACCCACTAGTAATTATTACAAGTGTATAATATAAACGGGTAGTAAGACGTTATGCGTTAAGGGGAAGCCATTTATATTTTTTGACTAACAAACTTTTGTTCCAAAATGAAATTTTTCAAGGAATCTTCCCTTATATTTTCATTGATTATAAAAAATACGATCTTATCTATCAAAGTTTTAATGGTGTATTAATAAAACCTTCAATAAATGCATTAAAGTGGTTTCAGTGCAAATGTTAGGAAGGCAAGGTCCTAAGCAATATTTATCTTGGAACCAAAGCTTGTTATTCGAGAGATCACAATTCAAGAGTACAAGGGGGAAAAGAAAGAAAATTGGTGAAATCAAATTTTAATTCAAATTGAGATAGTGTTTCTATCTTTAAGACATTCATGAGACCTTTCTACTGCACTTTATATTATGATTAAAAGAGGCATCTTATTTAAATAAAGGAAGTATTTTCTGGGGTCCTTATGGTGATTGAGATGTAAAAGTAATTGTCTTGGAAAATGTGTGTTATTTGACCTCCCCCACCCCACACACACACACACACACACACACACACACAACAACAACACACACACACCACACACACCAACAATTTTTCCCCTGTGCCCTACAAATGGTTTCCCGCCCAGAAAACCTGAAATGTTTTAAGTCCCGTTTGTATTCCTTAAGAGCGCTTCTAGCCATTATTTCGATTGTAACTGGATAAAATGGGCTATTTATTTATTTATTTATTACTACCACGTCTAATACTTTTGGGCTGCAAGCATATTTATTTACTACGCTAATGTGGTAATGATGAGGAAGGTAGAATTTAGAGTAGATATACCTGAAAATGCCAGGAGGGAACATTTAAAAATAAAACACCCTCATTGCAACCGATTGGGATTGAAACCACCGCTACTTGCAAACTAGAATAAATGAGCTTTAAATTTAGATGAATTTGGGTCATTAATCGTTGAAAGATTTTTTTGACTAATATGGCTAACTATAATCAAATCAGAAAAACGTCTGTGCAGTTTCTTAAAAAAAACAACAAAGACATGATTGTAGTTATAATAATAATATTATTATTATTATTAGCACCGCGTCTTACTACTCGTTCGGGTTATACGCACTTACGATAATGTGTAATGGTAGGGTGATTGTGAGATGAAATGAAGGACCTACAGTTTAACGTGGATCGAAACCCCGGTGGAGGCCTGGCATTCCCCACATTCACAAGATGTCTTGTCAGAGGTGAAGGAAGGGTTTGGTAAATCAGATAAATCTGTGCCGGGACCGAGGATCGAACCCCGGCCGCCAGCACAGAAGTCTGACACCTTACCCCTAGACCACCAGGTCACCGATTGTAGTTAAATGCGTGTACCACGGATGGGTTGACCTCAGTCGTCTTGGGGGTAAGGTGTTTGCCTGAGGACCCGAGATCGTGGGTTCAAACCCAACCAAGCTAGACGGATTTTTCTTAAGCAATAAAAATCCTTATGGAGAGGAAGTAAAGCCGTCGGTCCCATGTCGAATATGGCGTGTAAAAGAACTCTGGAAGGTATGGCGGGAAATTTCTTTCCCGGCAAAAACTTCAGGCTCTATGTCACTCGCTCGTAGGAATTCGATAATGAAACCAGCGGGAAAACATCCAACTTTATGACCTTCCTTGATACACGTGCTTTCTACCAGATGGTGCAGACAGCACTAACCAGTTGAAAGTGTATGTCCAGCTATGGATGGATGGAAAACGCATCAAACTGACCTTTGGGTTGAACTCTCATCAATCAATCCACACACAAATGGGTAGTAGGACGGCGAACAAAAAAAAAACAACAGCAACAAAAGATTCGCTAAAGGTCAATATGGTGTCTCCGGCCCCTTTAATAGATCTTTCCATTTGCTCAGCCAACGTGTCATGATGATAGATCTACGTTCCTTCAATCCACACCCAGATTATATTTTACTACTCAATTATGTTACACACGGAAGCGTCTAGATTGCGTGACTTCTGGGAGGAGGGAGAAAGGGGAGGGGGGGGGATAGAACTGTCCGAAGAAAGTTGAGTAATAATTTAATAATCGCTCCACAGAGGCCGTTTAATGATTTGATTCATCAAAGAGAGGGATTCTATTAATGTAAACACTTTATTTTATGTATTCTTTTTTATTGGTCTATCGTTCTGGAAGATGAACACTCAATCGCTCTATTTAAGGTTAAAATGAAAAAACTAGATTATTTTACAGGTGTGAATGTAGATTTAAAAGTAATAAAAAAATCCTTTAGTAATGTAAATTTAAATAAGTGCATTGTAGCTAAATGAGTTCAACAGAGATGTGTTTAGACATAAGCCTAATTGGTATAGTATTCAGCTATTAATACTTTCTGTATAGTGACGATAGCGTTCATATTTGTTATTTAGATATAAAATACCATTAATTTAATATATATTGGATAAATGTAATAAATAAACTATAAAAATAACTATTATTATTATTTCAGGTATTTAAAGTGCCCTTTGTGATCTGACTTATTATATCAGTACACTACTTATTAACTAACTTAAATTTATAGCAGACACAACACCCAGCCCCCAGCCATTAATCCCTCACTGCTAATGAGGGAACTCGCATATACCTAATGATACATTTTCAGCCATATCGGGAATCGAACCGGGGACACCTATCTCAGTAGCCAGACAAGCTAACGATTGAGCTAAGGTGTTGGACTTGTATAAAACCAGTGCAATATATAAATAGCTAAAAGATTTATAAATAATTTAAATAATTATTTTAGACCTATTTTAAGGATATTCAATTAAAACTGCCCATTTAGGTCGAATGGTCTATAACGGCGTCACTATCGCAATAGACTGGACTATCAATGACTTGGTGATCGGGGTTCGAAAGACGATTGTGTGTTATGAGGATTTTCCACTCTTCCTCCACGCAAATGCGGGTACACTTATATACTCAACCTTGTTCATACTTAACACAATAGTATAAATAGTACATTAGCGTACAGTCGAACGGGTAGTGAAACACGGTGCTGGAAATTAAAAACAAATTAAATGAAATTAATATTTTATCAAACTAAATTAAATGACAAAATATCATGTTGCGATCTTAGTTGGATTTAAGTGAGATATCTAGATAGTATAAGATCGACTTACACTTTTACAGTTTAAAATTGTTCTGGGACACATTTTTATTTCAGTTTATTATTAATTTAATGTAATCGAATTCACGCGCATGCGCATAAATATGACTCAACTTTGGCTAAGGACGTGAGGTAGAGGGGTGGAAAGGCGACACAGAAATTGCATGTTGACTTTGAGATTAGTATGATCATCAGGAATGACTTAAGTTTGGAGTGTAGGGAACTTGAATGTAGAGCATTGTTTTTGCCATTTTTATAGCAAAACATTGTTTTATTTTGCGAAAATTTATAGAATATTTCTTCAGTAGAAACAAGTTTAATTTTCTTCATCAACAATTCTCTAATATCTAACAAGGATGTCCTAGAATTTAATGAGCTCTTTTTATATTTATTAAAAAAGTGTATCATCCAATGCCGCTATGCTCATGATAGATATTCAAAAACTATTGATATCACAATGTGAATAAAATTAAACTATGTTTCTACTGGAGCAATATTAGATTTATTTTGTAAAAAAAAAAAAATACTGGTGTAAATAATTTCAAAAACAATCTTAGCTCACGTTCATTAAACTCCCACCTTAAACGTGATGAACGATTACTATTAACTGAAAGAAAAATGTCATTTAAACCATTCAAAATAAAATATAACATTCTCTGATCTTCTCATGATATTTCCCTGATAAAGTTGGAAACCTTGCTTCAATAAATGTTCCATGAACGAACGTGTCAAGTGAAAGACGTGTCACACCTTCCACTCGGTGATGTAGTTCCAAGTTTTTAATGGCGGTCAAAATCGCCCAGAGGCACGAGAGCCAACAGAACCGTTCCTAGCCGTCTATTTAGCCGCGAGGTGTTGAGAGGAATGTAAGACCCGGTAGCCTGAAGGAGCGGGTCTCGAACATCAGTTACCAACTGTTCACACACCGGCTCACCACCGGGGATGTGGAAAAAAGTATCTATACTTTACTAATATGGATATTTTCTATTCGATACTAGTATTTTTTCTACTCGATACCGTTTTCCCGATACTTTTACTGATGGTGTCAGACTTCTGTGCTGGCGGCCGGGGTTCAATCCTCGGTCCCGGCACAGATTTATCTGATTACCAAACCCTTCCTTCACCTCTGACAAAACATCTTGTGAATGTGGGGAATGCCAGGCCTCTACTGTGGTTCGGATTCCACGTTAAACTGTAGGTCCTTAATTTCATCTCACAATCACCCTACCATTACGCATTAGCGTAAGTGCGTACAACCCGAATGGGTAGTATGACGCGGTGCTAATAATAATAATACTTTTACTGATAATAGTACTCAAACTCTAGTACCATATCGGTATCGAAAGAAACAACTATGTTATTTTCACTCATGCTGGGATTAAAAATGTTTACGAGTGTGAAATATGGAGGAAGAACAAATTACACTATTTCTCAATTCTCACTCATTTTCTGTATGACAAGCAGTGTTTGAATAATAATGAAAATACAATTATGATGCAAATGTTGACAGTTATTATTATTACTAGATAACACAAACCATTATTACAGATTAAAATTTCGATACTGATAGGTACTGCTGTCGATACTTTTCTCTCGACACTAGTACGTTATCGATATTTTTTTCCGATACTCTTAATGAGTTCGGTATCGATACTTTTCTTTCGACACTAGTACGGTATCGATTTATTTTTTTCCGATACTTTTAATGAGTACGGTATCGATACTTTTCTTTCGATACCACATCCCGTCTCACCACTGTTTGGACTAAGGCTTCGCCTGGGCCCTGCCACTCACGACGTAGTGACCGACACAGGGATAGACATAGGAACCAACACGGTTAGATAAAAGGGACAAACATGGTGGCCAGGACATTGACACATACAGGGACATGCATAAGGCTCAGCACTGGGGCCAATCACCAATGCATGGGCAAATAAATATAGGGACAAACATAGGGACAGAACCCAGGTACAAACCCAGGTACAAAACCAAGGTACATACATATGGACAAAACCAAGGTACATACATATGGACAAAACCAAGGTGCATACATAAGAACAAGCCCAGGGACAAAACCAAGGTACATACATATGGACAAAACCAAGGTGCATACATAGGGACAAAACCCAGGTACATACATAAGAACAAGCCCAGGGACAAAACCAAGGTACATACATATGGACAAAACCAAGGTACATACATAGGGACAAAACCAAGGTACATACATATGGACAAAACCAAGGTACATACATATGGACAAAACCAAGGTGCATACATATGGACAAAACCAAGGTGCATACATAGGGACAAAACCAAGGTACATACATATGGACAAAACCAAGGTGCATACATGGGGACAAAACCAAGGTGCATACATAAGGACAAAACCAAGGTACATACAGAGGGACAAATCCAAATAAATACATAGGGACAAACCCAGGTACATACATAAGAACAAGCCCAGGGACAAAACCAGGTACATACATAAGGACAAACCCAGGTGCATACATAAGGACAAGCCCAGGGAAAAACCCAAGTACAAACATAAGGACAAATCCAGGGATATATCTCTAGGGAGAAAGAAACCCATAGCTATCATTTACTAAATTTTATTTACTCCGAGAACTACTGATCCAAGCTGAAATAATTGGTTTTAGAAAATGGAGTCTAAAAAATTATTTAAGTAAAGGGTAAATTAAAAAAAAAAATCACTCATGTAGGCCGGAGATGATAATTGCCATTATATATTAAATTTTAAACCATATAGGCATATTTAATAGGTTATTGGTTTTAATGGTTAGTGTGCCAATAGCTTAGGACAATTAAATGTGTGTGTGTATATATATATAGTGATGTTTAATTATTTATAGCGCCAAAACTGTTTTTATAATGACTAGCACACAACATACATGCACCTATTTGTCGAATCTCAAAGTCACCGTTGGGTGTTATCCATAAAACATTTAACTTTATTCTTAACTTTTTTTTAACCCCCCTCTTTCCCCTCCCCATGTAACACCAAGTCGACATTTAATCTGACCCCTCTTTCACTCCAAACCTGTGTTACGTAACTTTTCAAGATCGAATGTCATTATTTCAAAGGGAAACTCTTGTGACACTAAAAGAGGGACTAAGATGTAAAAAAACTCAGAATATTAAGTTAAGTCATGAACAATAGTTTTATATTTTCAACATCATAGATTGAGTGTAAGATCTGTGTTACGTAACACAGTGATATACCCCCCCCCCTCCCATTTAATACCATGCAATAATTAGAACTCCTCCAACCTACCTTTAAATAGCATTACGTGGTTTGTGGATGACCCCAAAATCAGGGGTGGGCCAAGATCATGAGTACTAGGTTTAAAATCCACCCAAAAATATTTTCTCAAACATCACACCTTTTTATCAAAAGTAATATGCATGACGTAATGTGAAGAAAACCACTTTTGAGGTTTGTTTTCTAGCCCAGTTTATGGGCAACGACAATGTACGTAACGCAAAAAGTTTACGGAAGGGAGGGGAAAAAAAAATTATACCACGACATCCTCAAGGGCACGGTTCGTAAATAAGAGAGAGCCAGGGAAAAAAATGAGTTTTTTAATAAATCAGAATATTTTTTCTATATGTATGTGTGTTAGGGGAGGAAAAAAAAGCTCGTGTTGGATAGCTGGAGGGGTTTTAGGGAGCAAGCAATCCGGAGGGGGTGGGAAGGATCCTTAAGGGTAATACGAGACCAGGCAGGCAACGAGGAATTTCAGCAGCCACCCAACTTCGTAATTAACTGGCCCCTGTAATTCTGTTTGATTTACAGAACAGAGAAATTAATAACCGAGGTTTGTTGCGCACTGAATTTAATACGAAACTCCTTATTTGACTTTGACTCTTGCTTTACTGAGAGTGCCCCCCTCCCCCTCCTCATCCCCTTTACCCTTTCCACCACTCTCTTTCCTACTCATTCCTTCTCACTCAATTTTTTATTATTATTTCACCTTTTCTCTCCCTTTTCCTCTTTACATTTGTCCTATTTTCCTACCGACATTTCTGTACTACACCAAGTCGAAACAATAGCTACGGAACAGAAAAAGCTATTCATATATTACGTCGCTCCGTTTGCCCTCAGCAAAATGGATTTTTTTTTTTCTCCAATTATGACAATAGAATACGAACCCCCTTACCGCCTACCCTCTTTATTTTGACCGTGTGGCATAGCGAATTTTTTGCAGTCTATTGTATTTTTATTGCTTGTCTGAAATAAAAACACACACACTTATAAAAAAAAACCACCCAAATAACATCTCCCTTGATGTGACTTAAATTTCCATCACTTTGGTTATTCATATTCGTGGTTTCCAATTAATATTGGGCACTTGAAACTCAATTAAAAATACTATTTGGTACAAAAAATAAAATGAAAAAAAAAATATCTGTTTTGTGCATCCTAGATGTCAGAAACCAAATAAAGTAACTGACCAATTTAACACATAATTTTAGAGCCTGTGTGTTGTAAGATGTCCTTGTTGACACACACAGTAAGATAAATAAATTATTGCTTAGTATGGATTATATTAAATAAGTTAGGCCTATTTTTGATAAATTATGTGACAAAATATGTTTCAAGAGCTTATTGGTAAAATATGTTAGGCATAAAATATGATTTTAATGTTTAAAATCTAATTCTTCTAACACCTTTATAGCAAATTTAGTATTTTTTATTTGTTTTATTCTATATTAAAGTGCATTATGCTAGAATATTAAAAAAACATATTAAGCATGTATCCAATCTATTACACTTTACAAATCATGTGCATAAATTATAAATGTACACTTTACCTATATAATTCACTATAGTAAAAGTAGGCTAAGTTTTTAGAAAGTTTTTTATTGGAAAGACAATATTTGATGTGTTGAAATGGTTTTAAATTACAAACCTTTCTCATATTGTAGTTTGATTGTGCAAATATAAAGTATATCACGATTTTATCTTTTACTTGCCTTAGGATTTGGTGGCTTTGTCATTGGTTTTGTGGACAACTTTCTCAGAAAATGTTTATTTCATACCTCCATTTGGTAACACATTAGTGTACATCCAGCGCGAAATCAAGCAAGTGACGAGTTAAATTAGCATAAATCATTTTTTAAGGTGGGAATGTAGGGAACGCGAGAAAAGACCAGTTTTTATAACAAAACTTTTTATGGCCAAAATAAAATAAAAAAAATTCTCAAGTACAAACATGGATTTTAATTTTCTTCACGTGGTGATATTAACAGTTGTTGAATATCTATCATCAGAACAGTGACGTTAGATGACAAACTGTTTAAATGAAGAGGAAAAGCTATCATCAAATTCCAGAACACCCTGACAGATATTCAAGAACCGTTGATATCGTCATGAAAAATATTTTGATACAAAAACTGCAAAAACAATTAACTTTTCTGGCATTCATTAAATCACCAATCCCCACCTTAGGTGCTTTAAATTGAAGTTAGTTCAACATACAATAATACTGGCGGTACTAATTCTAAGCATAGTGAAACTACTTGTAATGTAATTGATTTGCCCCTGAAAAGTATGTGAAAGCATTGACAATAATATTGTCATAATTTTATAAACGTATCTTATTTCATTTAAATTATATAGTATATTAAATGGTGCTTAAAGCACTTCTTCTTCTAAGAAGGCAAAAGCCACTGAACAGTGACGTCACGCACGTGACACCAGTCAAGTCATTTTGACCATATAATATTTCAAATAATAACTTCCTCTTCTTGAAGGTTCGAAGAGAGATTTTAAATGTAACTTGAGTCATTTTCCGGCTCTCGAAGCTTCTAGTAAGACCGAGATGTTTTTGTCTTGTATTTTGTTTTTCTAAACTAAACCTTCTCGAAGCTTCCATGAGCAAGGGATATATACAAAGAATGGTGCAACGTAAGGGCAGTTGGTGTCCAATACTGACAGAACTCACTTGGCGTCCAGCAACACCTGTCCGCGCTCATACAATAGGCCGCGTATATATTTCAACGACATGATCTATTTTCACAATAAATAAACAGATTCAGAAATAAAAAACATGTCAAAATAATAAGTGTTTATTAATTATAATTCTTCAATTGGCGTCCATCGCGGCAGTAAATATCAGAACAACATAATTGGCGCACAACGTAGGGACCCGCAATTCCAGAACGTTTCATACTTTAAAACAAAAGCTAGTGTAACTACTACAAAATTATCACCGGTGGAAGAAAGATTCCAAAAGAAATACTACAATACGTTTGCCAGTAAGAATGATACAAGACAGTCAATAATGGAACTACTATAAAGTCTACAGAAGAACTATTGCAATACAGTCGCCAGCAAGACTATTACAAGAAATTCACCAGTGAAACTACTACAAAACAGTCACCAGTGAAAACGTGGAAATACTAGTTGAATTAGGATGGGCAGGACAACGAGCTTAAAATAATTAGGTCTTACGATAGCTAGTCTGGATGTACCTAAAATATAGCCAAAACATTTCGATAGATTTGGTTCAAACTTAATATTAGGATTTTATGTAGTCATAAAGGTCAAATCATGATTTTTAATACAACCTCTAAAATTTAGTTTAGTGTTAATAGTTTATGTAAATGTTCAAAAATCAATATTTAGGGAGAGTTTTAAATAATAATAAATAATAATATAATAATAATAATAAACACTGTTTTTAGATAAAATATTTCAAGGGTAGATTACTGATAACAGATTTTTTAAATATATTATTTTTTCTCCAAATTATAATACAATAACGTACGAACGAATGTGCTGTACCTTTTATTTTATAAATAGTGGCTCGCCATGCTCTTTTCAATAAATTCCGGGCCAGTTTATTTTGGATTTAATCTTCATCTATTTCCTTCTTACATCAGCTAGCTAATGACCCTGTGTTACATGTATAAACTCTAATTGTATAGGAAGCCCACTTTTGATAGCAAACATTGATCAAAAGTCACTAACAGTTGCCACTCTGGAAATGTCTTATTTACTTTATTACTTCAAGAATTAGTCTAGAAATCTATCAAACCTTCCACCAATAATACTCCCATATGGATTACAGTTTCTCCTTACATTATTAACCAAATAGACTAATAATGTAAATACAATTGAAATTTCTTCTTTTACCCTCCAAAGTATCAACATTTGTTTAAGCGTATGAATGGTTTTCAAATAACGGGCTTCCTATGAATGTCTGACTGTAGTTAGTGCTTAGCCTGCAAAATAAGAATATATTAAAATAAACGTAGTAATTTTATCCAAGGTCGAGCCTATCTTAATCGAATTGTGCTATTGGAATTCGTGCATCTCGAGTTGGTCAAACATCTCGTCTGTTTACAAGAGCAAAGTCACCGACTGACTTGGTCTATCGAGTCGATGAGATCAAAATTGTAATTCCGTCGATAGACCGCGGAGAATGGTGATGGATAGGGGGAGTGGGGGGGCAACACGATCAAGAAGCAAGGGGAAATAGGGGCAGAGGGGGGATGGGAGGAAAGAGAGCGTGACCAAAAAATCTCGAGAGAGTAAAAGGGAGAGGAGGATCTCTATAATCGATGGTAGCGAGAATAGGGTAGTATTAAATAATAATGAGGAGAGTAAAACAAGAGATTGTATACCCATTAACACGTTACCTTCACCTCCTCTTTGATTTATACAACATGATCGCTAACCTGGGCATGACAGAATTTTTAAAATATCACATTATCTTTAGTTACCTCTTTTAAGCTAAGATGGCGATAGTGACCAATACACAGGGTGACCAGACGTCTTCCTGTTCCCTTAAATACGTCTTACATTTCAACCACCTCCGGGTATCAGTGGAATTTTCGAAATTTCCAAAACAAAATAATTATATTTGCAATTTTTTGGTATTATTTGTTATCAAAGTGACCTGGTATTTAGTAAGATGGCTTTGTGTATGCCGTCAGAAACCAATCACTGCGAGCGTCCTAATTCATAAGTTAATCTGAAAACTAATATTCTTGAACGAACAATAAAATGTGCAATCTGGTAATCTTCACTATAACAATTAATAGTTCCTCTGCCACTTTCATTGTAGTAGCTATTATATCTAATATAGTCTTTAATTGAAATGTACCTCCCAGAATTTTAGGGTCACTAAAAATGATCCTATTCGCAATCATTGTTCAACAAATACCAATGAGACATTCTACCAGACCAGAAATGAAGCCGTTAATGTTTAAACGGGTACAGAAATGAAACCGTTAATTTTTAAACGGGTATTATGCAAGTAATCAATAAAAAGAATTAAATGAAATTGTACAAGTACATTTTGAACTTTTATTTAGAAACATCTTAATTTTTTTTAATGTCTTAGATTCTGTGAATCCTTGCGTGCACGCGCGACACACAAACACACACACACAACACACACACACAAACACAACACACACAAACACACACAAACAAACACAAACACGCGCGCGTGGATGTTTCTGTACTCAAATCAGTAATTTTCTTTTAGGAATTCAACATGAACTTTCTAAACCAAATGATTATAACAGAACCCGACTTATAAACTAACTTAAATCTAGAACAGACACAACATCCAGCCCATGGCCGTTAATTCATTTCTGTGAAAGGAAAAACCCGAGTCTCATTACTAATACATATTTCGGCCGTGTCTGGAAGAGAGTCCAGGACCCTAATCTCAGTAGGCAGACACGCTACCAACCAAAGTAAGGTGTCGGGACAGTTCGATATAATGTTAAAATTATTATTATTATTACTATTATTATTAGCAGCAGCACCGCGTATTACTACCCGTTCGGGCCATATGCACTCAAGCTAATGTGTAATGGTAGTGTGATTGTGAGATTAAATGGAGGACCTACAGTTTAACGTGGAATCCGAACCACGGTGGAGGCCTGACATTCCTCACATTCACAAGTTGTGATTAATACACGTCTTGTCAGAGTTAAAGGAAGGGTTTGGTAATCAGATAAATCTGTGCCGGTAGCGAGGATTGAACCCCGAACCCCCAGCACATAGGTCCGAAACCTTACCCCTAGACTGCGAGGTCACCAATATGTTATAGTGTAAGTGGCAAACTCATCGTGACCTTTAAGAAATACATTGGCAATAGGACATCATGGAAACTTGGGCGTAATTTGGCAGTAGCGCTTCTTAAATGTATTCAGCGATATTTAAATACGCAACTGCGGAAGATAATTTTGCAGGTTTTCAAATTGAAAAGTGATTATTTTGTCTTCAAAATTACAGTAAAACAAAATATTCTGTTTTGAAAAAAGAAAAGTTTAACAAGAGTCATTTTAATTAAATTAATTTAATGATACAATTGTAAATCTTAAAAATACAGGATTAATTTAAGATGTAAATTTTACTTTTTATTTATTTCATGTGAGACCCAAGCTCTGAAAGCAATTTTAAATTGTATTGGTTATATAAACGATTCAGAAAATTAGGATAAAACCAATGTCTATGTAAATACGTCGCATATTTCGTTGTTGTTTGATAGTTGTTACTCAATAACAAATTCATCTACTAAATTAAGTAATAAAACGCCACCTATGTCTATAGGCATAACAGATGCTACTTGAAATCGATGGGTGGTTAAGGGGGGGGGGGCTTCAATTTCTAGAAAATTTATTGTAACCTTAAGACGTCGCTCAGTGTAGATACATTTTATTGGAAAAATGTTACAGCTTCTTAAAAAAAAAGTAGCCTACACGCTTGTACTGTAACCAATTTTCTGACAACTATAAATTATCGTGGAATGTATTTGTAGTAATACAGGTTGGCTTGCTCTCCGATACATTCTTTGACAGTTCTAGTTATACGTGGCTTGCGATAAGCCTATTTTAAGGAATATATTTAAGGGGGACACCTGTCTGAGTGCTGATACGTGCTGCAGAAGTCCGTAAATCCCATGCTATTTAAAAAGTGGTTTAGTTAAAAAAAAAGTTGTTCTTTTTCAAATTGAGTTGAAAGATGACAACATGTCCCTAAGAGGGTTAAAAAAAAAAAAGTATTAAGTTGTGGGGAAATAGTAAAACAATAATTTAAAGGTGAAATAAGCAAATTTTCAATGAGATTTAGTTCTGAGATAAAAGTAAATGATCAATAACAAAGATCTAGTTTTCCTCAAACATAGTTGAGTTTTAATAGGTTCCACGAAAAATTATAACAAAAAAATGAGGATTTTATACTGGTTTTGAAGCTTCTGAACAGCCGTTATCATTTATATATGACGCTTTCCGTGGTTCAATCTTCAGTCCCGGCACAAATTTATCTGATAACCAAACCCTTCCTTCACCTCTGACAAGACATCTTGTGAATGTGGGGAATGCCAGGCCTCCACCGTGGTTCGGATCCCACGTTAAACTGTAGGTCCTACATTTCATCTCACAATCACCCTTCCATTACACATTAGCGTAAGTGCGTATAACACGAACGGGCATTAAGATGGTGCTAATAATAATAATAATAATAATAATAATAATAATAATAATAAATTATGACGCTCTGTGAGCATTTTCCTCCAAGTAGGCAACCTGCTTGACTTTAAACCTCATATGTATAATTCCATTCTGAAAATTTCATTAAAAGTGTATGTCAGTCCAAATATAGTAGTTTAGTGTACTTGGACACTGAAAACAGGTATTTTATTCCAGGTTGGCGTACATGTTGTGATTCATTAGAAATTCAACCTTTAAGTCAAGTCGTAGGATAAATAACTCTTTACTTAAGGTGGGAGTGTAGATAATGCAGTTAAGGTAAGTATGAGGTTTTTGTATCAAAACTTTTTTTGATCAAACTAAATCAAACAACTCTCCAATAAAAACATTTGAGTTTACTTTTATTCAAATGGTGACCTCAACATTTGTTGAATATCTGTCAAGAGGGTCCTGGAATTTAATCGCTACCTTTTCTCTTCGCTTAAAAAGTTTCATCCTCTAATGTCGATATGTCCATGACATATATTCAACAACTGTTGAGCTCACCATGTGAAGAAAATTAAACTTTATTTCTAAAGCAGCAATATTAGATTGATCTTTTCCAAAAAGAGTGTTGCTATAAAATTATAAAAATACTGCCCTTAACTCGCGTTCCCTATATCCACACCTTAGGCCCGAGATACCCCAATCCATCCAACTTTTATTAATTCATACTTGTATCCTCTTATTCATGTACAATTGTGTCTCTTTTATATTATCTTAACACCACTTTGCTATTCTTCTGATGTTAAAGCACAAGATGGTTGCAGATATATATATATAAAAAAAGATATGTTTTCTGCATAGTTTGCCCCTTCTCCCCACAAATAAAAATACAATCTATAATAACTTTTCTTAGTTTCAGTGCCTAATTACTTAATTAAAATAATCAAACTTAAAATGAAAGTAAATTTTATTGACGTCATTTTACTGTCGAATTAAAATAGAACTATATCTACATATTTTAAAAATGGTTACATTTGTAATAAAACACTGTTTGCTCAACTTTTTTTATATTACTAAACTGAATTTCTTAAGACTCGTCTTGTTACTTCGAGGGGGGGGGGGGAAGCTAGTCAAGGCCTAATTCCATATAATGAATAGAAGTAGACCTTGGAGTATTTAAAAACAAAATTGGTAGGAAGATTTATGTTCGTAAGACACTCATTTGCAAAGAGGTTAGTATTTTTACATATCAAAGTAGACTTGTCGCTCATCCGACATATTTATCTGTTTCTTCCCTGAGCAAGTGGAGTTTGATGATGCTTGAGGCAGATTGTTAGCTCTACTAGTATCAAAGTCAACTATTTTTCTAATAAAACATGTAAACTTTGTAGATAAAAAAAACTCAAAACATTGATTACTAATATCCTCAAATATAACTTGTATAAACCTACATACATAACTCGAAAGTATGAGCGAAAAAAATTGCGTTTATTCATGAAACTATGACTATTATAAACCACTATTGATCTTCCCACGACAGCCAGCAAGGCCAATCAGTGAATAATTAAATTCCTTGCTGGGATACACTTTCCACATGATCGGGAAAGTTAATGAAGAAAGATATGATACCAAGAGTATGTTTTAATATAATTATAGTTCTTTTTTTCAATTATTTTCTTTCACATTACAGTTTGAACACAAAATCTAAACAAACAAGTTTACTCACTTGTTGACACATCTGATTAAATATAAATTCCAGTTTAAATTTACAGCAGAACATAAAAACATATCACCTAATTAATAAGGTTACAGTGTCTGTTTTAGTATTATAATTAGCTTAAGTTGGTTGCTAATAACCAACAAAATAACCTACAACGTGGAGACATGGTCTAAACTAGAACAGGTAGTAAAACGTGCTGCTAAGAAAAATATCAATAGAATAAACGACAAGCTTATCAAATCAAGTTTGCCGATGACGAAGAGATCGATGTTCTAATTTCAACTGGTTGCATAAAGCCTGTTTTGTTCTTAAATGGTTTCATACTTTCCTTTCGCGCAAATGTGGGTACATTTTCAATAAGTTCTACCTTAATCATCTCTAACTCAAAAAGTCATTAGCACGTGTCGATACCAGATGGGTGGTAAAACGTGAAGATAAGCACTAGCAGTAAAGTTGATAAAAAAAAACAAATCATTTAATTTTTTTTTTAAACAACCAACTTAAATGTTCAATTGATATAATGTTAGTGAAAATATCATAGTATCAATTATCAGGAACATAAAAATAAACTAAATTCAATTTACAACGAAGCATTCACTATAAAAATCTAACTTAGCTTGTACAGTCTACTTTTTATCAACGAGATAAGGAACAAAGTGAGTGGTTCACTCATTAATCAGATATAACTTTATTGGTTTGTTGAAAACCCCAATTAACTATCATTGTAGATATCCAAAGATGACTAAGAGCTAAGACAAAACAATAGAAACAACAAAGAAAGAACTACACCAGTTTATAATAAATGTGCCAAGAGAAAGATTTAGACCTCCTCGCCACGTGAGCGGAGTAGAACGAATAATATGACTACCTACTTAATTAAGATTGCAAACACTTAACTAACACTCGTGGCTACTTATCCTGCTACTGTATATGATGTAGAGCAGCCAACAAACTTGACGCAAGGCCGTATATTTCCTATTTTATTACTGGAGTTCATGCGCTGGGCATGCGTGGCACGTTATCAAGTTAAGGTGGGGTGGAACGGAACGCGCGTTAGGGCGGATGCCTCAGTCGGCGCGAGAGTTATCAACCGCTTTCAGGCCACATGGCTTAAATTACAAGGGTCTGTGTCGTTTAATGGAACTACTTCTCTATTGTGCCTAGGTTATACTCCCTTTCGCTCTTCATCTACAACCACCGTTTGTCATTTCAATAAGAAAGAGGGGAAAGAAAGTTACGAAACTTTTTATCTCCATGTAAAGAGGAACATTTCCATATGTCTTTTAAAATTTTTTGTTGTGAACCTATAAAAAAATTACTGTGTTTGTTCGAGGGAGGATAAATTAATCTAGAGCTTTTTAAAAAAAATCAAGCCCTAGTTTCACAGTTTTCGCAAATATGCTTAAAATGTGACATTACCTCAATTTCAACGACATTTTAACACATTCTTTGATATTAATAGAACTAAAACTATAGGTTTGGTGAGGAAAAAATGTGAATCTTTCGAATTTATTTTAGCGTGAAACATAGTTTGAAATAAAGTGTAGATATATAAAGTATTGTGATCTATTTCTCACATACCGAGGTAGTCAATAATTTTGCAGTTTTTAAAGCATTTTTTATAGCCAAAATAAATAAAATATTGCTTTGATCAATGCGTTTAGTTTCTATACGCATAGAGATAATAACAGTTGTTAAACATTTGTTTTAAGGCGGTAGTCTCAAAATAATATTATAGAAACAAGTTTGCAGTTTTATTCTATACATATGTTTTCTCAGCGCTTACTATTCGTTCAGACTGTGCACATTATAATAACTCTAGTAAGTAAGGGAGGAAGAGAGAGAATTTAGAGGAAATGTGGGAACTATCTTGAATAAAACTCCTTTAGACTCGGTAAGAATTTGAACCGTAGCCTCCCCAACACAGGCAAACTAAACCAGAAGAGCCTGACATTTAATCGACGTGCCCACCGATGTCGAGCTAATCTAGGTTTTTATACATTGAAAATTGTATTTAAAATATTTTTAAAAAACCCTCAAGTTTTCACAAATATTTATGTTGGTTAGAGTAAAATGAAAAGCAGTATTAATTAACTAAGTTATCGACCTGCTTCTGTGGCCACATGGTCTAAGGCGTCACACTCAAGTTATACTAGACAGACAATGACTCAGATCAAGGTTTGAATCCCGCTCGGGTAAACTGAGAGTAATTTTTACAAAATTGTTTCCCAATATCCCCCACGCGTATGTGGGTACACTTCCTTTAAATTCAACCTTCTTCATACCTCCAACTCAGTTTATTTATTACATATGCTTATAACCTGAAAAGGTAGTAAGACGTGGTGCTAAAAAAAAATATCTAGATTAAAATTCTCACTATCAATACTTTAAAGTGATAAAAAAAATCGTTAGTAACGATTTGAAATAGGTTTTTTATTATTTAAAATTATTTATTCACTTTAAGCTTTTTTTGTGTGTGTGCGTATTATATATATTACTTACTAAGCCAGATAGCAATTGGCTAGAAAAGTTATGCAGACAACCGGGCTGTATGTGACCGCGGGCTTGCAAACCCTAGTCTAGAACCTAATGGCATTTGACGAGAAACTGTTTAAATAAAAAGAAAAATCTATCATAAAATACCAGGATACCACCCATGATAAACATTCAATAACTGTTGATATTGATATGTGCAGAAAATTAAATTAAACTTGTCCTATGAAGCAATATTTTATTCACTGAGTAAATTATTTTTATTATCATTATTAGCACCGCGTCTTACTATCCGTTCGGGTTTGACGCACTTACGCTAATGTATAATGGTAGGGTGATTGTGAGGTGAAATGGTGGACCTACAGTTTAACGTGGGATCCGAACCACGGTGAAGGCCTGGCATTCCCCACATTCACAAGTTATGATTAATACACGTCTTGTCAGAGGTGAAGGAAGGGTTTGGCAATCAAATAAATCTGTGCCGGAACCGAGGATTGAACCCTGGACCACCAGCACAAAAGTCCTGACACCTTACCCCTAGACCGCCAGGTCACCACTGAGTATAGAATAAAGGTTATAAAAACGTTTATATCTAATGATAGACCCAAGCTATTAAAGTTGATGAATACAATAGTAGCTGCATCTAAATATAATGGCCATTTAATTTGAAAAATGTCAACTGGACACGGTTTCATACCCCGTCTCCAGGTGTCATTTTTCAATTTAAAAGAATATTTATATTTAATTCACATACATATATTATTATTATTATTATTATTAGCACCGCGTCTTACTACCCGTTCGGGTTATACGCACTTACGCTAATGTGTAATGGTAGGGTGATTGTGAGATGAAATGGAGGACCTACAGTTTAACGTGGAATCCGAACCACGGTGGAGGCCTTGCATTCCCCACATTCACAAGATGTCTTGTCAGAGGTGAAGGAAGGGTTTGGTAATCAGATAAATCTGTGCCGGGACCGAGGATTGAGCCCCGGCCGCCAGCATAGAAGTCTGACACCTTACCCCTAGACCACCAGGTCACCCACATACATATAAAATTACATTAATTTTTTTTTAACAAAACAGAGATAACATTAGTCCAAGACTCAAGATGAATGTTCACCTTAAAATATTTCAAATATAAAAACAGATTTACATTCAGACTTCTCTGACGATAATTCTTTCAACTGTACAATTTTGTTGACCAGTTTGGGTGTGACCACCGGTTGGTGGTAAGTCATATCCTCAGGGCGTGGCAGAAATAAACACCACGGGTCCTCCTGTTCAGACTTTGGAGTCATATTCAACCCCGAACACAGAGGTATTATTTTAAAAGACCCTTTTACATTTCTTGAAGAGCCCACCTGAAAGGCAGATTAACCGAGTAACAATATTCAAAATGACGCTCCAACCAGAAATCGTATAAAATCGTGATTTTATGTATTCTTAACTCGACTACAACATTATGATCAGTGAAATAGTTTTTTTAATACAATATATTAATTTTTGTTGTACTGTGGTAGATACAATTATTTAACTATTTTCTAATAAGTCTAATAATGTGACATGTTTTTACTACCCTCTCCTAGTGTATTGAATTGTCCTTAATAGAACTTGCTTTTGCCTTCTCTTTACAATTTTATTTCACAATCCAGGACAACAAGAATTGCCGGTCGCAGAACAATATATGTCCTGTTGTTAGTTGTTTATTGCCCTGGCATAAATAAAAAAACTCTTTGAGGGAATGAGTTGGGGGGTGGGAGGGAGGAGGGAATTCTGGCCTTAGAAAGGTTCACTCGATTCATTTTAAAGTAAAATTCAGCCCTTGACAAGATTCTTTGAGAAAGAGAAATTGCCAGGGTCCGACTTGCTGTTGTTGAAGTTTTCCTTGACACCCCACAGGTTTCCTCACTTTTTGTTAGTCAATCGGCACGGAGGTGAATTAACGAAACATATTCGCTTCTTGGCAGTCAATCGGTACAAAGATGTAACTCACGTTTTGGTAGTCAAACAAGATCTATGTGTGAAATGTACATAAACGACTCAAGTCCATAGTAATCTACAATTATTGTGTTATTCACAATAATTACATATCTCAATCAATTTTAACTAAACTAGACAGTTTAATATTAATTTCAAATGAAATTATAGCCTCAACATAAAACGTTGGTAAACTCCATTCACGGTAGGAATTACTCTCTGAAAGGTATTTTTTTCCCCTAAAAATATCCTATTATATAATAGATTTCTGGTAGAGAAAAAGGCCTTTCAGAAAACAATTACTACGCTGAACAGACTTTAGGACATCTAGCTTCCACGAATAATAAACACACGCGCATCGAGAACGATCGAGACTTATAATGAGCCAGTCATGATCCGAACCAGGGACATCCGGTGAAAATAGCCTCGTTAAGTAACAGTCCAAAGGAAACCGCAAAAAGATGTATGCCTGGTTCTAATACTATTTTAATAGTCCTAGTTTATTCTTATTCTATCTAGTGAAGAACGTAAAATACACATTCCGATGCAATTTCTGGTTCGAGTGTAATCGTGTATTAGATATCGCGGCTGTTAATAGAACGATTCTTAAAGGCTCCCCCAGACTGGCGCAAATTATTCGTGCCACTGCGGATAGTTTGCGTTGATAAATTTGCAGTGGTGTAAATACGTGGCGGCTCATTAATGTGTTCGAACCGGCGTGGCAGTGTGGAGTTGCGCCTGCGATAAAGTAACGCGAATTTTTTTTTCACTGTTCACTGCGTTTTTATCTCTGCCGCATCTTTACTGCAAGTTAAAAACATGGTAGAAACAGAAAAGTTAATAGAATTTGTTCGAAATTATCCTATTTTATATGATTCATCACATGAAGAATAAAAAAAAGCATACAGAAAAAGAAGAAAAAAAAATGACTTGAAATATGAAAATAATTAAATGAAAGTGGTAAGTAGTATTGCAATGTTTTATTAAAGTATATAATTTTGTTACAAACAAAATTTATTTATTGGTTCAGTACTTTGAATTTGATTCAGGCTATAATTTCAGAGCTGAAAAAACCCAGGGCATTTAAACAAATAAACCAGTAGGATTGATCCAAAATAGTTTGTAACTTGACCAAAAAAAATAAAACACACTATTCCATTATTGGGGGGGGGGGGGGGTAATACTAACCTGGCATTTTCTTCCGCTTCTAAGGTAAGTAGCAAAAGTGCCTCTTCCTCATTCAATGAATCATAGTATATTTTACACAAGTGCTGCGACTAAATAGAAGCTTCGGTGTGAATGAACATACGAATTTAGTTGTCTCTGCGAATAATTCGAGCTGGTCTGGCGGAGCCTTTAAATTGTTTGGATAAGGTTGTGTTCTGTTTTATAATTTACTATGATTACCGATATAGTCAGAACACCTCTGTGTTCTTCTAGTGGTTAAAGTTCCTGGCTACAAATCCAGAGGTCCCGGGTGCGATAACGGGGTCGGCTCAGCCTCTCGAGAACAAAGAAGGTGCTACATGAATGAAAAAGTAGCGGCTATATTCTAGAAAACAGAAATTAACGGCCAAAGAGTCCGTACTTAGTTGGGATGATCACATGACATCCTCTATCCGCGCACTGTCTTTGCCAAAAGACGCCATGGAGTTTTTTTTACCTACATGGTAGTAGGATTTTGGTATGAAGAACAGGAGAAATTAGTTACTAAAGCTACTTAAACAATTTTAATATAGCCATACGTCAAGTAATGTTACCTGCAGATGTCAATTTTGATAGATATCAATAACTATAAAATAAGACAAATAATAAAGTAAAATGTTATAAATGTCTGCTAAGAAATATGTTTGAATTTTCTAATGTTCTCCCAACCAAAATCAGGGTATATATCTCTTTAAGAATTCTCCATTAAAAATATTTTAATCTCAGTGAAATTTTATCTAGTTGCTCCCAACCATTATAAGTATCAATAATACAAACATAAATGAAGTTACTTGACATTCGAGGTTTTACAGGATACAATTAAGGAAGCTTCTTGATGAACAAAGATTGTAAAGTCTATCTGTCTTGAAGAAAACCTCGTCAGTTATTATCAAGATCAGTTCTACTTTTACTGCACCAGTGTGCAGGCATATTAAGATGGGAATGTAAGGAACCCGAGTTAGGGGCAGTGTTTTTGTAGTTTTTATGGCAAAACATTTCGAAACAAAAATAAATAAAATTGATCCAGTATAAATATAGAGATTAATTTTCTTCGCATGGTAATCAGAGTTGTTGACTATTTCTCAAGAGAATTGCGGCATAAGATAAGAAGCTATTTAAATTAAGAGAAAGTGGACATTAGGGGGTCAGAGTTCAAATATTTTCATGTGCATGGATATATGGTTTTATCATCCTCTCTGGTACTAACGAGTTGCACTAAGTTTAAGTAAGCATATCCCTGGTACAAACTACTTGCACTAAGTTTAAAATGCATATCCTGGTACTCACGACTTGCACTAAGTTTAAGTGCATCTCCTGTATCGCTACTTGCACTAAGTTTAACGTGCATCTCATTTCGCTACTTGCACTAAGTTTAGCGTGCATCTCCTAAGTATTCGCTACTTGCACTAAGTTTAAGCGTGCATCTCCTAAATATTCGCTACTTGCACTAAGTTTAAGCGTGCATCTCCTAAATATTCGCTACTTGCACTAAGTTTAAGCGTGCATCTCCTAAATATTCGCTACTTGCACTAAGTTTAAGCGTGCATCTCCTAAATATTCGCTACTTGCACTAAGTTTAAGCGTGCATCTCCTAAATATTCGCTACTTGCACTAAGTTTAAGCGTGCATCTCCTAATATTCGCTACTCACTAAGTTTAAGCGTGACATCTCCTAAATATTCGTTACGTCACAAGTTTAAGCGTGATCTCACTAAATATTGTTTACATGCATAAGTGTTAAGCGTGCATCTCTAATATTCCTACTTGCAACTAAGTTAAGCGTGCATCTCCTAAAGATATCCGCTACTTTCACTAAATTGAAAGCGTGCATCTCCTAAGTATTCGCTACTTGCACTAAGTTTAAAACATGCATACACTGGTACTCACAGCTTGCATAAATTCTAGCGTGCATTAGCACAAGAATTTTGTATCTTTACTAAATTTAAGCGTGCATTCTCTAAGTAAACGCTACTTGCACTAAGTTTAAAAATGCATATCCCTGGTACTCACGACTTGCATAAGTTTAAGCGTGCATCTCCTAAGTATTCGCTACTCACACTAAGCTTAAGCGTCAAACAATCGTGTGCCTGAGAACACTGTTCCAACAAATTCAAGACGGATCCAGCGGTCAGTAAGCTGTAGGGTTCTTACATGACATAAAGGTGGACGTATTTATCCTACTTCATCTCTTAGTCTAGAGAGAAAGAAAGACGCAAGAAATAAAAAGACAAAAATTGTTCGTTTTAGAGGGGGAGAGGAGAAACGCAAAGCCAGAGGCGATGACCTTACCAGCGGTGACGTATGGAGAAGTGGCGGACCGCGAGTGCCATGCACGAGGATGGGGTCGCGACCCTTGGAGTGGGCACCACGTTGCAAAACAGGGATGTCACAACACAGGTCAAGCCGTGCGACAGTCGTTAAATGGAATCTATGTTCTTGTAAGACAAGGATTTTTTTTTATTAAATTACTAAATGTTTTATTTGTTTTTGAGCTAACACAGCCGAAGTAACAACAAAGTTAACATGAACATAGAATTACTGAAGTTAAGATGGGGTGGTAGATAGAGAGTGATAGTCTTGGGTGCAATATATATGTCTTATTTTTTTTTTATAATAATAAAACTTTTTAACTAAAATAAATCATATATTGCTTTAGTAGATACATTTAGTTTAATTTTATATGCAAAATAATATAAAATAGTTCTTAAATATCTGTACTGGGCATCACATAGCTAAACAAGACCTATTAAATAAGAGGAAAAAGTCTTAGATACATTACGTGATGAGAAGATATGTGTAAAAATTTAATTAATATACCTACTTAAGAAATATTTGATGTATTTTAGACAAAAGTAGTTTTTGTCATGAAAACTGCAAAAAACGGATACTTAAAACTGACGTTTCCGTCCATTTCGCCTTAACGCTGCGGCTATTAGCCAACTTTGAACTATTTTTAACATTTTATATTTTTGCGTGTCAGGAAACTACTCTGTTCTCTAAATTATTATTATTATTATATTATTATTATTAGCACCGCGTCTTACTACCCGTTCGGGTTATACGCACTTACGCTAATGTGTAATGTAGGGTGATTGTGAGATGAAATGAGAGGACCTACAGTTTAACGTGGAATCCGAACCACGGTGGGGCCTGGCATTCCCCACATTCACAAGATGTCTTGTCATAGGTGAAGGAAGGGTTTGGTAATCAGATAAATCTGTGCCGGGACCGAGGATTGAACCCCGGACACCAGCCAGAAGCACGACACCTTACCCTTAGACCACCAGGTCACCCTTCTCTAAATTAAATGGCCGGGTTCTATGCATATTTACACTAGAATATTAGGGGTGGGAAAGTGAGAGTATTTAAGTCGAATGGGGACACAGCCTCATTTTAAAAGATGTGCATTTATTTAAAACGAGAATAATATTACCGGTATTAATAAGTATAAAATAGTAAAATAATTATTTTAAGGAGCAGAGATTAGGAGAGTAGTTTAGAGAAAGTTAATTTATATTAGGTTGGAAATGGCGTGGGAAAGACACCCCTAGTCCATTTGTCCTAGGTCAAAACCTGAGTCTTTTTTATTAATTATTGTTGGCATACTGTCGACCAAAAGCGTAAAAACTAGTTCAAAACATTATTATTTATCTTGTAAATTTAATTTTGAATTCATCAACAGAGCGTAGTTAGCTAACGCGCTAGTTTTGTGTTGAGCAAGGCTGCCGATGAATGGGAGATCGAGATTAAAATCATAGTCGGGTGAAACTGGGGGTGATTTTTCCAAAATGGTTTTCCACTTTCCCTCTATGCAAATGCGGGTTCATTTAATCTATATTCAACCTTCCCTATTCCTAGCCCATCAGCGTAATTAGTACTTTAGACTATATCCCGAATGGGTAGTAAGACGTGGTGCTAAATAAATAATAAATAACAGAGGGTATCCGGTTCGGCTATTATCAAGTATTATAGTTGGTCTCTCTCACTCAACCATGTATTTAAATTAAAAATACGCATTTTATGTTTATTAATCAAATTTAATATAATAATGTCTTCTAAAAAATAAATGAAATTTTCGACCAATTAAAATCCTAATTGATCACTGTAAATTTTTTTAAATACAACTAGTTTCCTATTTTAATAATATTTTTGGTGGAAACTATCTTAGTGACTTGTCTTAAAAATGTATTCAAATAATTTTAACAAAAACACTTTCAAAAAGATAGATTTTATAAACTATTTTCCAACTAGACTGTTTCCGGAAGGTACTTCTGTTGATGTTTTTAGTTGATTACTGTTGATGTTTTTAGTTAATTACTATCACTATTATCCTGCTCATTCATAAGAGAGCTAAAATTTATAACAGGACAAGTGTGTTAACTTGAAATACAACTGAATGAAAAAAATAATATTTATATAACAAAACAATTAAATGAGAATTTTTTAGATTAACTAATTAATAGAAAAAGCGTTAGAATTTCTATTAAAGGAATTCATGCCACCGTGAGTTCAGGAAATACCTTCACGTAGTGCAAACCACTTACATAAAAAATGACAAAATCCAGTTAACTTGTTTACACAGCTAATTTGCTAAACGTTAGAATGTAGAAATAATAAATCTTGCGTCAACACTAGCACATAGAATTATATAACCTAGTTATATCAAAGTTACATTACATACTATAGGCCTACTAACCCATTCGATGGTCGCATGCTCTAAGGCGTCACTCTTGCAATGTGAGATCGGGGGTCGATCCCAATTGGATAAACATTTATCTTTAAGAACATTAGTATTAGTATCAGACACAACATCCAGCCCCCAGCCATTAATTCATAACCGTGAAAGGGAAAACCCACATCTAAAAAATAGTAGATTTTTTCGGCTATGCGAGGAATCTAACCAAGGATCCTTAGTTCATTTGACAGATACGCTACTGGCTGAGCTAATTAATAAACTTTTGTTCTAAATTATATATTATTGGGGACCTTTTGTAATATCTTAATTGCTACCGAAAAAAAGTACTATCATATTTATTGGCTTTTGAACAATTTATTAGTAAAATCGCAATAAACTTAATATCTGCTTTAAAGTTTTTTATAACAATGAACATATTACATAAGATCCCCCATAGATATTAATTTTAGAACAAAAGTTTGTTTATTAAGTTAGTACAAATCGTTCCCCAACAAGAAAAATGAAAGAATGAAATGTCCTTAAATCATTCCAAACGTGCTTGAAACAATCTTAAATGGGCAAAGACTAGCCCTTTTGTGAGATTGTTACTTTGAAATCAGGGAATTTTCGTTAATTGTACAGTAAATAAATAGGTTATTCTTTTTTTTTTTAGCAAAAAACCAATCATTCTATGTTGGGAAAAAAAAATCTCTTGTGGTACATATGTAAGAAGACAAGGCGGTACCCCTGATACGCAATGGAAGATTACCCCCTGAAGAGGGTAAACAAAGCCTTAGGGGCTACCCAGGACAAAAAAAATATATAAAAATAGCTATTGACCTAAGTTTCCGTCGGGAAAGAATCCAGATTGGCTTTCTTGCGAAACCATATAAACCACAGATGTAAAATAAGACATCTACAATAATTTTAAATATAAATTAGTCCGACCAGTCGGTAACGTGTCTGTCTACTAAGCTAAAGGTCCTGGGTTCAATTCCTGGCATGGCCAAAAATTTATCATCGGTGAAATGTGGGTCTCCCACTTTACAGTGATGAATTAACAGCCTGGGGACTGGACGTTGTGTCTGTTCTAGATTTATGTTACTTTACAATCAGTTTGTTGATATCATCAGTCGGTTCAGAAAGTGAACGTTAAATACCACAAATGGATTAAAGAAATATTATATCCATTCAATTTCTCAAATTTGAAATGCGGATAAAACTTAAGGAAGTCCGACTTCCAGAAAACTGTGACGTAGTGCAAACATCCAGAAGTATGACGTTATTTAAGATGTGGGTTATTTTATTTAAAAAAAAACATGGTCCCCTCTAAAAGAAAGTTGAAATTTATCAACATGACCTCATCTATTCCAAACCATTCTAATATTTCTTCTAATCCAAACTGAACTAAACCGATTTAACAACGAAACACAGGTGACCTGGTGGTAAAGCGTTAAGGTATCGGACTTCTGTGCTGAGGGCTCCGGGGTTCAATCCTCGGTTCCGGCACAGATTTATCTGATTACCAAACCCTTCCTTCACCTCTGACAAGACATCTTATGAATGTGGGGAATGCCAGGCCTCCACCGTGGTTCGGATTCAACGTTAAACTGTAGGTCCTCCATTTCATCTCACAATCACCCGACAACTACACATGAGCGTGTGTATAAAACGAACGGGTAGTAAGACTCGTTGATAATAATAACAAAACAACACCTATAGCTACTAATGTAGATTAATGTTTTAAAGCAGATACTGGTGTAGGGGAGTCTATGACAGCAGGCAGTATGTTTTTGGAAAGACAAAGTGTATGGACATTTCGTAAACATATAGAGAAATGGTGAGAGCCGAGCTAATAAATTATAACTGTAACTTAATTCTTAAAACCCGAACCCAACCAAACGAGTAACGACTGATTGAAATAAAGCGAGTGTTTCCTTAGTCCTTGATAATGAGCGTGTGTTTATTTAAGAGCTCAACCAGTAATTATAAAGTCTAATGATCCGTGTTAACGAATAGCCCGTAGTGTTTGGTGGCGCCGCCGGTGACAGTCAAGGTAAACCACGTCAACGTCACCCGAGTGGACTGGCCGGCAGTGATCGTATAGTAGCACCCAAAAGGTGAGAGGGGGGGGGGGGGCGATACCCCTACGTGAACATATAAGGGCACCTTCAGACAGGGATGCATGGTTGTATCCATCCCGACATCCATGGTTCGGATTCTGACCAAAATGAGTGTACGGCATGATAGCTCTGGATCCACGTGCGTCAGTTTATAGCTCAGCGATATATTTAAATATATTGTATTCGAACACCAGCTAGTTTCACGTTCCATAGTATTATTATTATTTTAGCACCGCGTCTTACTACCCGTTCGGGTTATACGCACTTACGCTAATGTGTAATGGTAGGGTGATTGTGAGATGAAATGAAGGACCTACAGTTTAACGTGGAATTCGAACCACGGTGGAGACCTGGCATTCCTCACATTCACAAGATGTCTTGTCAGAGGTGAAGGAAGGGTTTGGTAATCAGATAAATCTTGCCGGGACCGAGGATTGAACCCCGCCGCCAGCATAGAAGTCTGACACCTTACCCCTAGACCGCCAGTCACCCACGTTCCATAGTGTCTACTAAACTTGACCAATGAAATTCCCAACCTTTTCCTTGATTCCCCCTGATCATTCCCCTGATCATTTCCTAAAATTCCCGATTAAAATGTATGTCACATCCTTCCAACTCTCTGCCCCCACCCCAAGGGGCCTTCCCAACACGTTTTATATGAAAATAAGTTTTAAAATTTAAATAAATATTCTTAAATTTTTTTATTACCATTGTTTACTAGTAATTAAAAATATATTACACAGCTAAAAAAAAAAAAACGACAGTGTTTGAATCGCATTAGAATGTATTGATTTAATGATTATTGTATTTCATAATTTGAGTAAAACAACATTTTCCCGGATTTTTATTGTAATTTTACCAAATTCCCGAATTATTTTCGTTTTTTTCCCGATCACTTCAAATTCCCGGATAATTCCCGTTTTCCCTGATTTTCCCCGAAGGTAAACACCCTTCCGGTTCCCAACCAACAATTAGATTGAATTCGATTTAAATGGAAGATAACATAAATTAAAAATCACATAGTGAATATTATGATTAATTTATTCCACACTTTAGTTCTGGTTACTAAAAAAATGCATCTACTAAATAATGAATGTCAAGCTGGAGTGATTGCGCAAGTACGTAATATAGTCCGATCTGTAGGATGATGTTGATCGAGTTATTTTTTCCTATGGCTGCCATGAGGGCTTCTTGAAACCCTCACCGCGTCCCCTTAGACTAGCTAGTTCCCTTCTTAGAAAGAAATAGCCCAAGGTCACTTTTACTGTCACTAAATAATTGTAGCTCGATTCAGGGAGATCTTTAACAAACTGTTCTGTCCTTTAACGATAGTTTTTAAGTATCCTAATACTAAAAAAAACACACACAATATATATTGTAGCCTTATTTTATTAAGTGAGACCAAGTGACGTTCCAGGATGTCCTAAACTCATAAATTATTTTAAAGTTTACATGACAATATACAGTATGTTATGCTTCACCCTTCCGTTTACAAGTGGGGGGACACAACACAACTCACACAATACACAAACACACAAACAACACACAACAACAAACACACACAACACAAAACACACACACAACACAAACACACACATACACAAACACACTACACAACACACATACACAAACACACACATACACAAACAACACATACACAACATACACAAACAACATACACACACAACACAAACACACACATACACACAAACACATACACACAACCATACACACACAAACACATACATACACAAACACATACATACACAAACACACACATACACAAACACACACATACACAAACACACACATACACAAACACACACATACACAAACACACACATACACAAACACACACACATACACAAACACATACATACACAAACACACACAGTAAAGTGGCGCTGCCTGTGGTCTGAGTGGTTGGCTTCGTCAATGGTGGCTGCCACAAAAAGCGGAACTGCTAAGCAAGTATGAAGGTGCCCTTGGTTAAGAGCTGGTCAGCCACATAACAAATCCGTGGGAGTCAAAGCTGAACCCAACACAGGTTCAATATACACCATGAGACATCCAAAATTTGCTAGCATATATACATAAAAATATATATAAATAGACTAGATCCTACAAAAAAATTAAATCCTACAAAAAAAAAACTAAATAAGTGAAGGCTAAAAGCGATTCAAAACAATTTTATTTTACACTGGGTGGCTTATCTTAAACTAGTTAGAGGACAAAAACAATAAACAGGCCATGAAACTAAAACGAAGCTAAGGAGAATAAATACAGCACCAATTTCATAGGAACCATCTTAAATGACAGTTACAAAAGGTTTTTCATATTCTACCTTACAATTAAACAGAAATATCGTTTCAGCCTTGCTGCGCGTTGAATCCGGAACGTGAGAATAATTTTACGGTTGGATTATCAATGGCCTCAAACTCAAATTAGCCAAAGGGCAAGATTCACAAGCTCAGGGCGAGCTACGGTCCACAGCCTAAAGAAATATAAAGTCCGTTAACTGTAGGAATTGTTTTCTGAAAGGCCTTTTTCCCTACCAGAAATCTATTATATAGTAGGATATTGGAATGAAAAAAAAGACCTTCCAGAGAGTAATTCCTACCGTGAATGGAGTATAAATATATTCTATACGTTTGTTTCTGCAGCACGTCTATCTGTCCGGACTATGCTACTAATCATACTAATGAACAAGGGATGAGGAAGAAAGATTTTAGATGAAATGTAACCGCAATTAAGTGAAGGGAATGATGGAAACCGTATTGAAAAAATAAATATCCTCTGTTCATCAGGTTGTAATTTGAACCGCTTCCTCCCTAAAACAGGCAAACTAGAGCAGTAAGAAATTGATGTTTAATCCGCGTGCACACCGATGTATGTCTATAAGCCTACTGTACTAGCTATTTGATGCTATGTATTTAAAACCATTAATGTACATTTAAAATATTTTAAAACTTGGCCTCCCCCCCCCCCCACCCCCCCCCTCCCAGATGCTTGTGTGGGTTAGCCTAGTGCTCTTTACAATATAAAATAAATTATGTAAATAAAATTCTCACAATCAAATGTTTAAAGTGATGAAAACAAATCTAGCACAATTTTAAATAGTTGTGTGTTGTTATTCACATGGTTACCTCAACAGATCTTGAATATCTGTAAAAGTTGTCGTGGAATTTAATGACAACTATTTCTATTCATTAAAAAAGTTTCTCGTATAATTCCTTTTATGTTGTCATTGCATATATTCAACAACTGTTGAAATCAAAATTTGAAGAAAATTAAACTGTTTTTATTGGATCAATATTTTATTTATTTTGGTCAAAAAAAGTGTATAAAAAACTGCAAAAACACTGACCTTAAATAGAGTTTCCTACATTCTCGTGTTAGGAAAAACTGGACAAAGGAAGCTGCTTTGTCCATGGCTGTACCAAAAAAACACACGCAATTCTTGTCTGTAGTTAAAATACAAACAAAACAAACAAAATCTTAGTTTGTTAGGGAAGAAGTCTAGAAATAGAAATGTAAAGTAGAATTTCTTTTTAAGTATTAAAACTAATAGAAAATAATAGGCCGACAAAAAAATCTTTATTAACTTATTTTGATTGCGAGTAACTTTTTAACTTCTTGTAAATTAATTCAGGTCTTCTGTGACCAACATACTTCTCACGACCTCTATCTAAGTGGGCAACACACACACACACACCTCCATGGTGGTGACGACCTCTCACTCTAAAGTACCCTCCCTATTCCAATTGCGCCACGAAAGGGAGGTTCAACTCCATTCTCGACAAAGCCCCCAGGCAAAGCTGACTCTCACTCAAACCGTATTTGTACACACACACACATACATACAGAGGGAAAATCAGCATTGAACGCAGAACAAATAGTTACTTAATCCTGAGGCATAGCACAGTATCATTGTTGTGATGTTTGTGTGTTGGTATTCGTGTCTGTGTGGTCGGGTATACTATGCTAGTCCGGGTTCAATCATGTTTAAATGACAGTTGTCCTAAAGCGAAGGAAATACCTAAAGCTATTTCAAATTACAATATTTTTTTTTTTTACTCGTTGATTAGTTTGTTTAAGTGTACGATAAAAAACTATTAATTATTACTATGAAATCTGTTTTATGTAGCTGCCATTTGTTAAAACTCGTGATTTTAACGCTGAAGTAGTTTTAAAACTGTGATTTTGAAAAGTAATTTCAAAGCAGTTGATAAACTATTTAGTTCGTAGATCAAGTTTGATTTTATTTTTAATAATTTTTTTCTTCTTATTTTAACATCAATAATTTTAGTATTTAACATTAATTTATTTTTATAAAAAAACTATAGTTTATTTGTAAAAAAACCCAACAAACTTATTTAATTAATGTTTTAAAGATCAGCAAGGTTTTCCCAGTTTCTTTAAATGGTTACTTGAAACTAGTCATAAGAAAAGTTATTAACATCTATGAAAACATTTACACGCAGATTCATTTAGTCTGTTTTACATTAAAATTACTCTTTGATTGTTTGGAATCACCGGGATTTAAACAAAGCGCAAAGTGTCTAAGAGGTTGTTGAAAATACATTTTAAGTACAAAAACTTAGGTTCTTGCTTACTAAAGACTTACTATTTCTAAAAGGTATAACCGTTGTATAAAATACTGTAGAGAAGTGGTTTAAAATTATTCTAAATACTAAAATAAAGTCGCAAAAAACTATTTAGGCCTCCATAATACGTATGTCATCAAGTAGTACAGTTACATTACATTTACTCTGAAAAGTAGCAGTCTTTTCTTTATGGGTTGGTTGCATTATGACCTTATTTTATAAGATAAGCACAGCAAAATGTGGGAAATAACCTTGTAAACTTTCAGGGTGAACGTAGGTTACATAAAAACTATATTAATATAATATTTGATTAAAGTTTATTCATTTTCATTATGTATTTAGTATTGTACAAGAATTAGTAATCAAAGATGCCCTTTAAGATTTATACAAACAACTAAACTTAAGAAATAATAATAAACTGCAAGTTCAAATCAACTAGCCATCATTCTTAAGGGGAAGGATTAACGTAACACTAAAATGCAGTGTAGAGATGTAGAAATCATAAAGTGGATTTTCAGAATATGATCAAGTCAAAATCGAGGTTTATATCCTTGAGGTACATATCCTTAAATGACTCAAAACTTCACATTTTTAAATAATTTTTTATATTGTATATAAAAAGGAGAGCTACAATGTGTCCATTTTGAATGACATTTCACGGAAGATGTTGCAGGCTTTGAGATCATAGTAAATGGCTATAAACATAAATTTAGCTTATCTTAAACAAATACACATATTTATAACAGGATCACAACTCAAGAGCTGCCATTCTAAAAATAAAATAGCACAGTGTGAATATATTTCCCTTCAAATAGGTGGTGCCCGGTGAGATGAAAGGGACACGATAACAAGCCAGTGTTTTTTCAGTTTTTATGGCAAATCATCTTTTTGGCTAAAATAAATCAAATAGTGTTCCAGTACTAACAAAGGTTTTAATTTTATTCAAATGATGACCTCAAACATTTCTTGAATATTTGTCAAGGATGTTCTGGAATTAAATGATAACTTTTTCTTTTCATTTAAAAAGTTTCTCATTTAATACTGCTATGCTTATGATGGATATTCAGGAACTGTTGATTTTCAAAATATGAAGAAAACTAAACTATGTTTGTACTGGAGCAATGTTTTATTTATTTTAGCAAAAAAAAAAAGGTTATGCCATACTAACTACAAAAACACTGGCCTTTTCTCATGGTCTTTCCCATCCCACCTTAAGCGCAGATCTGCCAGTGCTTTCAAAAAGTGTTTCTGTGAAGCAGTGTATCTGGAAAGGGGTGAAATCCAGCTTCGTGTGGACAAAATAATAACTACTTGAATAAAGAAGTAGTATCTCCGGTCTAGAAAATCGAACTCATGTCTGGGGGATAGGGAGGGCCTGGCGCTCGTTAGGTTGACCACATGGAATCCTCTACCGCAAATGTTGGCCCTATATTCGCCAACATACGACGGACGCTCGATTGGTATAGTTCAATTGTGGGCTGATACCTTGGAGTAATTTATTTCTTTTTAGTGGCCATTATTCATTTTATTAGAAGATATGATAGTATTCTTATTTATATTTGTTTACACTCTTACCTTGATGGTTTAAATTATGGCCTCAATTTATATACTGCAACATAGTGAATATCTTAAATTATTATTGTTATTACTATTAGCACCGAGTCTTACTACTCGTTCGGGTTACACGCACTTATTACGCTATGTGTAATGGTAGGGTGATTGTGAGATGAAATGGGATAACTTCAGTTTAATGTGGGATACGAACCACGGTGGAGGCCTGGCATTCCCCACATTAACAAGATGTCTTGTCAGAGGTGAAGGAAGGGTTTGGTAATCAGATAAATCTGTGCCGGGACCGAGGATTGAACCCCGGATCCCCAGCACAGAAGTCTTGAACCTTACCCCTAGACCGTGAGGTCACTAATATCTTAAAGAAAAGTTGCTACCGTACCTTTCATGATGGTATGTTTGTATACTATATATCAATATATGATCATATGCCATTAGGTAAATTATTACAAAAATGCATTGGTGGGCACATTGGGTGGCTCATTTAATCTGGTTTGCTGGTGATGGAGGTCAGTGTTTGAACCTCAACTGTGTTTTAGTGAGAGGGTTTTTTCCCCTAAATGGTTTATTACTGTATCTCCATGAAAATATAGCCACATTTTCTCAAAATTATTCCTTCTTAAATCTTAGTCCATTGGAGTAGTTTAATACGTAAGTCACGGGAAGGTAATAGTTTAAGTTAAAAAATAAACTCTTTTGGAAATGCTTTAATACACTACCATAGGAAAGCTAGTCAAATGAAATCGGAACACTCAAATGTGTGGTCCTGGTCAGCGTAGACCAAGTGAGCTTCTCAAAGCATCAACTATAGTATTAGTAGTAGTAAATAAACAAGTTAATAGAACTAAACAAAATATTAAACAAAGATGCATTGGAAATAGTGATATGTTTTAGAGGATTGATTCTCAATCTGGGAAGCGTGAAGAATTTCAAGGAGGAGGGGGCCATATATAAATAGAAAATAACGTTAAAAATCAGCAAAGAACTAAAAACTTTTTTTATTTCAATCCCTTTTCCAAAGCAAGATATTTTTCTGGCAGTTTCGGACACTTAAATTAATAAATATGACTACTAAAAGTAAGAGACTACTCGTATGCACTTGTTTATTTTCAAGCCAGCAATCCTTGTATTCACCCCCAAATTCTCCTCTTAACCCTCCCCCTAAGTTTCATTGCGTTCACATGCAATATCACTAAATTTTCAATTCTGACTCCAATAAAAACTAAACAGCGTAGTCAACTTTAAGTGGAAAGCGATTTGCAAACATCAAAACTCAATGTTTAAGATCTGATGAAAACAAAACAATGATAGCCATCACATAAATTTTAGGTAATTTTTTTGTAACACTATGCTGCTTAAGATTTAATAAAAAGTAAAAAAAAAATGAGAGGGATGTAGGAATTAGATCATATACCTCAGCTGTTTAAGAGGGTTATAAAGTTAAACCGAGAGGGTTCTATGGATGGCTCAATAACCCTAAGGAAAAAACTAAGTAAAATCCCCTCCAGGAGAATAATATTAGTAATAGTTTTTAGTCAAAGTATATTTACTAATCAAACATTAATAAATACATATACATGAAAGGCAGAATTCAAATTTAAAAGAGGATTTTTCTTGTCTTTAATTTTTTTAATTTTTTTTATATTTTAATTTAATGACAATGCCTAAAAATGTCACAAAACTACAACAATATTCAGTTGCCCATTTGGAATGTGTCAGGTACTTTACTATAGGCATAATCTAAATAATACAAGGTTTACGAAAAATTCAATTAATATTATTTAGCTTATTTATTTCGAAAATGTCCAACACAACAAGAAATTAAAACAATCTTAGTAACATAAATTATTTAAAATCTCTAATAACTCAAAGATTAAACTATTTCAATCTATATTATTTATATTATAATTATATCTGTGAATAATTATTACAGTTAACGCCAAACTGTGTCTAAAAACTACGTAAAATTTAGCTTTTAGTATTTAATATTCCTAATATATCCTAATTTAATAGATAGCTCAAAGTTTACGAAAGATTTGATGCAAACTATATACCCACTTCGGTGGCCGCATGGTCTAACGCACTACTCTCACAGTAGACTAGACTACCAATGATGGGGAGATCAAGGTTCGAATCTAGGTTGGGTGAATTGATGGTGGTTTTCAAAAAATGTTTTCCATTTTACCTTCACGCAAATGAGGGCTCACTTGCTATAAATTTAACTTACTAATCCTTAAAATCGTTAGCGTATTTAGTACATAAGTATATAACCTGAATAGTAATAAGACTAAGTGCTAAAAAAAAGTATATTTTTCACCTAAATATAAAATGTTCCTAGAAACTTTAAACAAAAATGTAATCCCCCCCTTTATATTGCTATTACTCTATTGATAATTAAACTATAATTTTACCAAACATATAAATTATATCAACATTGTTTAGTAATTCCTATTTAACGTTTCTGGCTTAGAAATGTTGTGTTACATTTGTAAGATAAAAACTATATTATTATAAAGTCTCCAAACTATTATATTGAGTTTGTGTTAACTGTAAGAGTTACAAATTTCAGAATGCTAAGATGTAATGTTCTTACAAAGGGTTTATTTGAGTGCTAAAAGGCTAGTAGATTTGTAATTATTTTATTTGAGATAGGCCTATTTAACATGCACTTAATGAAATGATTGTTATGTTAGCATACAACTTTTGAACAAACTTAAGGTCATTTGACCATCAAAATTGTATTGCATTGTTTTAATAAGTTTATAAATATTAACTATAAATAATGATTCAGTGATTTAAATTCATTACAGTTCTCGAGTTATAAGTAGTCAAACTTACTATTTTATCCATTTTGCGTACTTATTTTAAGGTAATGTAGTTAATGTATGGGGATTAAATTATTTCTAGCTAGACATGCATATGAAGTGTATGCAATGAAGTACTTGCAATATTTTGAATAAAATTGGTTTTTAATTTATAAGCTATTTAATAACTGTAAATTTATATAGTTTTTAATCTTATACAAATACTTTTTATTTTATACCCGATACTTTGATCTTATATGATGTTGTAGTACATTATGTCATTATTTCACATTTGTTTGGTTTATTAGTCTAACTCTATTCTTTTATTTTATTATTTACACCGCGTTGATCAATACAAACGTAAATTTGTTATGTCCATTTTCTGAAACTTCTTTCTTTACTGTATAACCAATAATACAGACTAGCTGACCAGGGAAGGATCGGGCTACCCAGTCTCCGACTAATGACTCATCCTTAAGTGCTTTTTATTTTAGCACCGCATATTACTACCTGAGTGACGAGTTGTGACATTTATTTTGTTTCTTTTTCCATGCTCTAGTAATTTGGCACTTTGATAGTATTTTACTGTTAGTTTTATTCTTCAGTCAAATAAATCATCTCTTGGTAAATCAAAATGTGTATTTATTTTAAACCTATTGTTTATCTGAATATTATAATTAACTTCATTAATGTATAAACGTATATGAGCTTCAATTTTATTACTGCTTGTAAATGGAACACCAAAAAATACATAAAATCTAATAAGTTTTGAAAATATATATAATGTCACATGAGTACTGAATTTATTTAGTCATTTTCTAAAAATAAATAATTTTGCGTGTTTATTGACCATGGCTAAGTTCAACCCTAAGAAGCAACGTGTATCAAGAGCAAGAAAAGGAAACAAAAAGGCAAAAATCGAACAAGAATCGATATAAACTTAAATGAAAGATTTGATCTACGATGTTTTCAGGTATGTACAAGACCGTAAATGGGGGTTGGGGGGGGGGGGGGGGTGTTGGGGTTCAAACCCTCCTCAAAACTTTATGAACAAAACATATATGGCTTTATTTATGGTTCATGCAAAATCCAAATTAAGATACAAGTAAAAATTAGGGAGCTGTGTAACCATAACCATAGAGGTGTTTAGTATTTAGAATTTGTCCAAGCCTCTGGCAGTTAGGGGGCTATGTTGCAAAAAAAAAAAAACCCACTTCAGATAGCTTCTAGAATTGTTTATCATTTAAAAAAAAAATTATAGTTCCGGCAATTGAAGGATCTGTCCACCAACCCCCGCCCCCTGAAATTATTGGCTGGTAATGGCCTTGGGTAAGTATTAAGCTATAACAAACGTAGGCGATATATATATATATATATATAATATAATTATATATATATATGGCGTATATATCATTTACTAAAGACATTGTAGCTCCTTACTTGGAGTTGGTAAAGAACTTTATCATACATTTAAATTTACCACAAAGAGTTTTGGTTTGAATTACGGCTTCCTTAAATAATTACTAATGAATGTCAACACACAAGTTCAAATCATTTTAGTTACGGGGTGACCTGGCGGTCTAGGGGTAAGGTGTCAGACTTCTGTGCTGGTGGCCGGGGTTCAATCCTCGGTCCCGGCACAGATTTATCTGATTACCAGACCCTTCCTACACCTCTGACAAGACATCTTGTGAATGTGTGGAATGCCAGGCCGCCACCGTGGTTCGGATTCCACGTTAAACTGTAGGTCCTTCATTTAATCTCACAATCACCCTACCATTACACATTAGCGTAAGTGCTATAACCCGAACGGGTAGTAAGACGCGGTGCTAATATATAATAATAATAATAATAATATAATAATAATATTTTAGTTACGGGAATGTCCGTATGAAGGAGAATACAATTTAATTAATTTACATTTGTTGAAAAATGACATCTTGACATTAGAATAGAATTGATCCCAGGATCTTAGCGCGTCAATGCTCTAGCACTGAGCTATCCAGGATTCGTCCCTCACTCATGATATTATATCCACGCGAACTGACGATATAAAAGTGTAGTCAGTAAAGTCAGTGCAGACTATAACTTAAGTAAATATTAAAGTATAGGCCTTTTTCGAAGGTGCAGCTGTAGATAACATGATTTGACGTATGAATAATTGAACCTATTTCTAGTAACTTTTCTAGTTGTCAAATAATGATCTTCCTATTAAAATCGGTCTAAATCATACATTCAACTTATCCACTAAGAATCTTAGTTTGAATCACAGCTTCCGCTTGGAACCCACTATTGTTTGTTGTACCGGGGCCTGGATACCAGTGGTTGAGAACATTCTATTTTATGACCCGGGGCCATGTTATCACTGGTTTATAACATTCTATTTTATGTCCCGGGGCCTTGTTACCACTGGTTCATAATATTCTATTTAATATCCCAGGGCCTTGTTACAACTGGTTCATATTATTCTATTGTTTTATGTCCCGGGGCCTTGTTACTAGTGGTTCATAATATTCCATTATTTGATATCTCAGAGCCTTGTTACCAGTGGTTCATAATCTCATATTGGTTGATGTCTCGGGCCAGGTCACATGAGTAGGACATGACTTGTACCAACTGGTCGAACTCGTACATATGCGGACAAAATGATCGACAGACACTTAACCCAAAAAGACCAACTTAGAAAATTGATGCCGTACTAATGATGTTTTTAATCCACAAAATTAGCGCATAACCCAAACGGGTAGTAAGATGTGGTGCTAACAAAAATCCACTAAATTGGTATTTCCCCCCCTTGTATTCTCACCCCCGTTTGTGCTAAACGCAGAATAAAGAAAGCGAATGACGCATTTGACCATGTGACCACAAATGTGGGTATTTATTAGAGTCATAAATGTTATTAAAAAATAATATTTCATATACTTTACTTGTTATTTTTCTTTTACAATTTTGTTGTCTAACGTTGTTTGTTATGTATTAACTTGTCAGCAATTGGTCAATCCATCTCGACTTTTGTATACCAGTAGGTCCTCTCATGTCGAACAGTTGTATATCTTATCAATGGTCCTAAACGTGTCGATCACATTGACACACTCAAGCTTTGAAATATGTTTATTTATTTGGTCAACCAGTTGGCTGTCGATCTCTTTGCCTTCTTATGCATAAACTTGTCTACCAGTTGGTCCTAGACTTTTAGGCCACTTGACCTACTTGGCATTCGAACATTTTTACAGCTTTTCGGTCGGTTTGTAAGGAGCCTATCATGAGTTCTGTTAACTATTATAATAATAACGAAAAGTAATACTTTTTTTTACTCCAAATAAAGAACTCTAAAACCTGCTCCGATGTACAGAGGGTAGTTTTATTATAAATTGTTTCACACTCTCTCTACGCAAATGCGAGTGCACTTTCTCTATATTCAGCTTTCCTATTCCCTAACTAATTAGCGTAATTAGTACTTGTGATTACACCGCGAACGGATAGTAAGACTCGATGCTAAAAAAAAATAATAAAATAGCCCTTAAACTTTCACCATTCAAATTATTTAATTAAATTGCCTAATAATACATATTATTTTCTTCTAAGAACACATTTTGTAACTATAGGCCTAAGAGTATTTGGTACAATAAAATACTTTGTGACACGTGTAATTAGTTCTTTATTTTAAATTATTAATATTCTATGAATCTAGTGGCCAGGATTAAAACTCAAGACCACAGCTCCCGGTTGAACCATGCAGTGACCATTCATGTTCTAAATTACAAAATAACAGTGAAGTTTTCTTAGCGGAAAAAAGAGGTAGGCTATGACAACATTGTTGTGCTGGCAATCCCAGATTACTTTCCCACTCCGCCTGCCCATTCCCCCTTCAAACATGTTAAATATTCCCTGTCAAAATGTTATAGCCTATTTATTATAGGAGAAGTTTGTTGGACGAATCACCTTAAATCTAGAGCAGACAACACCCAGCCAATAATTCATCATTATGAAAGTTGAAACCCAAATGTCACCAATAATACATTTCTCGATCGTGCCGGGAATTGAACCGGGGACCCTTAGCTCAGTGGGCAGACATGCTACCAACTGAGCCACGGCGTCGGGTTACTAATGGATTTTCACGTATTCATAAGTCAAGTCATTTAATCTGAAGTGATCACAATAGATATGAATATAATATAAATTATAATATTGATTATATAAATTATTAATATAACCTCATATAAAATAAAACGAATAAAATAGAATGGTCAAATGTTATCAGATTTAGTTAAAAAAAGTCTGGTATGTTCTAAAAAGGCACTTCCTATGAAAATTGGTTTGTTATAGTCTCGAAATTACAAATATTTCTATTTTACCTATTTTGACAAAGTATTTAAATGTCCCAAACAGGCGTATTTGATAACCATACCACCTGAATTGTAAATGGTGTTTGAAGCACATAAAATCACATTTCAGAATCCTTTTTAAAATGTGTGGATAATTTCAAGCAATCTATTGATATATCCGAGTCGTTCATGACGTCTGTACAGTGAGGAACGCAGGTTCTGACGAATTCGCGCAACATTTGGCCACCATCGTTTGGGGTGGGAGGTGATCGTCAGCAAACAAGGGGTGTGGGAGGGGGGGAGGGGTTAGGTCGATGAGGGCATGCAGCGCCCCGGGCAAAAGTTCCAGACCAGGTTAGTACAGAGGCAAGTTGAACGCCAGAATAAGCGGGCAACTCGCGTCCCCGGTTAGTGGGCACGTGCTTCTGGCGCATGCGCGGAGTGAGAGAGAAGTTCTCTCTCTTTCTCTCTTTGGCGTTCCTTTCGTAACCTCCAATACAAGCCCTATGGATACTCTGATGGTGCGTGATTTTGTTTTGTACGTAATGGATTAGTTAACCTTGGCTAATAAGGTGTACATGACTGGTTTTGAAGTGGGCCAAAATTGTTTCGTCGATCTTTTAGTGAAATATATACTGTATATAAATTTCAATAATTTACTCCAAAAAGGTTTTATTTATTTTAAAATGTGTCAAAGTGAAAGTCATTGCACAAATAAGGAATAATTTTTTTTTATCTAGCACTGTTTTATTGGTACCTTTTATAATTGTCTTATTAAGATATTGGTAATCCATATTACAATATTATATTTATTTCCTATTTTATTATAAAGAGTACTGACAAATAATAATAAAGTATTAAATGTATTCACTAATTTCTTATAAGTGTACCAGCAACCAATGATACATATTATTTATTTCATCTTGTCTTAAAAAGAGTACCGACAACCAATAGTAAAATATATATATATTTCTTCCTTTCTTATAGAAAGTATTGTCAGTCAATAGTAAAATATATATATTTATTCTTTTCTTATATTTTATTATTGACTGCCAATACTCTTTATATCTATTTCCTATTTTCTTATAAAAGAATATCAGTAATCAATCGTAAAGTCATATTTATTTCCCCTATTCTTATAAAAAGTACCACCAATAAATAATAAAGTATTATAATTATTTCCTTTTTTCTGATAAAGCTTACTGGCAATCAATAATAAAGTATATTTTTCTCTTTTATTATAATGATTACTCGCAACCAAATTAAAGTCTTGTTTTTAGTACCTCTTTTCTTGTAACGAGTACATCAATCAAAAATAAAGTATCATTCTTTTGTCTCGTTTCTTATAAAGAGTACTAGAAATTAATAATGTCTTATATTTATTTCTTCTTTTCTTGTAAACAGTACGGCAGTCAGTAATATTTATATATATATATAATATAATATAATTTTGTTTTTACTAGTTCAAAACCAATATTGGGCTATAATTTTGTACAATTCTCACACTTATGAGATTTTTAACTATTCACTATATTAAAGTTGAGATGCATTTATCGAAATATTAAATTAAAATAAAAGAGCAATACACACAACCAATATTATCCGTCACAATACTTTCGTGCATTGTATAATTTCAAGTACTTTCGAGTGTAATAATCAAGGACTGAAACAATTTCTGTGAATTAATATAGTATAGTTATTTTTAAGCACCACGTCTTACTGCCTGTTAAGGTTATACGTATGGTCGATAGTAAATATAAATATAATATAAAATAATGTTTTATAAGAAAACAATAATTTTTAAACGCTAAATATCTGTTGAAGCAATAAGTGCATTTTTAAATATATTTCACTCTAAAACATGTTGGCTTCTGTTACGTCCAATGTATTAGGATGGCTACTATTCAACCGGTAAAGCTAATGGTAAAATTGTTGTATTGAGCATCTTATGTTTGTATTCTTCGGCTTTAAATGTTACCAATTATGATTACATAACAGCCTGTCAATAGATAACTGCTGTGCACGTCATTTATACTGTCTAACTCCACAGATTATTGCTCTCTTTTTAAATTGCACAGCACTCTTCTATAATCAATGTTGATACGATACTCGCTGCATCAAAAATAATAAACCTATATTTATGTAGCCAACCACATCTTAAGAAACTTAAATGATATGTTAATGTGGATATTATCAATATAATAAATTAAAAGATAAATTGCTATTTAAAAAAAACTGTGAATCAATTGCTAGCCTATTACAATACTAACATAAATTCCGAAAATTCGTATTTAAAAATCAGCTAAGTCTTCATAATAAACGTTTTATTTCTTTTTTGCATAACCTAACTGTAAGCATCGTGGTAGTGTATACATGTAAACGAATTGAGTGTGAAAAAAAAACAGTTTAAAGTCGTTTCACGAAATTTAAAAATCCATTAACATTCGTTTCTTGTAAGAATGCTTTGAAATATTCTATTGCTGAGGAACGATAAGAAACTTTACGGACCAATGCTTGTCTCGCTACAGACTGAAATTTTTATTTAAAAAAAAAACAACTTACTACTCGATTCTCCAAGGTATTTTTTTTTTCGATAGTAACAAATCCAAGAGTTAATCAGGAGCAAAAAAAACTAAACTACTTCTGGGGGACCATATTAAACCTGTTTTAACATATTTACCCCTTCTTTATCTCCTTCCCCCATGCCAGCGCATCATGTGCTTATTGGGAGCAACATGGAGGCTGACGTTAATACTCAGTACCCTGTAACTGATCACGATACTGACGGAAATTCCATCAGGAACTCAGATCACAGCACGACTTTATGTAGCCACGTCCGCATATTCGCGTCGTATTCCTACGCATCTGTTCAAATACGTAGTGAGAATATGGCCGACAAACATATGTTTTAACACATGGCTCAATTATATATTATGTATTACGCACCTTTAATATGAATAATTTTCCAAAATAGCTTAAGAATTTGGATTTATAGTATTTTATAATCTGTATTTTACCGATTATATTAAGTAGATAAAAATAAATTTCAACTACATTGTGAATTTAATATGTATATATAAGGACTTTAGAAATATTGTTAAATATAAGGTGATAGAAAAGCTGCTTACTATCTCATACTAAGATAGTTAAAAGGATTACGCCAATTTTCTAAAAAAATAGTAGAGCATCTTTAATTATTATTCCAATAAAACTGTTTAGCCACATTCATATAAAGGTAAAAATATTTCACATGAGGTATTTACAAATCGCAGATGGATTGCACTAGAACTCAATCAAACAATTTAGTTAAAACATTAATATTTTACCGAATAACTTTTTTATTAAATTTTCTAGTTAATTATTGACTAATAGATTTTAAAAAATTAAATATTTTTTAGCATGTTCTCAAAGAAGAGCCAATAAAACCAATAAAACTTACCAATAAAACTTATTCAAATGTATCAGCATTTTTAAGAGCAAGTTATATCGTTTTGGGTAATCATTAATGTGTGTGTGTGTGTGTGTGTATTATATATATATATATATATATATATATATATATATATATATTATATTTACACACCATCTATGATAAGTTAAATTTTAATTCAAGCTAGATTGTTTTAAAATATATTAGATATAAAGATGAAAATCATACTTTGAAATTTAAACAGGCTCTACACAACTTCAATTTGGAGATGTTTAAAGTTAGCCATCAAATACACGAACTAGTTTTTTGTGAAAAATATGAGACTTTGTAGTTCCAAAGAAGATCAATATTTTTATAGGAAAATTGTAAACTAATTATCTATATCCTAATACATCTTGTGAATGTGAGAATGCCAGGCCTCCACCGTGGTTCGGATTCCACGTTAAACTGTAGGTCCTTCATTTCATCTCACAATCACCCTACCATTACACATTAGCGTAAGTGCGTATAACCCGAACGGGTAGTAAGACGCGGTGCTAATAATAATAATAATAATAATAATAATATATATCCTAATACTTATTAGCAACCCATTATTGTACGATTCAGTTAAATATTGTTGAAATCCCAACACCATATGTTTAATAACTACCTTTTTTTTCAGTATAGTTATCAAGTTATTTAACGCATGACGTACCACAAGAAGCTATCAGCCTCTCATACCAACCATACCAGATTGTACACGTTCCTATACGCATGGTAAAGCAAGCAACCAGGTCACGTTTTCACACCTGGACGTTAATTCGATCAACTTTTACTAACCGTTAACGTCAGTGATTTCTTTTGAGAGGAAAATCTAATGAGATATGGAGCCAAGGAATTTCTTATTTAGCACGTGGATGTTACGTTTACAAAGTAAACTCCCCGGCTTTTATAAGGCGGAATAATACGTTTTTGTGTGAAACGATGCCTCCACGGATAGTATCTAAAAGTGAAGTACGTTTTGAGTATCATATAAAAAGCAATTACAACGTAAATGACTTCATCAGCGATGGTTGCTCGTATTAGAGCGAGAGTATATATGTGATAAGTGATGTAGAAGTTTACAGTTCACAGGTTTGATGACAAAAAAAAAAGACTGATAACCAACCGTGATTGAAAATAGCGCTCATCAACAAGACTTAATTCGTTTATTAACGGTTCGATCATTGTTAATAGCACGTCACGTCAGAGAGACAGGTAGTAGCGAGTTGAATATGCACTCACAAAGATAGCGGACAGGATTGTCCAAAATTTGGTGTCGTGCTGGAAAATTTACATATCCTACAGTGCGTGTGAAGGTTTCTATTTGACGTGTATACAGGTTTGTGGATTAATTACTCTTATGGAGTTATTGAAGTTGTAGTAAAGGAATAATAATAATTATTATTAGCACCGCGTCTTACTACCCGTTCGGGTTACACGCACTTACATTAATGTGTAATGGTAGGGTGATTGTGAGATGAAATGGAGGACCTACAGTTTAACGTGGGATCCGAACCACGGTGGAAGCCTGGCATTCCCCACATTCACAAGTTATGATTAATACACGTCTTGTCAGAGGTGAAGGAAGGGTTTGGAAATCAGAAAAATCTGTGCCGAGACCGAGGATTGAGCCTCGGACCCCCAACACAGAAGTCACCTTACTCCTAGACCATCAGGTCACACGAATAATTATTGTTAAAAATAAATAACATATATTTGAGTGATATATAAGAGAATGAATATATTTACACCTTTAAAAATAAATAAAAATATTTGGATACGTTTGGTATTGTTTTTCCAAAATTTAAATTCTACAGTGTCAATGAGTCAAAAACTCAAATATTGATGATAATGATGATGATAGTTTTTTGTACCACTTCTTACTAGGCATTTGAGTTGTACACCTATAAGTTACACTTATTACGACCATTGGCTAGGGATGAGAAAGGTTTAATTTAGAGAAAGTGTACCCAACTTTGCGTGGAGAGAGATGTTAACCATTTTTAACCCCTCTCCTCAGCACACCCGACCGGGATCGAACCACGATCTCCCCACCAACAGCAATCTAGTCTATTGCAAGTGTAGCGCCTTCTTAAACCATGCAGCCACCGAAGTAGGTATGATAATAGTAATAATAAAGCATAATATTATAAAATAACATTGATTTGGGAGGTGAAACCTGTGTAATGTGATCCGCATCGGTGGTTAAGTCGACTAAATGTCAGTCTTAAATAATCTGGTTTATTGGCGAAGGAGAGGTTGGAGTTTAAATATTGGCCGGCTGTGATGGGTGCAATTTTTACTGAATGTTTTCCTACTCTCCCTCCATACAAGTATGCGTGCATCTCCCCTAATCTCCACGGTGGAACAAAATATTAATTTAATACAGTCTTAAAAACGCCATTCATGATCCAATTAAATGTTTTATTAAAATAGTAGTTTTTAAATGACAAAAGCACACATGCATAATATAATAATAATATTTATTTCTAATATAAAATAATATATTATAATATAAGGTACTGGTAGTTCAAATTTTATAATGCTCTACAAACTAGAGACCTACACGTGCTAAAAAGATAAACTCTAAAATGGGGGTTGTAAAGAACTACGATAAATTGGCTGTGTTCTCTAGATCATTAAAAAAAAAAGAAGAGAATGTAACAGAGAAAACAGTTATAAATTTGAAGGAAAGAAAGAAAAGGAGGATTATGTACCCTCTAACCCCCACCAATCCTAGCTATCTTGCTCACGCAAATGATATATAGCCCATAATCTCCATACACTGTATTATTCTCTTAATGGAAAACCACACCTAGTAGTGAAATGCTGTAATAAAGCTATAACTCGTATTTACAATTTCATTAAAAGGTAAAACAAAAGCTAAGAAAATAAAATAAAAAAAGGTCGAGGGGGTGTTTCCAAGGCATGGGTGTTCGTATCCGAGGCATTTTTCCAAACCATCACGTAGATATAACATGATCTGGCAACGCCTACTCGAGTGTAGCAACTATAACTTAAAATGCATGACAAGAGAGAAGTTTCACTCCGTAATGTGCGAGTCCTGATTGCCTGTTCCAAATCTCTTGGCTGCCGGGAATTACTATTTAGTATACATCAGATAAGTGTCGACTTTTTATTTGCGCACGCTAACAACTATTTAAGCTATATTTGATGGAATTAAAAGATAACGGTGGATTAATTTCATTATTACTGCAAGCAATTCTTAAAGATATGTCGGCTGTGGAATTATTTTAGACGGTGAAAGAAAAAGTTTGATACATCAAGTAATAATGGTGTGCGGAGCTTCGAAAAGTTGAAGTTTGAAGTCGAAGGTCAAATCTCCTTCGGCTTCGACTTCGACATCTACCATAACCTTCACATATTCAAAATATTTCTAGGGAAGGATAAAACTTTTATTTAATTTTATCTTACTAAATATTAAATTTTTCAATATTTGATCATTTTAAACCCATTACTAAACATAATTTTAACAGTGACTAATAATTTAACTACCACAACGTAAGCATGGATCAAAAGCGGGTAAGTAAATGTTAATATTTTATATTCAATATTTTAAACCAAATTTTGTAAAAAATAAAAATACCTAAAAAGGAATACCACCATGGTCAGTGGTATGAAGCAGAGAAAGCACTTTAGTTGTGCTATCATCGCAGCTCGCGTCCAATGTTCAGATCCTTAATATCTTATCTCTTTGGAATTATCTGTGACAAATTTACAAGTGCATTTTGACACAAAAGTTTTTCATAGCTTCCTCGCATTTTCTTTTAGGCCCTACTATTCAAAATGGCTGATATGGAAAGTGGGAAACGAAATCAGAATTAAATGTATAATTTCTATCAAAGAACTGCAGATGAAAGAACATGCATATGTAAGGTTTGCAAATAATATTATAAACTACAAGATGTAAGTAAAAATGAAAACTTTATTGATAATTTACTAAGAATATCAGTAAGCCTGTTTGCATTAATTATTAATATAATCCTTAGGTCATAAGTACATTTTCCTGGTCCTTGTTACTGACATGATCTAGAAAAATAATCTATATAAAAATTAAAAGAGTTGTGATTATTTTCAACATTAGTATGATAGCCTAACCTCTAAAAACAATTATTTTCACCCCTTTGTCGAAAAGTAATATTATTTGTTAATTAACAGGCCATACATACTGTCACTTTTGTACTGATCACTTTTTTGTTACTAATTGTTTTATGTGTTTGCTTGAAGAATTTCAAATATTTTTTTAACGACCTTACACAGGCAGTCGTCTTCCTAGGATTATAAACAAACTAATGTACTAGGTAGTAGCGTCTTGACAAATTAGATGTGTTAACACTTCAACCACCAGTTACACATTTGCTTCTCTTTTTATGTTCCTTAGGACGTAGTGTATCTTAAAAATGCTGACAAAAACACATTCTAAAACATCTCACTGATCTCGACGAGAGAGAATTAAAATGAATAGATCTCCCACAGCAATATAAAAGCACTCTTCCAGGGAGCTCAGTTTATCTCTTTTGTCTTTTTCTTCTTTGAAGAGAAGGAAGATGCTGAAGGCAACTTGTTATTATTTCTGGGAGCACAATCACTGAAGGTTATACTCATTAGTGTGTCATCTTAAATGATTATCATACACTCCTTGCAAAATAACAAATAGCTCATTGTTTGGTTGCATGGTCCCTTTGAAATTATTTACTATGATTGGTTTTTAATAATATTGCAGGCTATTACATATTAGTTGCTTAGATTATAACGAGCTTTCAAAAGAGAAAATTGGTATACTTAGTAAGGCAGTAAATTTTGTTCTTATATTTATTGACGTTGAAAATAAAAAAATGTAGTAAATTCAGACTTTCACATGGCAAATAAAAATAAACGAGCTCTTCTTACATAACATAGTTTATTAACAGAAATAATCTAAAAGCTCCGACACAGGTAGAATTTTGATATAAAATAAGTACTAAGCATCTCAAAACCAAATAAATAAATTCAAGAGTTTTTCTTAATACTTAATTGTTTTCAAGCTTGTACCGTAAAATATTTTATTCAAATACATATATACCAAAGTATTAAACTGAAAACCATAAAATAGTTTTATTTATTCGTACAACATAATATTATTATTGGATTATATAAAGCCTGGGGACAGGATGAGGTAGGTGAGGTGTACATATCGCTCCAAAATTAATCTGGAGATTAAATAGAAAATCATGAGTTGGTCAAAAGAACCAGGAGCTGGAAATAGTTTAGGTTTACTTACTTATATTTACTTTATGGCATAAGGAACTTATTTTAATTGCCGAACTTCAAAAAGTAAACCACCTATCTATCTTGATCTAGTCCTATGCAGGTCTATCCAGTCACCTATAACGCACTGTTTATTTCAGGTTTATTCTAATGTTATCCTCCCATGTGCGTATAGCTCTTCCCAAGGATCATTGGTAAGATACCAATGAGTTTACCAGTCAATGCTCTAAACAAGGTTTTAGCTTATTCCATGCGCTCTCTATGTCCTGCCCACCTTAATCTGAGAGACTTGGCTAACCTAAAATGTATTTTGCTGAGTACAGGGTATGTAACTCATCATTATGTAACCACCTCACTCCCCAATATCGTTATTCTTCTTTTTGGATCAAGGATAATATTCCTTAGCACTTTATTTACAAACGCCCTAGATTTATTTTCAACATGTAAGGTAAGACACCACGTTCCCTACCCAGAGAGAACAACTGGTAAAACTATTCTTTTGTATATTCTTAGATTTACATTCCTTGGCAGCGGGCAAGAGCAGGGGTGCACCCGCGGGGTCAGGGGGTAAGGGGGCTGAAACCCTACCCGCCAATTTAAGGTCTTTCCCCAAAAAATTAAAAATATTACAAAAGTATTACTAGCACTATGTTCTGTCAATTAATCAATTATATTTAAAATAAAACAAGTAATTTTGTGCAGTAACTAGGTCTTTTCAGAGAAATAATATTTCTGTTTATTTTAACTTTACTGTAAATTTGCAAATAAATGAAAACTGGACCTGTGATATCGTAATATTTTTTATAAATGGTCAAAGTCTTTACTCTTTGTACATAAAGTTTTGAAGTGGGTACATTAATTGAAATTATTAATTTAGAGCAATTTTGTAAACACTAATTTATTAAATTCTAGAACACCTTTGACATATATTCAAGACATTTTGAGGTTACCATGTGAATAAAATTGAATTCTCTAGGTTTGTAGTATAGCAATATTTATTCTTTTGAATACAAAAAAGTTTGCCATAAAAACTGCAAAAACACCGGCTTTTTTTCGCGTTCCCTTCCATCCCAACTTTGATATACGACTGACAAAATGAATGTATAAAGTTCAGGGACATTTTACTTTTTCAAAAGTAATCCAACACTTTTTTTCTAAATATATTGATATTGGAAATGTATGAATCGTCTAATTGGGTATCATATTATTATGAGTAATGGGTCGGATGGTATCTAAACAAATAAAAACCCTCAGGGTGTTGGTATTTGAGAAGTGGGGGCTAATTACTGGCACGTCCCTTTCCAGAAATAAGGGCTGATTTAATCCTCCCCCTTTCCCCTTGAGGTCCCGGACTTTCCAACATATCTTTCTTCGGAACAACCCAACCAGCCTCGGGTCAGTAGACAACTTCCAGCAACGCAAAACCTTACCTCCATGGCAAATGGTGCTCACACAATCTACTAACTTGCACATTCTATTGAGAAAAAATAGGTGATACAGTTTCACTAATTACTTGTCACTTGACCGAAAATTCTTATTGCACCATCATGTCAAGGCGATATGCCCTTTTCAACTGGCGTAGAAATACAGAGCAATGGGAACAAACGGTTATCTTCAAGAATTTGTATCGTTTTGCAAAGTTCTTTTCGGAGACTGTTTGTTAAATAATAGATTAATGTTCATTAAGTTATATTTTTTACATACACACCTCCATTATAATTTTAACGGTGATCAAATATCGATAAAATTGACATTTTTCAATAGAAAACTTCTGGCTTCATAACAAAAAATTAGAAAATGTAACAATTAATAAACATCGATACATTATCTTAGAAAGGGTGTTGAAAATATTAACATAAAAATTTCACTCATTCTTGAGAAAATTGTTATTTCCAAACGTTTGATTTTTTCGCAAGACCTGACTGGTAGCTAGCGCCATCTATACTTCATTCACGATAGGAATTACTTTATGAAAGGTATTTTTTCCTACCAATATTCTACTATATAATAGATTTCTGGCAGGGAAAAAGCCCGTTCAGAAAAGAATTCCTACGCTGAACAGACTTTACGGTTTCCGTGATCCAACTGTTCTTGTTGGCATTTAAGGATACTTTGGTCAGTTGTAAAGCTACGCCACGCCTTTCACCCTCTCAACCACCACCCCACAAAATAGGTTTTATACTTGCACTCTACAGGGCCAAGGGCCTTAAGGTGACCACCTCGGTTAGCGAGAAAGTATCAGTCGCAGTCAGGCCACACGACTTAAAATACTTAGTCTGTGTCTTTTTTATGGAACTACTTTTTTCTGTATAATCTTATACTCCCTTTTGCCCTTCACCTACAACCACTCTGTCATGTCAATAAGAAATAAAGTTAGACCCCTTGTCTCAGTCTATTTCTAATCTGACTAACGATCTAAGAGTCTCGGGATCGACTCCTGCTATGGCCAAACAATAAACATTGGTGAAATTTGGTTTTAACCTTTCAAGTAATGAACTAACAGCCGGGGGCTGGATGTTAGATTTAATCTGCTGACATAATTAGTTGGTTCAAAAAGGGCACGTTAAATACCTAAAATAAATTCAGTGAAATGGAATAATAAAGAGAGTAGAGAAAACTATGAAACTTATTATTTCAAGGTAAAGAGGAAATATCGCTGCTAGTTCTCAGCTATTTTAAAACTTTCCGTTGTGAGCTTTAAAAAAACCTGTATTTGTTAGAGTAAGGTTAAATCTAGTACTTTCTTTTCAACAAGCCTAGTTTTATAGCTCCACAAATATGATTAAAAATTCGTTGAAAACTAGCTAATGTTACACGATTAGAGTTTTTTATTTATTATATATACACAAAAACTCAAATATATGGTTGATAAGGAAAAATAGCCCAATAGGGATATTTCTATTCTAATTTGGCGAGAGTCATACTTTGATACAACGTATATTAGAATTTAAAATTGCGTTAAGAGTCAAACGTCTGCGTGGCATTTTCTCGCTCACACACCCCCACCTCCACTCCTCCCAAGTCTCTTTAATAGATTTTCTTTCTTACCATGTCATAGTCTGATTATACGCACACAGTAATCACTCTAATGAGAAATATATAATTTGCAGTAAATGTATCTGCATTTTCGTGGGGTATAGTGAGAAATAATTTAGTAGGCCTACATGGAAAACCTCAATACACTCAAACGTAATTCGAACCCGTAGATTCCCGTAACCAAAAATCCAATACAGAACTGGACCTAGACCAGTGTTTCTCAAACCCAGGGTTGAGACCCAAATAAGGGTCGCAAATATGTTACCGAAGGTCACGGGAAGGGCTCAAGCAAAAATAGAATTTGTCATCACTTATAAAATATCGCTATAACAAATTCATCATGACACTCAGGAATTATGAGGGATTGCTGAAACCCGACTAAAACAAAATGCTGTGAAAGAGAACGTTTTCAAATACACTCGACACACGTCCGATACTCCAAAGTTGCCAACATGGAGCCTTGCATTAACAATTTGGTTGGAAGAACAGTAGAGAATATTCAAACATATTTCTTTTGAGGCCAACATTGCTAACATTTTTCTTAATTATATGTGTTATCTTATAGGTATTAATAATCTCTATCAAAAGTGACAGCTGCAGATAACATGATTTGATGTACAAATATATTAAAATTGTTTTAGTAACTTTATTATTATTATTATTATTATTATTATTATTATTAGCACCGCGTCTTACTACCCGTTCGGGTTATACGCACTTACGCTAATGTGTAATGGTAGGGTGATTGTGAGATGAAATGAAGGACCTACAGTTTAACGTGGAATCCGAACCACGGTGGAGACCTGGCATTCCTCACATTCACAAGATGTCTTGTCAGAGGTGAAGGAAGGGTTTGGTAATCAGATAAATCTTTGCCGGGACCGAGGATTGAACCCCGGCCGCCAGCATAGAAGTCTGACACCTTACCCCTAGACCACCAGGTCACCTTAGTAACTTTATAATTAACTTCTACTATTCTTCCTACCAAAATCATACTTATACAATACGGGCTACCAGCGTTTTCCACTACCTGCTTCACCATGGTAGGTTGACCGGGTTGATGAACCAGTCAATCTCTGTCCAACCTTCTCTCTGAAATACTGTATTGGATGAACTTATCTCCCTTCACAATACAGAAAGAGAAAAGAAATAAAAGTGCACGATTCAAAAATTTCTCTTTTCATGAGTGCGAGAGTATTGAAAAGCCCTTTGCGAGGAATATGAGGACCATAAAAAACCAAGTCCTTGTCAATCAATACCGATGTTGACCAATCTATGGATTAGGTGGCTTACTACATATTAATTACTGAAATAAAGTAAATTTTGTTAATATACCTACGGTTTTATATTTTATTTAGCCAAACAAATTCAGGAGCTATATAGTAATTAAGTATTTTACTGTGGCAAACACCAAACAAGTGTATTCTGCTTAGGTCCTTAACGAACGAGGGAGAGAGTGACTAAGAGTTAGCTACTAACTGTCAAGTTTTGCTCTACGTTTTGTCTGATCGATAAGATATTTATATAATATATATATATATATATATATATATATATATATATATATATATATATATATATATTTACATTAATTTGATTAATTCAATTAAGTTAGTTAAATAAACACTATTTATAAATAATAATAATAATAAATCGAAACTATACCACATTTTCCTTACTAATGGCCTTATCTGCAAATTAGAAAACCTTAATATATCTACTATCACATATTCATTCATACGTCAAGTCATGCCATCTGTAAATGTCAAAGTTGATATATCTTATAAATACCTATAAAATAATACCTACTAATTATTATTAATACATAAAAATATTATCAATGTTTACCACAGTAAATATGTTCGTATTTTATAAAACCGGAGTGAGAAACTCGGCCACCAATCGCCATATGTGGCAAATTGGTCATACAAGTGTTGCGAATTTTAGTTTGTCGGATCTCACAGCAGAATAAACTCTTTCCTGACTTGAAATTGCCTCCATATTTGAAAGTATTCCTCTTTCCGAATAGGTCCCTAACGCAAAACTGTCAACCAATACTTCCCCCCAACTTTAGACAAAAAGATTATCAAATTTCGCAATAAAATGTCTTAAATTTTCAAGTTGAACAAATCTCAAACATTTGCGTTTGAGGAAGTTGTACGTGAGTAGTCAAAGTGTTGTTATTTTAAATAAATTTGTTCAAACTGTGTGCATTGCTATGTTCGATTGAGCAACATAATTTCTTCAATTTTTACGTGTGGCAAATTTCACTTCTTCCACCTGTGGATATATTGAAATATGGGTTAGCCACTTATGTTTTGAAAGGGGCTCTAAATGTCAATCCGTAAAAAAATCATGGTATAATTTTTTTAGTACGTCTTACTACCCGTTCTGGTTATACGCTCACGTACTAATTACGCTAGAGGTTTTAGGGATTATAAAGTCAATATTAATAGGAAGTGTACCCACATTTGCCCGGAGGGAGAATGGAAACCATTCGGGGGGAAAACCACCCTCAGTACAACCGACCAAGTTTGGCAGTCTAGTAAACATGAGAGTAATGCGATAGACCACGTGACAGCAGAAGCGGGTATTGTTTAATTAATGTACTGAACATTTAGGGCGTCAAGCTGGAAAAAAATCTGTTTAGAGTAGCGATCAAAAAAGTTTGTGAAAGAGTGCCTTAAACCTTTGCACACGTAACCAACGATGCACGTCTCTTGGAAGTGACGGTACTATTGTTATTACTGCATGGTAACTATCATCAAACAATTTTCCAAACACAATAAAATTTAAGTTAACTGGAGCTTATGGGATAAGCGGAAAATTTTTCAATAGTGTTGAATCTAAGTTGTGTAAAATAAATAGTGCATATCAAATTAGTTGGAAAGTAAAAATTAGTTCCACGACAAAAATATTATTTTATCATTCAAACATATATTTTTAAACGCCATAAAACCATAACAAAAAATAAATCAATTTATTTAAGGTACTTAAATTTTATGTAACAAGATTTTGATGACCACTTAAAATAAATCAAACCCCCTTCGGTGGTTGAATGGTTTAAGGCATCACTCTCGCAATATATTAGAATGTCGATGATGGGCATATTGGGGTTCGAATACTGATCAAATGTACTGAGGGTGTTTTTACCCCGAGATGGTTTACCACTGCTCCTCCACGCCAATGAGGGTACAATTCCTTTAGATTAATAATTCTTCATTCCTAAGCACACTATTGTAATTAATAAATATGCATATAAACTGAATGGATGATAAAACGCAGTGAGAAGGAAAAAAAAGTTAAATAATTATTAGAGCTGGTTTTGAGAAAATGTTCATATATGAAATCACTAGCTCTTACCCATCGCGGCTTCGCCCGCAACGAATTGATACAATCTTTTAATTTTTAACTAAACTGTTTTGGTCATAAATCAAACTTTATATTTTTTCAAATATCTATGCGTTTTTCTCAGTTTTAGCTGCACATAATTTGGCCGTATTTTAATTTTCACTTTTAAATAATTCATAATAAAAGAAATATATATTATTTAAGTTATCAATTATAAATTTTTGATTTTTACCTTCATAATTAGTAATATAAATAGATAAATGAAATAATATTTTTTTCGAAATATATAGCTAAAAAATTCACATATTTATTATTTATTAGTATGAAACTACGTCACACTAATTACTATTTACTTTAATTACAAAATATTAAATCACAAATTCTTAAATAACATCATTTCAATCATATTATAATCATATATTTATTATTATTTAAAATTAAAGGTTGGGAATAGTCCTATATGTTATTCCAGGACATATTCTACCAACGTAAAAGTTTCATTCGAATCCGTTCAGCATTTTTGGCCTGATTGAGCAACAAACATCCAAACACACAAACTTTAGCATTTATAATATTAGTAAGATCTGGAAATAATATTAATTAATATGTTTTAAAATTTAATAATATATATGGTGTACAAACTACTACATACATGTTATAAAATTGTATCCAACATTATTCTAATGAGATTAACTCCATATGAAGAGGAAATAATTGAGGATCATTAGTGTGGATTTCTACTTGCCCTTATGTCCGGTTTCATTTTTGCATGCGTTCAATGAAACATCCTGTATTCTAGTTCCTAACTGATGGTACACTTATCCCACAAAACTATTTTAATGAACTACACATTTCTTAAAGAAAAATTAACATAGCGTATAAAATATTGTCTTCCCTCAAATTTCATTCTAAGATATTTTTATTAAAATAATTGGTTTAGAATAATATTGTATATTAAAAATAGTTTATTCTCATCGAATTTGGTAAAGAATTGTGTAAAGCATTTTCATTACAGCTTCAATAATTTAACATTTGTTATTACATCACGCTGTTATTGTTTTTTAAATTAACAGAAACAATGTGTACTTGTGCCGAAATTAATTATGATACAACAAACTCTGTAGATATTCCAGCGATGCAGTATTTTATTTTTATTTGAAAACATTTCATTTTATAATATATTATTAAAAGCGGTCTTAGGGCTTATTTAGAGCGTTGGAAAAAAATGTTTCCCAGAACAGACGTGGTATATTTTTTATTTAAATAAAATAGTATATTTGAGAATTTCTTAAATATATGGTGAATTTTAATTTATGTAAGGATTCCCTATCTTTTAACTATTGTTAGTAGCAGTGTAATCAATTTTAATATAATAATTCAATCAACTGTAATTTTGAAAACAAATTAAGTAGGTAGCTAGTCATTTTTATATATGGATTTCTTGCCCCGAAACATAATATAAACCAATATTAATTTGGATATACTAAGGTACTTTCTAAACAAAATGAATAATAAAGTGACCATATTGTTTCTGGCCACTTTTTGGGACAGATATTCTAAAACCACATATGGGAAGCTACAGAAGGTAACTGTCATTTAAATGATGTACAATAGACCATTCTTCTATAATCGCATCATTGGACAGTGTCAATAAATCAGGTCTATGAAATGTAGCTCTCTCTCTCTCATAATATATATGTGTGTGTGTGTGTGTGTGATACAATATGACACATGCAGTATGAACTAGCCTATGGACCCACTTCGGTGGCCACGTGGTCTAACGCGCTACTTCGCTAGACAAGACTGCAAAACCTGCAAAAACACTGACCTTTCTCACGTCCTCTACACGACTAACTTAAGCCATAGGAACGAGCAAGTACAATCCAAATTTTATAAGAAGACCCTTATCTGACAGATAGAAAAGTTACTAGATCTGGTTTCAGGTATTCATCATTCAGGTTAGTGTGATCTGCAGCTACCGGTGGATTATTAATATCTATAGAATAAATAACTAATACTATCTTAAAATAAAAAGTTTGTATTTTATAAATGGTATTTCCTATGAAAATTTGACTGACACACGTAGTAAGCCACTAGTTTCCCGTTTATGTGTAGAAGTAGAAAAATAGTCCATTAGAGTTAGCGATCGGAAAAATAGTTTAGACAATTCAAACATATTTATCCTTTTACTATATAATTTGTGTTATTTTATATATTTTGATAATATTTATCAAAAGTGACAGTGGTAAATAACATTACATGATGTATGAATATATTAAAGTTGTTTTAGTCAATTTAGGAGAGAGATATTATAGATTTGAGAGCTATGAGGTTCGAGAATCACTTGGGATATTTTTTATATCATACCTGACAATGCAAATATGTATTTTGAGTCACAATAAAAAAAAAACTTTTACGAGCTTTCTATAAAACGCTTAATCTTATATGAAGCCCAGAGTAGTCAATCGTTGCTTAACCAACAAGTCAAGTCGGCTACACCTCCAAGCTGTGTTTCCCAACGATAGCTGTAGGCTCACAACATTAATCCGATAGATTTCGACAGAGATCAAAACAGTGTCAAACAACACCCGGTTCCAAGAATCAGAAGCGTTGATTTAAATAGATTCGGGAAAGACGCACAGTCGACTGTAAACAGATTTGTTCAAAAGATATTACCATTAAAAAAAAAAAAGCTATATTTGCAAGCTGCTTAGTTTTCTTGTATCACGTATTCCTTCTCATTTGGGCTGTCCGCATATTTACAATAATAAGGCATGCCTTAAGAAGATAAGGTTGAGAAAGTGAACACGCATTTTTGTATCGATAGAGTGGGAAATTATATCAGAAAATAAGTTCAATTTTTTTTGACGATCCCAATACTTATCTCTCCAAGGAGTCGAGATAATATAAAATACACCTCCATAGATCCATCTGGGATTAGAGCTCCAGCCTCCCTGTGACAAGTTAAAATGTTTAAGCAAAGTCTTTGTTGGAGTGTCTAATGGTGAGAAATATTCAGGGTCCTCAAAGGTTTGAGATCATAATTTTAACAGTACCCTCAAATATATATATAAATACATATATATATTAATAAATACATATATATACATAAATATATATATATTTAATATATATAAATACATATATATATAAATACATATATATATATAAATACATATATATAAATATAAACATATAAATATATATATATACTACTATTACTATTTGACGGGACTGTTAAATATATATTAAATTTGAAATTGGATAAATCCACGGAAAAGTCAAAAAGTAGAGTTCAAAAGACACAAAGTGTCCTACTTTCATTTTGGACTCTAGACTGGAAAAATGATGTAAGCAAAATAGAGTATTTGGGAAAAAAAAAGAAAAAAAAATCAAACAAAAATGTTGTGTGTTTTGGAGCTGTTGGCAATCATATCGTTAAATTAGAATGTGTGTTTGTGTTCTTTTGTGTCTGTAGAAGCTAAATATCCAAACCAAGAAACCTTGAAAGCAAAAACTCGACATACATATATAGAAGAAACTTAAACTGTAAATCTTGATATATATATTTTGTACATTTAATCAGAGATTGACGCCATAAGCTATGTAAACAGTAATAATTATTCGCTATGGATTTAATTTAGGCTAAATGTGAATATAGGATTAATGTATTTTCTGTCGAACAAGTTTACCAAAGAAGAATATCAATTTCAATTCCAAGAAAAAAACTATCGGAAATATTTCAACCTTAAATCCAAAGATAAATAATTATTGTTTGGTTTGGTTGTTTGTTTCCTACTTATGGCAAACAAACCGTACAGACAGTGGTCTACACATTTATTTGAGTTGAAATTAAATTAAATGGTTATCTGTAAGATAACTGTTCAGATAAATAGATGAATAAACAGATAACCTTTACCATTTAAACAAGCAAACTTTTTGGAACAAGGAACTTTGATGCGAACCTGAGGATGCGCACCGTGGGTGTATATTTGTTTACATTTTTACATAATACACCCGAATCCTAAGGTAAGATTCCCTTGGTGCGTCTCGCGTCTGCGACTCGACTGGTTTCTATAGTTTGTCACATGACCAGTTCCTTATAGGCGACTGCGACTGGCGACCAGAGTGCGCGTCCAGCGTCTCTACATTGCATCTGCGTCCACCGAGCAAGCGTGTGATTTGGTAGAGTTGTATTTAGTTAGGTCATAAATGCTTACCGACACAGGAAATAAAATAGAAGTTGTTTACAACAAATACTTTTAAAAAAAACGCGCCTCGATGGCGTAGTTGGCTAACGCGCTGGTCGTGTTGAGCTCGACTGCTGAGGATGGGGAGATCGTGGTTCGAATCTCGGTCGGGTGAACTGGCGGTGGTTTTTGCTAAATGGTTTTCCACTCTTCCTCCACGCAAATGTGGGTTCACTTCCTCTAATTAAACCTTCCTAATTCCTCATCCATTAGCGTAATTAGTACTTAAAGCGTATAACCCGAACGGGTAGTAAAACGCGATGCTAAATAATAATAATAATAATAAAAACTTTAAAAAATGTGGTTCAAAGGAACCACGCTATTCGAGGAAATCTTACGTCCCAGTCGACATAGTTTTATGTTTGATTGGGCTGGTTTTGAAAATGGTCCAAGAATTATCCATAGAAGAGGACGAAAATTTAATTGTAGAGATGGAAAAGCATCCATCAATATTTGAGATATCTTCGTCAGTGTACCGGGACCAACATGTGAAGGACAACACGTGGAAAGATATCTCAGGAATAGTTGTTTGTATTTTTTATCCACACTATTAAAAAAAACACAGAAAATTAAATAAAACCCTATTTAAAAAAAAAACTGACAAATGACAAAAGATCTGTACTTCATATAAAATTACCCACGGCTTGCGAACAAGAGGCGCATCTAGGGAAACATTGTATCCCGTGTGTGCGACTCAGCCCCCCGTCTGCGGTCGCAGACGCGAGACGCAAGACGCGCCGAGGGAATCCTTCCTTAATACATTAGACCGCTTGACAAGTGGTGTGGAGAAACTCGAAAACCATGACATCATCAAAGCTGAAATGTATAACTATCCAATGAAACCTGGATGTGTGTCTCTCAACCGTATTATTTTATTAACTTATATATTAATTTCTTTATGCAACTTTGAAGGATTAAACCACTTGGCTACCAATTAGGGTAGCTCATAAACTAAGAAAAATATAAAATTGAAATTTGGTTTAATCTAAGTAGGTCCTACGTAAAACGAATCTTACATATATTACATATTTACATATATTTCAAGTAAAACATCATAGGGTGGGAGAGTTGGAGAACACCGGAAAAAGTGGTTTCTGCAGTTTTTATAGTAAAATATTTATTAGGTCAAAATAAATAAAATATTTCTCCAGTAGTAACATAGCGCTTAATTTTCTTCAAATGGTGTATCAACAGTTGTTTAATATTTGTCATGAGAATAGCAGGATTATGTGAGAAACCTTTTTAATTAAGAGAAAATTTTTCTCTAAATTCTAGCACACTAGAAAGATATTCAACAACTTGATATCACTGTAAGAATAAAATCTATCTATATGTTTCTAGTGAAGAAATATTTTATTTATTTAGCCCCCCCCCCCTCCCCCCAAAAGTGTAGCTGTAGAAACCGCGAAAACATTTCTTCCACGCGTTTCTTACATTTCCACCTTAAGAAGCACCTCCAAAAGATCAAATCAGTTAACAGTTTGATTTAAATAAGAAGGAACCTTTTTGATAGTAATAAAAGTTACTAAAATAGTTTTCAAATGGGGTATTAATGATACGTTAAGCCATGTTATTTTCAATTGTTACTTTTGAGGAATATTATAGATACCTATAAATATTATAATAATATAGACCTATCAATGTTGACAGATTTATTTTATTTTTTAAAAGTTCTTTACTAATTTAATCCTACTTACTATACACTTAAACTAGCCGCTGACAAACTATACTCGTTTAAAAAAAGGGAGTCAAACTGAAAAATGTATAGGTTTAGGTTTTTATTCAGTTTATTCATAAATTAAGTTTCCTATTCTGGTTTTGGTTTAAGAAAAATAAAAGATTTTGTTATTTTGATTCTTTATTATTATTATTAGCACCGCGTCTTACTACCCGTTCTGGTTATACGCACTTACGCTAATGTGTAATGGTAGGGTGATTGTGAGATGAAATGAAGGACCTACAGTTTAACGTGGAATCCGAACCACGGTGGAGGCCTGGCATTCCCCACATTCACAAGATGTCTTGTCAGAGGTGAAGGAAGGGTTTGGAAATCAGATAAATCTGTGCCGGGACCGAGGATTGAACCCCGGCCGCCAGCACAGAAGTCTGACACCTTACCCCTAGACCACCAGGTCACCAAATATTTTGGTTCTTAATAAGGTTCCAGTTCCTTAACGTTTTTATAATAGATTTAAAAAAAAACACGCTACTTACTATCCGTTAGAGTTATACGCTTATATACTATCCCCATCATCAGTAATGTAGTCTGTTGCAAGAGGCACACCTTAGACCAGACGGCCAACGACGCGGGTAATTAGTAGTTGTATAACCATTATAAAAATCATAAATTTAAAAACATACTAAAAATAATTGACAACAAATTAAAAGGCTTTTATATAAAAAAAATTACAAAGGAATATATATGACTGAGAAGAAAAAAATCATGATGAAAGGAAAAATAGAGCATTCTATTTCAAAATAAGATTAAGTTAAAGAAAGAAGGGCATGAAATGCAATTTAATAAAATAATAATTAAGAACTGATAAGAACCTTTATGAAACTATGTATACATATCAATTTCTAATTCTCTTCTTGTTTTTAGGAAATTTATTTCTAAGGTTCCTTTTACGGTTGTGAATTTTTAAAAATAACTGTTAATTTCGTTATCTGTTTGGGTTGGTTCCGGTTAGACTACCTAATTTATAAGACAAGTTGTCAGTAGCTATGTAACGTCGCTGTGTGTCGCTCGCTGGTCTTGCTTGGTCAGACGCGCGTGTTTGGCTTTAGGAATGCATGACCTTTAAAGGACCCAAGTAAAACCTAAGAGGGACGTAGTAACCTATTTCGCTAGTACCCCCTGGGGAGGGGGGGGGGGGTTAGGGGCTCTATAAAAGCTTTTCCTTTTAAAACTGCAAGAGTTGAAAAACATACCTTTCAAATTACATTTCCCTTTTTTTTTTAACTCGGCACTAGATTGAGACGAATATATTTCACAGTAAGAATGATAACTTTTATTTTAGAGAGAGAAAAAAGAATTATCAATCTATGGCCATGAAATGGAAGAAAAAAATAGAAAAATTAGAGAAAAAGGCTTTCTAATATAAAAATGTATCAATGCTTGGATTGCAAACATTTTTGAGATTGGTGAATTTGAATACTTCATTAATTTGTTGAGTTACATAATTAATATCGACATTAAATGTATAATTAATTTATATAAGATTAATAAAAGAAATTTCTAATTTTTATGACAGCTTACACTAAAATGTATTCAACTAATTTGTGGACTATAATATTAATTATTATTATTTAGCACCGCATCTTACGACCCGTTCGGGTACTAATTACGCTAAAGGATTAGGAATGAGGACGGTTGAATTTAGAAAAAGTGAGCCCGCATTTGCGTGGAAGGAAAGTGGAAAACTGTTTGGAAAAACCACCCCCAGTTCACCTGACAGAGATTCAAACCTCGATCTCCCCGTCCTCGTCAGTCAAGCTCAACAAGAAACTAGCACGTCAGCCAACTACGCCACCTAAGTGGTGTTTATATATATTTAATACTAATTACATGATAACAATAATTAAATAAACTTAAACAATAACAATTATTAAATACAACCGAAACAATTATATGATTTTAATGAGTCATTATTCAGATGGCTATGCATTACAAACTAGACTATTGTTCCACATTTAAGTTCTGTATTTGACCTAATAGAAGCCATGGCTACTATTAACAACTTTACTTTACACCCCATCTACAAATAAGAGTCTCCGGTTACTATTAGGTCAAATACGTTAAGCCTGGAATATGGGTTAAGGTTCCTTAGTTAATAATACAACTTTGGTGAATATAATTTATAAAATAAACTATGTAAATAAATAAAAATATAGATGATGCTACCATTTTATTAATTTTTTCATTTTATTTAAAAAATTATTAAAATATGCCCTAACTTTATAGGTAAAAATACGCTTTTGCTATTGATCTATATTCTTCCCAATCATTATAGGTTTACGATTTGTATAACAATTTAAGCATTTTTTTAAACACTGGGCCTTACTATCCGCTCAGGCTATACACCTATGTGCTAATTATATTACTATGTTAATGATCAGAAAGGTTTAGCTTTAGCGAACGTGCACCCGAATTTGCGTCGAGTGAAAGTGAAAAATAATTGAGTAAAAACCATCCTCAATGCACTCAACTGGGATCGAGCTCCAAGCTTCCAATCTTTGACAATCCAGTCCAAGGGTTCCAAACCTTATGCCCGCGGGCGCCATGGCACCAGCCGAGACTTTTGCGTCTGCCCGCCACTTTTTGACCACAGCTGAAAAGTTCTTGACTAACAATTTTATTCTGTCACTTTTCCGACAAAAATCAAGTTTGTGCTTATCTCCAGGTATGCTGTTCTCAAGAAGTTGGTGATTGAAAGTCCCCCTCTTATTTACAATACCTCCCCCCCCCCCTCATTCCTCTTTCTTTTCCGGCTCATTTTCAAAGTGTACTTTATTTCTCGGAACTATCATTTTACTCACTAATACCACGATAATACTTGTATTTCCTTTGTAAATATCTTGACATGGATACCCAGTTTTTTCACCTAAATAAACACAGGATAAACTTATATTTTTAAAATGTACCTAGGCACCAAAATGGTGGTGAGTAATTAAATATTTCCTTGTGTATTTATTTGAGTCTTCTCAAAATCGTAAATAAAATAGTATTTTTTATTGACAATGACTTTTGGTTTGGTGAAAATTGTTTCAATTGTTTATATAGGTGTTTGAATAACTTTGAATGTGTATCATTTGCGTTATTTTAAATGCAAATTTAGAAAATATATTTTTTTAAATTTTAAACTCACCATTTTTTTAAAAATAATATGTATTTTTGTGTGTGTGTTATTTGCATTATGAATTGCTCGGCTATATATTTAGATGAAAAAGTTATTGGTTTCCACCGCACTACCGTTAGTTTTGAATGTGCTCTAAGGTACAAAAAGGTTGGGGACCTCTGATCTAGTCAATCAAGAGAGGAGCACGTTAGACCACGTGGCCATCAAAGCGGGTCATTTCCAACTTCATCACACTATTTAAGAAATTCATTGATATAAGTTTTATCACAGAAAAAATCTGGGAGGAATGGTCACATTATCTTAACCATGGTCTTATGAATACACGTTTATAAAATTCAAAAAGGGAAAGTGAGTTGTAACATTACGTCCATGTTGTTTACCTTTCTTCAAACGAGGACATTATTATTATTATTATTATTATTAATATTATGTGGCATGGTGATTCCTCCGATGACCTAATGGAAGGAGTATTGAGAAAGTTAATGAAGTGGTTGATAAACGTCATCATAAGACGGCAGACACGTATCGGTTGGAAACAATGTCATACATAGGGAGTGGTTTAAGATTTAAAGGACGTAAGCATAGTCAAGATTCACAGGTCAAACAATCTCCCATTTGACTTAAATTGCTTGTTATTTGTATACCTGTATATTGGTTGACACACCAATGACTAGGCTATAAATAGGGCTCGTTCCCCAATCAAAATAAACTACTTGCTATTCGTAACCTGGATATTGGTAGACTCCCATTCCCCCATTTGACCTAAACTACTTGTTATTCGTAAACTAGGACATGGGTTCCCAAACTTTTAACTAAGGAACCCTTGCACCTAAAAAATTACATTTTGGCAACACTCAGAAAAATGTTTATACCAATATTATGGATATTTATCAGTGATGGCTGTTAAATTTTTGATGTAGAAAACAGACGCAAAGTATCACATGTCTTTGCTGCAACTTTGGCTAATGTCCTTTGTTTGGATTTGAAAAAAAAAATTGCAGTCATAATAACTGATGCTATTTTATAATTTGAGAAACCAATAAAAATTATGATAAATATACCTTATGTAACCTGAGGTAAACAAGATGCAGCCCAAGAGAACACAGTTTGAAAAACTCTGTATTAGAAGATGTTGACTCCTGAAACTATACTATGATAAATATGACCCTTCTTTCATAAGACCTCAATTGCTAGTTATTTTTATACCGGAATTATGGTTCACTCAAACATTAAAGATGCAGTAAGACTGACAAGACTACAAATAAGGCCTTAAAGTTACAAAGTAAGTGAAGTTAGATTAATTTAAATTTCTCTCTGGCGCGTTTTAGGCTGATGTAGGTGACCTGGTGGTCTAGGGGGAGACTTCTATGCTGGCGGCCGGGGTTCAATCCTCGGTCCCGGCACAGATTTATCTGATTACCAAACCCTTCCTTCACCTCTGACAAGACTTCTTGTGAATGTGGGAGTGCCAGGTCTCCACCGTGGTTCGGATTCCACGTTAAACTGTAGGTCCTTCATTTCATCTCACTATCACCCTTCCATTACACATTAGCGTAAGTGTGTATAACCCGAATGGGTAGTAAGACGCGGTGCTAATAATAAATTTAGGCTGATTATTAAAAACCTACCAAATTTAGACATTTATAAAACGTAACTGATAAAGTATCAAATTAAAATCCACTCTGAACTGTGCGATGACATATAAGTTGAAACTAGTACAGTATTGTAAATGTTTACTTGTAAAAAAAGGCTATTAAGGTCAAAGAGGTCATGATGGATAAGATTTCTACACTCACGAGGAAAATGTTGTGCTTATAGGCTATGATATATGTAAGAAAATTATGAAGGGAAATACAAATTGACAGACGCAAACGGAAGGGTGGGAGTGTAGAGAAAGTTAGTTAAGGTCAGTATTTTTGCAGTTCTTATATTAAAACTTTTTTTTAGAAACTAAACTAAATAATTCTCCAGTAAGATCAAAGTTTATTTATTTTTTGGTCAAAATAAATTAATAATTCTCCAGTAAGAACAAAGTTTTTTTTTTTCGCATAGTGACGCTCAACTTTTCATCAATATCTATCAAGAGTGTCGGGTGATCTGGCGGCTTAGTGGTAAGACATGTGCTAGGAGTCCGGGGTTCAATCCTTGGTCCCAGCACAGATTTATCTGATTACCAAACCCTTCCTTCACCTCTGACAAGACGTGTATTAATCACATCTTGTGAATGTGTGGAATGCCAGGATTCCACGTTAAACTGTAGGTCCTCCATTTCATCTCACAATCATCGTCATCGTTATCATCGTCATCACCGTCGTCGTCATCATCACCGTCGTCATCATCACCGTCGTCATCATCATCACCACAAAACCCAATATAGTTATAGATACTGCTCAATCACAGGGCAGTATCTCATCATCCCGTATAATCTTAATTGTCGTGTATCGCGGGTTAAATATTAACACATAAACTTCAATAGCACTTTAATTGGCGCTCCATCGTGGGGCAATACCATCATAATAAATATATATATATATGTATTTTATTGTAGTAGTTGTGAGCTCTAAATTCAAACACATTAGATTGAAATACAATTAACAATAATAAAAACAGTCATATTATGATATTTTATAATTACATATATAAAAAATATTGTCCCGGCTAAATTGTCAATATGTACAATTGTATGTATGTATTATTTGTACGAACTTTGAACCAAGCTACAGTCCGATTTAGGAGACTTGTCTAAAATAATAGTGAGAGTAAAATAAAAACGTAATTGTGTAAAATGAACACCAACAAGCAAAGCATTATTTTGGAAATTGATCCCTGTCGAAAAGATTACAAATTTTGTATACCAACCTCACATTTTTCCAATTCCTTCCGAAATTGAGTTCTTCTGCGACGCTTTTACAAGAATAAAAATAGAATAAGGCCACATTGTATTTTGGTTCTTCATTAAGTCCACGGGCCTAAAATTATTATTGTTATTATTATTATTATTATTATTATTAGCACCGCGTCTTACTACCCATTCGGGTTATACGCACTTACGCTAATGTGTAATGGTAGGGTGATTGTGAGATGAAATGAAGGACCTACAGTTTAACGTGGAATCTGAACCACGGTGGAGGCCTGGCATTCCCCACATTCACAAGATGTCTTGTCAGAGGTGAAGGAAGGGTTTGGTAATCAGATAAATCTGTGCCGGGACCGAGGATTGAACCCCGGCCGCCAGCACAGAAGTCTGACACCTTACCCCTAGACCACCAAGTCACCCACGGGCCTAAAAGAAATATGGATAGGGCCGCAAGTTTAACATGCCGGGTATAATGAGATAGGTCTCTATGGGATAGGTACTCCACTCGTAAATTTTCAACAAATAGATGAATTTTGACAGAACGTTGAAAAAGGTTGTGACACATTGAGATACCAACCTTTTGTTTTTACCTTTCTCAGGTTTACTATTGAAAATCTTGAGAATGTTAGATTTAAAAAAAAATTTAGATAAAAACATGCTTAACCTTAAAATTAATCAAGCTTAAATAAGGTGGCGTTTAAGTTTGGAAAATAACTAAGAAAAAAAAATCATTTTAATAGTTCTGGAACAAAATCAATATTTTCTCTTATGACACAACTTAAAATATTTTTTTTTTAATCTCGTCTATATTGAAAATATTAAATGGGCTAAAAAAATGGCAAGTGTTTCAATAATTAAAATAAAGTAAATAGATAAAAATGAATATGTGAAACTAGGGAGTTAGAATTCTTAGAAGATCTATATGATTTAAATACTTAAAAAAAAAGAAAGCCATCAAACATTACAATAAAAGGAATGAATCAAGGAGTTTTACAATGGTTTACTTTTGTGTATCCTTTTAGCCACAGTGAACATAATCCAAGCAAAACCATACCATTAAACTGTCATGCTTAGTTATTTTTTTCTTCTTGCAAATTGATAGCCTGGCCATTTTAATTTACGTCGTACAAGTTTGACAGCGTTGAAATTATCTGACTAGCCCCGAGCCTAAAAATAAACACTTAAAAAAAAAAGAAAGCTTGACATTAAAATAAGTTTTAAAGAGTTAGGTTGGACTTTGGCCAACATGATGGAAATTAATTTATTCTAACCAAATTTGAACTATCTTCCACATAGTTACAAGATCATCCTCGAAAATCGTCAGCATAAGATAAATTATGTTTCCGAACCCCATGGTTCAAGCATATTATCCGCAAATAAAACTATTTAATAATTATTATCAGGAAGCCAAAATGCAAAACAAATTGTTATACAATACCTCAAAACCATACTTTAGGATAGAGAGCTAATTGTTTATAATCCACTCATCTCATTCTAATGGCAAAACATGTATTTTTAAAAACGTAACTCGATTCAGATTTTGAAATGAAGACAATTTTAGGAAATTAAGGCTCCCCCCCCCCAACCAATCAACAAAGAAAACATTTAACTATTATTGTTAGTGTTATTTTATAGGTATTGTTGATTTCAGCCGATAGTGACAGTAGTGGATCACACGATTCGACGTATGAATACATGAAATCAGATCTATTAGTAACTTTTCTAGTAATCAGGTAAGGCTTTCTTTGAACCGACAGACAGTATCAACGCAGGACTTAAAAGCTAACTTAAATCTAGAACAGACAACACCCAACCCCTGACCGTTAATTCATCACTGTGAAGGGGTAAACCCACATTCCACCTACGTTAATTTTTCGGCCATACAAGGAATTGAACCCGGGACCCTTAAATCAGTAAAGAGATACACTACCGACTGAGTTAAGGATCCGGACTGAGAAATAATTAATTTGAAATTCAAAGCATGAAAATAGTGTAAATTCTGTGGTATAAAAAAATTGAATTAATTTTTACAAATATAGCCAATCCTTTTTAAGGTTTCATCAACAAGCACATATCTTGTTTGCGCTTTATCAAAGCAAAATATTCCAAATTATTGGGAAATAGATTATTCACTACGTTTTATGGTGAAAGCTAACAAGACATTTCCATTGTTTTTCCCAAAGTAACATAACTCCATTTAATATGAATAAACATAACGCTGAATACTTGACACTAGATTTAATTGCACATCAAAATTATTCAATATTGAATGAATGGACGAATAATATCTGTCAAAATATAATTTCACAGGATAAGTTTTCCCAACGTGTTGGTACCCGTTTGGATTTAACTTGCATGTAAAATAGTTAAAACTAATAGGAAAGGAGTAAAAAAGTAGAATATAGAGGATGTGTACCAGTATTTGCGTAGAGAGTAGGAAAACAAACTCGGTAAAAAATAGGCAAGTATTCGGACACTCGACTTCCCAGAAACCAGTAAACCAGACTAAATGTGCTGTATATTTAAATAACATGTCCACTGGTATTTTTTCCTCTAGCGCCGCGTCTACACTGTTCGAGCTATACGCTTATATACTAATCACGCCAATGGTTTTAGGGTTTAGGGAGGCTATATTTAAAGCAGTGTACCCATATTTGCGTGGAGGGAGAGTGAAAAAAAATATTTTTGAAAAACCACCCCCAGTTCATCCGACCGAGATTCGAACCTCGATCTCCCCGTCCTCAGCAGTCTATCTCAACATGACTTGCACGTTAGACAACTACGCCACCGAGGTGGGGTGGGTCTTAACTAAAAGTTGAATATTTCATTTTACAATATTTATAATACATAAGCTGGCAATAGGGACGTGGGGGGGGGGGGGGCAAACTCCTCAACGGTGTGATTCCGTAATCGAGCCTTACCGACAAAGTGGCCGTCATCTATTGGTGAAGATAGTGTCAACTTCTGGGAATAATCTCAGTTTTCTATACCGAAGCCACTAATTTTCCATTCAAGTATCTCCTCATTTGTCCTCAAGAGGCTGAGTAGATCCCATTCCGAACCCAGGACATCTGGAAGCGCTGTGGATCATCAAACCCAAGACCTTTGGATCAGCCAGCATGTCTACCACTACAGGTAGTTGGTCGGTCGGAATGAAATATAATATTAAAATTAGCCTTAAGGTCTGTTTTGTTATAAAATCTTTTTATTAGAGAACAAGGAAAAATATCACCTAAATTTATTAATTCATTATCAATTGGTATTTTCTTTTCTTTTTCAATTATATAACGTCTTTCTTACTGTTTCTGTACAGCCTTGCTTATTTGGTTATGTACTTTAGTAATAATTTATAGTTAAACCCAATGTAGTGGCGTGGCTTGTTTCCAGAATAAACAGTTTTTATTGAACTGTTACTGTAAATTATTCCTGAACTTCAGTAACTTCAGTTCTTATAATTCAGTTTCAAAAGATAAAATAGTTTTGAATCTTAGATTCTTGTGCATTTGTGGAAAGTATTTACAAGTTAGCTGCTTTATTTACAAATGGGATATTAAAAATATCCCAATTTATCTCCATTATTACAGCAACTTAAAGTACACAACACATTTAAAATGATTTTATGATAGCTGTTAAATTTTAAAATTTCAGTTACTTCAACAAGATTCCTAAATTTGAGCTATAAAATAAAGTAATTAAATGAGCTACAATATATTAATGGTCTTTAATTTTTAGGTTCAACATTACTTTGTAGCACTGCGCAAGTTAATTTTATCCTGAAATAAGGCAGTTGCCGAAAAACTTATTTTTAAGAAACAGTAAATGACTTTCTTAAAACTACAATTTACATTACATAGTTTTATACACTTAGGTGGCTACATGGTCTAATGTGCTACTCATGTTAGACTAGACTGTCGATGACGGGAAGATTGAGGTTCGAGTCTTGGTCAGGTGCACTCGGGATGGTTTTTTCCAAAATTATTTTCAAATCTCCCTTCGCGCAAATGCGGGTACACTTCACATGCATATAGCCCTAATCTTCCAAATCCCTAAAACCATCAGCGTAATTAGTACATAAGTGTATAACCCGAACGGTTAGTAAGACGCTGTGTTCGAAAAAAAACAGCAATTTTTTTCTCATTTCTTATAATCTACAAATAAAGTTTATTGTAAATTGTAAACTCTTAGCTTTATTAAAGAGGCTCCAGTTATAAACAGAAATAAACTCACATTTCAGTTTTATGAAGATCAAATCCATGGTTGGTAAAATGGCGATAGGCGAAATAACATGTTTTAACAAACCTAGCGTCCATACACCTTAAATAAGTTTGTAACGCACCTGTATTCTGGTCAAAGGGGCTTGGTTCGATTTCTGGCACGGCCGAATACTAGATAACTGGTGAAATGGATCTTACTCGTAGAATGTGCTGAAATAGCATACCCTTATAGGGAATGAGTGTTTTCGCTTCTAAAATTAAATTAAGTTTTTAAAGCGTTTCGGTTTAGAAAGTTCACGTTAAATACTCCTAGAAAGATGGGTCAATTTCAACACAACTATAGTATATTTATGATGTTGGTGCACATAAAGAAATTAATTATATTTAGACCTATAATTAAGTGTCCTCAATCCTCAACTATTCAAATGCGTTCTTAAATCATCACGAATCAATAATTTAGGGACAGTATGAGGTTTGTATATGTTTATAATTTTATAAACAAGTGGCTCATTTAATACTTATAATACCTTCTTTGCGTATTAAAAAAAAATATTGAACATAGCTAAGATTTGTGAAACAACTTTTTTTTATAGGCTTAACTTGAATTTTTACATCAAAAGTTACAAATAACTGTAGTGGCTTGTACACACGCGTGACACCTTTATTTTTTGAGGGAGACACATATATTTGAAAATTTGTATTCGTTTGTGAAAAATATTACGTCACTAATGATTAATTCGTTATTTCCTTGTCCGTTTGTACTTCCATAATGTGACCAATACTCTTACGCTTGTCTGTTAGATGAATATTAAATTAAAGTAAATGAGAGGTCAAAGAAAACATTTTGACCATTTTAAAAGAGGGAAACGTTCCAGACACCGAAGATGAGAACAATATTTATTTTAAATATATAAAAAAGTGTGTTTAGTAAGCTTTGCACTAAAATTAAACATAAGAGACTAGACTTCATTTATCTATAAATATGCGAGCCCAAGCACGTGGTAAAATGTAGCATTTGAATTTAGAAATAGAATAATTTCAAACTTGTCATACGATTATAAGATAACTATTTAAATAACGTTTAATAACAAATAACGTTAATACTTAAACGTGATAATTCTAAAAACTTTTTAAAAAAAAAAGAGTTCAAGAAACAATGCTTATTTTAGCGTTTTAAATTATAGTTTATTTTTTGTTTTTGACAACAAAGTACATACATTATCCATATTTAAAAAAGTTTTAAAAACTGGAATTACTAATTTGTAATTAGGAATTGTTCTTCTGCTACTGTTCGTTATGGTAGAAATTCCAAACATTTAAGTAATCCTTCTTACTAAAAGCAATTAATAGATAAAATATAAGATATATTGATAAGGTTTTATTTATTTATATATTTGAAATACGATTGCTGTGGCCGATAATTAGCAAATATCAAGGTAAATTAACCAAACGTTTTCAGTGGATATTGAAGGCAGTTCATTGTCATGCTCTATTAGGGGCTCTTAGCCAACGAGTCAAAGTGGCCAGGCCGAGATAAACTCACCGTTTATGGCACGTGGTCTCCAGGTTGACGGCCGTTCTGTTCTCCACCGCGACAGAGGGGATACGGATAAGATCGTGGGGGAAAATTTTGGCGATTTTACACAACACACGTGAAATATATTCCTACTAAAAAATAATCTACGTTACTCGATACGTACAAGAACAAAATAAAATGGTTTGTTATATAACAAAAAAAAAGCTATAGTTTTAACAAATTTGGGATAAGTAGGCCGGAAGTATTATTTTTGAACACAATCTCCGTTTTAAAAAGGGTGTAAAATAGTTTTTTTTAATTTGTACAAGTTTCTAGACATAAGCGTCTTGAAACTATTGTGTTCACTTGTTATTTGTGCTAAGACCACATGTGGATAACAGTTCGGTACACGCTCAATGTCGAATGTATGCAGAATGCTATATTTTGAGGATACCACATCTACACGCGACGACTGTCAACCTCTAACTGAGCTACCCGCTGCCAGCTATAGACTGGCTTCCCCCTCTTCCCCCTCTCCATCCCCTTCCTTAGAGGGAGGGGAAGAGAAGCGCGCTACGACACGATTGTTCGTCGGTCATTTGGTAGGACACCACTCTTCTTCCCCCCCACCCCTATCGCCTAAAGTTCCATAATGCACCCCTCAGGAGTGAACACTATGGCCGCGGGGTGTTAGGAAGTTGCTAGGATCGGTCTGGTTGTTGTCCGTGAGCAACGAGTCTTTCTTTCTTACCGCGTTCTCTTTCCAACTTAGAATAATGTTATTTAGCCAGCATATACAAACAAACCGCAGCCCTCTTTACGTACACATTTATATCAAATGGCACAGTTTGCATATAAGTAAATAAAAACAAAGTCACACACAGTCATTCTTGTGAGATTTTCATTCCCCCATCTTACTTCTGAACATATTTCTTTTAAAGACATAGTTTACAGATAAGTAAATAAAGTAGTATGGTTACAATCTCTCCAGTGAGATTTTCATGAACCCCACTCCCTTGTTTTGAACACATTTCTACCCAATTACACAGTTTACAGATACATTAATGAGTAGAGTCACAATAATCCTTGTGAGATTTTTCAAAATTCCCCTTTACCAAAAAATTACTCAGCTTCCACATAAGTAAATAAAAGAATGAATCCACAGTCCCTCTCGTGAGATTTTAATAATCTCCCATTCCAAAAACAATCCCGACAAGTAACAGAGTTGACAGATAAACAGAAAATAGATGAGTAAATCCACAATCTCTCTAATGAGATTTCCATAATTTTTGTTTAAGTTGTGGTCGAGAGCGTTGAGGAGTCCTTAGGGTTCTCCCAACCTCCTCTAAGAGACTATTTGTTTGAGTACTAGATGACTTGAGGTTTAGTTAGTAGTATTCACTTGGCGGGAAAGGTTAAGTACAAATAATTCGGAGTCCACTAAGATTACGAACACAGACGACTGCTTCGGTGGCCACATGCTCTAAGGCGCTAATATCTCAAGAGACTAGAGTGGCAAAGACGAGTAAATAAAGGTTCGAATCTTGGTCAGGTAGCGTGAATTTTTCCCTAAATGGTTTTCACTCGCCCTCCATGAAAATGCTTATACACTTCCTTTAAATATATCCTTCCTCAGTCCTAATTAACGTAATTTGTATATATTCTTATAGCTTGAATGGGTGGTATGACGTAATGTTAAAATATATATATATATTTATAATTAATTATTATTATTTTATAAGCCTGTTATCGTGTTGACTTGTTATTGGACCAAACTGTTAGTTCAAAAGAAATATTTTAATTTAAGCTTTAATTTCACTCTTAGTGCGCTATAGCTAGCTTTTCTTCTTAGACAGTTTATTTAATTACCAAGTGATATTATATTTAAAGGATGGTGGGTGTTGCCACAAAAATGTCATTGATCATTCCTAATATGGGCTTATATAATTTCACAGTTAGAAAACTAGTTCACGCATCAACCTACTTTTGCTTGCCAAATCAGTCCTTATTTGCAAATATGTTCATGATTCAGAGACATTTTAAACTGAAAAATAGCCAAACTCTAGACTAAGCAACCAGAAGATAACTTTTTTTCTTTCCAACATTAATAAAATACTTGTAGTAAAACACGACAAACGTCTTCCGAGGGATAAGCGACACCGTAAAATGGGACACCACTTGTTCAGCAGAATGGTTTCGTTTTCGACCGCATATCACTCACAACTTGTTCAGGCTATTAAAACACATAATATATATATATATCGCATATTACTACCCGTTTGGGTTATACGCTTAAGTACTAATTACACTAATGGATTAGGAATTAGGAAGGTTAAATTTAGAGGAAGTGAACCCCCATTTGCGTGGAGGAAGAGTGAAAAACCCACCCCCAGTTCACCTGACAGATTCGAACCTCGATCTCCCCATCCTCGATGGTCTGGCTCAACACGACTGTCACGTTAGCTTGCTACGCCACCGAGGCGGATATATATATAATTTTGTATCTATTTGCGATATTGAATGTACTTTTTCTGAACCGACTGATATATCAGCACACGACATATCGACTAATGTTAATCTAAACCCGCTTTGGTGGCCGCGTGATCTAACCCACTACTCTCGCTAACTTGACTGCCGATTAACGGGTAGATCAAGGTTCCATAAAAGGTTCTAAATATGGTTTTCCAATCATACTCCACGTAAATGTGGGTACACTTTCTAAAAGTATAACCTCCTTAATCCCTAAAACCATCAGCGTAATTAGTACATTAGCGTATAACCTGAACATGTAGTAAGACAAGGTACTAAAAAAAAATACTTAGATCTAGAACATACACAACACCCAGACCCCAGTCGTTAATACATCACTATGAAAGGGGAATCCAACATTTCACCAATGATACATTTTTTAGACATGTCAGGAATCGATCCCGGAACCCTTAGCTAAGTACCTAAATACGCTGACGACTGACGACTGGGTTAAGGTGTTGGACTTCAATAAGTTTTATAGACATATATATATATTAAACTACGCTGATGTTATAGGAGAGAGTAAGGTAGAATTGAGAATAAATATATTCGCATTGGTGTGGATGGAGAGTGGGAAAATATTTAAGAAAACACCTTCAGTAAACACGAGTGTGATTCGACCCACAATCTCCGCATCAGTGAATAACAGACAATTTCAAGAGCAATGCCCTAAATTAGGGATGGGAAACTTTCGGCCTTTTGGGGTGCTCAGTAAGGCTACTTTGCGTATTTGGCCAATATCTTCATCGAAATAAATGATATATTATCGGATGGCATGTTTTTCAATTACTCTAGATAAGAAATCTCTTTCCTTAGAGAATAATGTAAATTAACTAACCGCTCTTATTAGTCTATCTATACATCTTTCTACGATCTACTTTGGTGGAAGAATGTTCTAAGGCGTCACTGACGCAATAAACTGGACTGCCGATGACGGAGAGATCGGTGTTCGATCCCAGTCAGATGTACTATGGGTTCCCCCCCCCCCCCAAATGGTTTTCTATTCTTCCTTCACGCAAATTCGAGTGCACTCCTAAATTCAACCTTGATCATTACTAACACATTAGCCTAGTTAGTACATAGGCGTATAGCCTGAACGGCTAGTATGAAGTGGTGCTAAAGACAACTAAATCTTCTACGCATTGGTGGTCTAAGTTCACTGACAAAATGAATGGACCTGTCGTAAGACAGAACACCTAAAGATGATAACAATAACAACGTGTCATATAGGGCCACAGCTAATGATGAATACCACCGCTGGTCTATATACAATCGTAATGGCGTAGTTAAAGAAGGAAGGGGGGTATTGGGGATTTAGTAATGTTAATTCCAAATACTATTTTTATTGTATATCGTATAGTCTATATGGATTAGTACAGAAATATTATTTTATTATTTTATTTTCCAGTTTGTTTATTTATTTACTGTTCAATAAGCTTGTGTTTGTGAGGGAAGCCGTTACAATAAACTACTAATTAATATGTTGATTAATCCTGTCTACTAATTATATCGCATATTAACCACAGATGTACATGTTTTTTGGTAATTTACTTAGCCCGCGAGATAACAAATCCTAAACTTGGAACTTCACATAAAATGCATCATCCAAACGCATGCAGTGACTGACAAGTGTAAAAAAGCAAAGCAGAACCAATTTAAAGAGACCCCATAAGAGATGAGCGATAAATCACTTACTGATTCTTTTTCACCGATACTCTTTAGTCCCCGTCACTCCCGGTGATCAGAACACAAAAGTATCAGTGATCTGTGAATTGCGAAACCGCTCTCTAGATGGTGACAAGTGAGCACTTTGGATTATAAAAGTGGTGATCGTGATTGATAAAATATCAGTTGGCGTCTGGCGATATTGTGATTCACAGGTGCAGCCCTTTTTATTCTCATGTTTCAATAAAATAAAATTTGATAAAAGAACCACTACTTATCACTTTGTATGACAGCTGACTTATTTCCAGAATTTATTTATAATATTATCACGTAGAATATTTCATTAATTTACTTTACCAAACCAAATATGTACTCCTAAACCAAAATAAAATACTTAATTTTAGTTTTTCGAACGTTAAGTTGAGTTGTGAATGTAAACCTCTCTGACTACAGCGTCACACGTGAAACGGCTGTGAAAATGAATGACCCAATACAACAGTTAACTATGTGGGGAATGCCAGGCCTCCACCATGGTTCGGATTCCACGTTAAACTGTAGGTCCTTCATTTCAACTCACAATCACCCTACCACTACACATTAGCATATAAACCGAACGGGTAGTAAGACGCGGTGCTAATAATAATAATAATAATAATAATAAAAATAAACAGTTAACTATGTATAAGTTTACATATATAGACATTTACCACCACGTCTTACTACCCGTTCGGGCTATACGCTTAAATACTAATTTACTCTAATGGGTTAGAAATTGGGAAGGTTGACTTTATAGGAAGTGAACCCGCATTTGCGTGGAGAGAGAGGTGGAAAACCATTTAGGGAACACCACCCCAGTTCATCCTACTGATTCGAACCTTGATCTCCCCAACCTCGGCAGTCTAACTCAACACAAAACAAGAGCGTTAGGGAACTACACCACCGAGGCGGGTAGTTATAACAGCTAAAGAAATATCAGATTTACAAGTATATAATATTGTGAGTCTGTTATGCCAGGATCACGATCAACTTAACGTATCGTTCACTTAAAATTAACTTAACTTAAGAAAAGAGGTGTGAGGAGTATGATCTGTGATTTGTATGATTTGTAAAGTGATGATATGTGAATGTTTACATTTTTCAATTGATATAATAAATATCTATTACTAAACTTTTTTTGATAAATTTAGCTTTCCTAGATTAGTTTAATTATTTTGTTTCAATGTCTGGTCACTATAGCATAAGCTAAAGAGTAGACCTTGATCTTAAAACCAACATATGAAATACTAAATAGCCCTGGTGACGTCAATTGCATAATGATTGGTTGGCTAGATCACGCGATACCCCTTTAAGTAACGTTCACTTAAAGTAAAATACCTCCCAGGACATCACTTACGGTAAGTTTACTGCAAGTCGTGATCTGGTGGTCTAGGGGTAAGGTGTCAGACTTCTATGCTGGCGGCGGGGTTCAATCCTCGGTCCCGGCACAGATTTATCTGATTACCAAACCCTTCCTTCACCTCTGACAAGACATCTTGTGAATGTGGGGAATGCCAGGCCTCCACCGTGGTTCGGATTCCACGTTAAACTGTAGGTCCTTCATTTCAACTCACAATCACCCTACCATTACACATTAGCGTAAGTGCGTATAACCAGAACGGTAGTAAGACGCGGTGATAATAATAATAGTAATTGCAAGTCAACGTTAAGTTAACTGCATCGTGATCATCGCTTCCTTTTAAACATACGAGGAAATCCTTTACGTTAGTTAACTTTAAGTTAACGTTAATTTGATCGTAATCCCGGAATTATAAGAGTAACCCATGCATAGCGTATTAGTGTAAGTTAACATAGTAATGTACCACTACCAAGGTGACGCCCGAATGTACACTACTAATAGTATATCCTTTCTATGGAGCTCTTTTCATGTCCTGATGAGATAATGATGATGGGGATAGTAAGTATGAGATGACAGTGAAAACTCTTAAACCTAATTTGAGCCTAATTAATCAAACCTTGGTGACCATTGAGATAGTTCCCTTTTCGGAGAAAATACATAAGGTACCCACCGGGAATCGAACTAGAGACTTCTTAATCTCGTAGCCAGGTGCATTGACCACTACACCACGGGGCTGGTTAGTCAAATATGTATAGTAAACACTGGAACAGTGACTGGAATAAAATATCGATACTGCTACAAACTACAGCCGTGACAAACTATCGGTTTGGCTAGACACAGTGAATGATCACTGGTATAAATAACCAATATTTTAAAATCACGGTCACGGCGATCACCAATATCGGAAAAATCCCTGTTAATCCCATCTATTGACCTCACTACCTTGTTGCAAGACTATTAAAAACTTTATTAAATGCACTTTCCAAAAGATGGAATCCCAGGAAACACTCTCATTGGCTCATGGGTTTATATTCGGCCCAATGGGCTGTCTCTCAGAACTCCTGGGTTCAACCTTACGATAAGACAATTTAAATTATTTATAGACTAAAAGTTTAATGGGCAGTTAAATTTTAAAACGAAGCAAAGTAATGGGAAATGAAATAGTAATTGAAAAGTTTGATTAAGAAATTTAAAGATAAATTGTCTTTTATTAACATTTTAAATAGTCCTATCACACTTTTCAATTAGCACTTGGTGACCTGGTGGTCTAGGGGTAAGGTGTCTGACTTCTATGCTGGCGGCCGGGGTTCAATACTCGGTCCCGGCAAAGATTTATCTGATTGCCAAACCCTTCCTTCACCTCTGACAAGTTATCTTGTGAATGTGGGGAATGCCAGGCCTCCACCGTGGTTCGGATTCCACGTTAAACTGTAGGTCCTTCATTTCATCTCACTATCACCCTACCATCACACATTAGCGTAAAAGCGTATAACCCGAACGGGTAGTAAGACGCGGTGCTAATAATAATAATAATAATAATAATAATAATAATAATAATTAGCACTTCCTTTTCTAGAAATAATTTATCTCACTATAAAATCTAGCTGTCTAATTTGATAAAAAAAATTATTGTATTTAACATAGTGTCTTGTAACTTGTTGTTATCACCGACGACTTTTTACGTCTTGGCACATGTAGTTATGAAACAATTTTTTTAGAGACCACTTCCTTATACCATGAGACCACCGAAGCGGGTTCACAACACAACACAAAACAAAATAATAAATCATAAGGACATAAGTACTATAAGGATAAGAAATTTACGAAGCATGCAGACGAGTCCTTTAAGAAATAGGACCCACGGGTAGAAAAAAAAAAAAAAAGAAGTCAACTCGTGCTAGTAAAGGCCAAGCAAGCAGTGAAGCACCTTGAAGAGATCGTCAAGAATTCGGTGTGGTTTCAAACAAAGTTTGAGAGTAAAGTGGTTCATGTCTGGAGGCTGACCATCTTCCTCCTCACTCTCTATACCCTCATATGGATGAGTATCTTCAGACCTGGTCCCAACCCACACTCTCATAGGATAGCTAGGTGATGCAACTCCTAAAGGAATACTTCGGTCAGTCTCGCCTCAAGCAAAACACCTTCTCATATCAAATAAGGAATGGATGACCATCTAACTTTCCCGCTATCTCAAATAATATCTTAAGGTTTCAAAATGAAGGTCATGTTTACTGATATATTAGAATAATAAAAATTCCGACGTATTAAACATTATCAAAGTTAAGTTGATATTAAATTATTATACTTTCTTAAATTTATTTGGTATTCAAGTGTCAGTTTTAAGAATAGCTAAGCTTCATTTCAATAAGTGGATAGGAAATCTGTAACAAAATATTATAAATTTAAAATTATTAGAGTTTTTCGTCAATATATTTGTTCTAAAAGGTATCACATGTATTATTTAGTTTTAAATACAAACAAATTAAAAGGTAATAATTAAACTCATGTGTTTGCTATTTCTGTTAAAAGCACATACACAGGTAAATAACTCATCAGATATGTAATAACTTTAAACTCATTATAACGTTTGTTTAAAAAACACCAAGATTCAATTCTTATCAAGATTGATATATTTACCAATCTTAATGTTGTTAAAATCTGCCAAATTTTTAAGAGAGTTTAACAATTGTTGTAAAAAAATGTTTTAAATGAAACAAGTTGAGCATTCTTAGATTTTAAATTGGCATTTGTTTTTATTTTTATTTTGTAAAACTGAAAGGTGGGCCTAGTTATTTAAAAAAACTTTTCTAAAAAATAAGTACGTCTTCCAGTAAATGACGCGTTCCTTAGTTTTTTGTAAAATTGACGAATTTTGAACAAAATTGATGGACAAACAACTCTTTATTGTTCAAATTTGGTTTATGAAATTTATTCTGAGCTACCATTATAGTTAAGTGTGTTGATATTTTTAGTAAATTATGTTTCTTCATGTTTAGGATTCTAAGGTGAACAAAAACACTCGGTTTTGCATATATTTTTGTATGTATATAAAAATGCGGCCACTATATAAAATAAATCCAAATCTATATTATTAAAATGAAGAGTTTCTTTGCCTTTTATGGGAATTGTACGAAACCTACCACACGCAGAAGGCTGAAGTAAAAAACAAACTAGTAGCCCCTGTGTACAAACATGTGCACCTTGAATCCAGAATTTTAAATCTTTGATTATATTTTTCTTAATTAACTAAAAACCGGGATGCGCCTTGGGCAACGGAGGGCTTAAAGACACAAACTTTAAAGCTAACTTCCATGTATAATCATTAAAAGATTTAAAAAAAAAAAAATCCCAGGCAACGTATGATATTTCAGCTAGTATGAAATATTACAGGAAATTACTGTAAAATGTTTAAAAAATTATTTTAAAACTTATGATCATATTTGGCACACATATTACCCTCTGATTGGACATTTTTATTAAGTATTCATTTTTCTAATAATAATAATTGTATTTTGGTGCTGGTGACTCTCACACAGATCATTAGACAATAATAATTACTAATATATTTTGAGTCTATAATGTCTTGGTCCCAAATTTAAACATGTAGGGTAGTTGGGCTATCTTGGAAAAAATAGCAAGTAGCAATGTAGCAGCCCATTACATACACACCCACCAGGTAAGGAAGCCAGCGTCCGCTTTACATTGATATGTCATTAGATGGGATACAGCTTGATTCCCACGTTCACCGAAAATAGACAGCAGAATCTACTTGAATAGCTCAGAAATTCACACGCTGTATGTTGATCCATGATGCATTGCAACGCAAGCTTAAAACAGTTGGTTATCAATATATTTTATTTTTTAGTAGATAAACATATATTTTAGATCATTCTCCCGATGGATTTTTTAAATTATAATGCTGTGTCATGGCACAATCCAATACATCGATGCACACGCTTTGTATTAGCAGGTTATTTCAAATCACCTCATAACGGCCAACAAAGCTGTCTGCTTACTGTTCACTCCCGCTCCGAACTTAAAAGAACAGCTCGCGACCGATGAGGCGGAAATCTTGTGTTGGACTGGCCTACTGATGGCAAGGAGATCGTCGTTAAAGTCCCAGTCGGTTCTACTGAAGGTGATGTTTCCTATTTTTTTCCCAATCTCCTTCCAGCAAATGCTGTTATATTACCTCTAAAATACTTCCTTTCTCATCCCTAACTCCTCAGAATGATTGTCTATTTGCGTATAGCTTGAACAGGTAGTAGGATGTGAGAATAAAAAAATACCCATAAAATAACGAATAGCTGAAATAGAATCATAAGAATTTTATTATATTTATAGGTGATATAAAAAACTACAAATAAACACTCTCGCTAGCTACAGCAAGTAAGAAACTTCTATGTTCAGATATCGAGTGCCATACCCCCTTTATTTGGTCCCCATAACCCTAATGGGTAAATGGATAAGCCCAGTCAAGAACCCCTGGTCTAAAACTTCACTATCACAATAGATTGTAATGCCGATTACGGGGAGTTTGGGGTTAAAATTCCATTGGGGAGGGGGGGTAGGATTACTGAAATGGTTTTTTTTAATTGTTTTATATCCTTACTCCAAGAAAATGTGGTTACACTTACTCTAAATAATAACACCCTAATCCCAACTTAATTAGTATAGACCGAATGGGTAGTACGAACTGGAGAAAAAGCAACTCAATAATCATAAAGTTAAAAAAAAATTCAAGAATTTACAACTAGAGACTGTCTTCTTCAAGACAGTTACACTGAAAATTTATCCAAGTAACCAAAAATGTATCTTTATTTTTCTAGAGAGCATATAACTAGAACTTTTAAATTAGTAAACTCTTAGATTAGCGCATCAATGCTCAATCACTGAACTATCCAGGAATCGTCTCTTGCTCAAGGTCAATCACTCATCAGCTCATTAGCTCATTAGCTCATTAGTAGGCTTATTTATACTACCTTTACTCTCATTGTATTGACTTTTTTTTGGCGTATAAAATATTTCGTTGATTAGTGGCGCTTTTACCCCAATAGAAAGGACTATACGTTTTACACCCATTACTGTTTCCATGGTAGGTTTTTTTTATTCAAACCATATATTTTCTACTGCCGGCTGGCTAGGCCTGTCGTAGCTTCATATGCCTTATAATATATCTTAAAACTAGGAAAGGCGCAACATTCAGTCTCCATCGGTTAATTTATCAATATGAAAGGGTAAATCTATATTTTCGTCAATGATAAATTTTCAGCCATGTCGGGAATCGAACGAGGGACAATTAGCTCAGTAGAGAGACACGCTACCAACTGAGCTAAGGTGTTGGACAGAAAGAACTATGCGATTAATCAAAATATATAAGGGCAAGTTTGTAGTTTCATAAAACGATGCTGAAACCTAATCAGAAATTTAGTTTTAAATCAAATTGAGCCTTCAAAAAGGACGATTCCTACTTCTCAGGTAGAAACTGACCTATGTTCAATTGATCAAATACATCGTCATCAATATGAGTGAGCTCATAGGGAAATTACCGATAAATGTAAGGTATGTATTTATTATTCACTTTTTATCTTTGTATTGTTTTACTTTCAAAACAAAAACAAATTTGAAAACATACTTTTCATTTTATAGAATTTGCATGAAAAATTATCACAAATAATGAACGAAACCAATGGAAAAGTAAAAACTAAATGCTAAAACGTCATGGTCACAACATCAAAACAGGTACACGGACTAAGGCTTTAGTCTAGTATAGTTTGGTTTGTCGGGGTTGGGAAGGTAAGAGCTTACTCCCCGAGGTGTGTACCAAGGATTTTACTTTCTCGCAACCCCTCTAAGTAAGAAGTATGGTGAGAGTAAAAAAAACTCGAGAGTTGGATAAATGTTGACTTTTCATGATCTATTTGTAACCTTGTTACAAGTAAAGAAGAGGATGGTTTGGCTTACCGCGTCTACCCCAGTTTACTCTTAACGACAAGGCTCCACGCCACAACAACATCGCAGCACGACTCATTTCAGACTGACCTGAGGGATCATAGTTCGCTGCTCACCTCTAATTGTGCCTCACCCAATAAAATAATAGACAGTGGATATGCGCAGGTTGGGTGCGCACCAACAGCTGTGATTGGAAGATAACGGAACTGTTGTTCAGCGTGCGTTTGAATTATGCCTAGACTGTGTAAGCATGTTCCAGAACAGCGCTACCCCCCTTATCTCTCTAACCATCATGCTTCCCGCCCTTTGAGAACACATGACCCCAAGCGTGTTTATATAATGGCAGAACTCTGTAGTGCCAGTACACATTTCACTACGATCACTAGGTGAGGTACTTTGGTCTTGGATGGATTTAGTTTGTTTATTTCTAAATTTTGTTTGGCATTAATCAATTCAAAATTACCGTTTGGGAGGTCATATTATAAATCGAATCTTTATTTATTTATACCGGGTCTCCTGAATTTCGCTTAAAGACTATGGCTAAACGAAATACTGTGCATGTTTGGACCCAAAACATTTGTCTGATAGGGAAACTCTTTTATCCGCTTCACGGATGGGTTTACATTTTAGAGCACAAAAATTTTTGGTCCTGTGTTGCATTGGGCTGTATTATATTGTAATTTTCCCAAATCCTATGTTTTAAGATTATGCCACGTGTTATTAATGGGAAATGTATTTGTTATGGTTAAACATTGGAGATTTATTTATGTTGGTTAAATCAGGGGCCGCGAGTTAGCGTGCTTATTCTTTTAACTTCTAGTTGAAATGTTTAACGTTAGTTTTCCTAACTATAACGAATGTTTCTATTTTTGTTGTATATTTCTATTAGGCCTATTTATGTCTGTTAAGATATTATTTTATCTAGAACATTTTGTCTATTACGCTGATAAATTGAGAGTCGCCGATGGCGACTAACTAATTGCCTTTTGATATTACCATAATCTAGGATTTACTATCGCCATCCTTCATTATTATTGTTATCTCTACCTGATTTGTGCGAAGGTCAATTTACCCGTTGTTGTTTTAATTGTTTGTTTGGCCATTTATTAACTTGGAGTGGTATCCCGCATTTTTATTGTGCTATTATTACACTTTGGCATTGTGTATGGATACAGCGCCTAACGCTGGGCATGCCTCACTCTCTCATACAGCCTTTTTTTTTTGTCATTTTGTTGAATAAAAATAAAACCCTCTTGTAACCAACCTGTCTATTATTTATGAGAATAAGAATACATAAAGGGGGTTACACCTTGAAACAGAAAATTGCTTTTCATGATGCCGTCAATTTGTCTGTTATGACAATTTTGGTATTTAGGGTTTTAATATGGTTCAGTATTTCTTAGCCTAATAAGTTATCACAACTAAACGGTTTTTAACCTTTCCCAACTCATGGTACACTGAACAAGGCAAAAAAAAAATTGTAAAATACAATATAAGTTTTTTAAGGAGATACTTTATCCTTTAAAGTTCAACAGCTAAAATTATAATAATTATTGTTCTAATATTAAAAAATAATATTGATCATAGATTTAAAAAAATCACTACTCAAGTATTTCCTCGCTTCTTTTTGATCTTGCACTAAGCTTTCACAGCACTCCAGTTGAAAAACGCTGAGCTATCACCTTGGCTCACTTTCTTCATTGCAAGCCATTTGAGATGTGTGTGAGTGAGAAGTATGATTAAAAGAACACTAGTGGGTCGTTGTGGCGATGGCTGCAGATTATTGCACTAAAATTAATTTTAAACATTTTATTGGGAAATGATCCATTTAATAAGCCCTCACTCACTTTTTAGTTAAAAGTTTACTCGTCAAAGGCTATCAACTTTTATACATAGTTTTCAGTGTGTAATTCGAATAAAAACATTTATTTTTCGCCTTCACGCCCCGATTAGAACTTTAAAACGACTCCTCTCCCAGATCTCTATTCGTTGCACAAACCACTCAAGTAATGACTGAGCTGATATTTTTTAAACAAAGACAAAATATGTTATTTACCAATACACAGCTATATACATATCATAGTTTCCATGGTGATGTAAACAAAGAATGATTGTACAGATGAACCACTGTCAACACAGAAGGAAAAGATGGAAGATTTGCTATGAAAGTTGGGTTTTTCTTTTAGTCCACTATTTTTACCGGCATCCTGATTCTCTAATCTTTAAAATGAGTGGTCGTTTATCAAATTCTGTTCAGTCATTTCCTCGTAATTTCTATTACCGGAAATGGGCTTATAAAATTATTTATAAGAAAATAAATAGAGAGAATGATAAAATGTGATAGTGAAAATGAGAGTGTGTTTGATTGTGTGATTGAGTAAGTGTGTGGGTGAGTGTGAAAATGAGTGTGTGAGTGTGAGAAAGTGAGTGTAAGAGACTGAGAATGAGTAATTGAGTGAGATCGAGTGAGTGTGAGAGATTGATAGTGAGAGTATGCGTATGTGTTATAAAGATAAATACTGGAAGAATAGAAAAACAAAGTGTGTGTAAGGAGACATTGTGTGTGAGAGAAAGTGAGAGAGATTGTGTATGAGATAGAGAGATTAAGTTTGGGAGAATGCGTGGTAAAATGTGTGAGAGAATGTGTGTGTGTGTGGGGGGGGGTGATAAAGTGAGTGTAGGAGACTGAGAATGAGAAATTGAGTGAGATCGAGTGGGTGTGAAAGATTGATAGTGAGAGTATGCGTAAGTGTTATAAAGATAAATACTGAGAAAAAAGAAAAGAGAGTGAGTGTGTGTGTGTGTGTGTGTGTGTGTGTGTGAGGAGAGAGAATGTGTGTTAGAGAAAGAGTGTGGGAGAGAAAGTGAAAAGAATGTGTGAGAGAAAGATACTATGTTTGGGAGAATGCGTGATCAAATGTGTGAGAGAGTGTGTGCGAGAAAGAGAGAGTGTAAAATTTTGGGAGATATATTGTGTGAACGAGAGGGAAAATGTGAGGGCGTGTGAGATAGAGTTTAAGAGAGGAAGTTAGAGAGCGAGAGATTAGTTCAGAGAGAGAACGTTAGATTGACAGAGGGTTTAAGAGAGAGAGTGTGTTGAAAAAAAGGGTTTGAGAGATAAATCGAGAAAGCAAGTTTGAGAGAGATATAGTGGGTCTGAGGGAGAGTGGGTTTGAGAGACAGTCAGTTTGGGGGAGAGTGAGTTTGAGATAGAAAGAATGAGATTGAGAGAGTGAGAGTGAGATTGAGAGATATAGTTTGAGATAATGAAATTAAGATGAGAAAGTTTTGAGATAGAGGGAATTCGAGAGAGAGAGAGAGAGAGATCGTACAAGATATAGAACGATTAAGAGAGAGAGCGTTTTAGAGAGAGCTTAAGAGAGAGAATAATAAAGATAATAATGTGAAATAAATTGTGTGATAAAGAGTGTATGTGAGGGTAGAAAGTGTGTGTGAGAGAAGTAAAGTAACAGAGAAGTAAAGTGAGAGAGAGAATGAAGAAAGAATATACTATAGAGCAGAAGTTGAAATGTTCTGGAATTTACTGGTCCCTACGTTGTGCGCCAATTAAGATGTTCTGGAATATTACAGCACCGTGATGGACGCCAATTGAAGTGTTTTGGTTCGGCGCGTTGAGCGTCGATTGAAGTTACACCGTTTAATTAGCTGGTAATTGCCCCGTGGTCGAGCACTAATTAAATCGGTCCGGGTTTTTGATGTTGTGAGTTAATTGGTATTTATAGCCCCGTGATCGAGCGCCAATTAAAGAATTATAATTAATAAACACTTATTTTGTTGACATGTTTCTTATTTCTGAATCTCTGTTTATTTAATGAGAAAATAGATCATGTCGAAATATATACGCGGCCTATTGTATGAGCGCGGACAGGTATTGCTGGACGCCAAGTGCCCAAGTGAGTTCTGTCAGTATTGGACACCAACTGCCTTTACGTTGCACCATTCTTCGTATATATCCATTGCTCATGGAAGCTTCGAGAAGGTTTAGTTTAGAAAAACAAAATACAAGACAAAAACATCTCTGTTTTACTGGGAGGTTCTAGAGCCGGAAAATGACTCAAGTTACATTTAAAAATCTCTCTTCGGACCTTCGAGAAGAGGAAGTTATTATTTGAAATATATATATTGTCAAACTGACTTGACTAATGTCACGTGCGTGACGTCACTGATCAGTGGCTTTTGCCTTCTTAGAAGAAGAAGTGCTTTAAGCGCCATTTAATATACACAAACAAAAAACATATTAAAAAAATTGTGAGTTTAAAATTTAAAATTATTTTTTAAAGGTCAATGTGATCCTTGACACTGCAGTTCATCAGCCAATATTTCATAATTTGGAGCATAGGATGATATTCCTGTCCGTAAACAATCATCAAGATGTTCTTCAGTAAGTCGAGATCTGTACTTTGATTTTATGATATTCATGGTAGAAAACAACTATTCACATAAGTATGTGGAACCAAAGAAAGATTTTATCTTGGATGCTGCGCTTTTCAAGAAAGGAAACTTTTTTCTGTCAACCAAATTCCAAAAGTTCTCATTTGTTATATAGGATTTTAGTACAATGTCATTCTGAAGATCCAAAATCTCTAATTCTAGTTCTTCTGTCCTTACTTGAATAAGTCTTTCAATGGATGCAGCTAATTCTGTTGTACTTACTTGGTTAGTAAAAGGATTGATAAAAAAAGTGACCATTGGCTCGATGATTGTAAACTGTTCAAATCTCTTTTCAAACTGCTCTTGAAGCACTTGAAGGTGAATAACAAATGATAACGTGTTAAAGTCACTCTCACCTAACATTTTCTTCATAGTTGGGAAATGCACGAGAGATTTCATCTGCAGATGAGACATCCACAGAAGCAGTTTAGCTTTAAATGAGTTCACAGAGCTCATCATTTGAGCTACATGTTTATCTTTTCCCTGTAGCTCTAAGTTCAAAGAATTCAATTTGTCCAAGATGTCTGTGAGAAAACCCAGATCAAACAACCAGCAAAAGTCACTTAGTTGATCGTAATTCAGATTTTTGGTATTGAGAAATGTTTTTATCTCTTCAATCAAGCTTACAAATCTTGTAAGAACTTTACCTTTACTGAGCCAACGTACTTCTGTATGTAGTATAAGATCGGGCTGTTCAACTTCAGAATCTTCTAATAGGGCCTTGAAAAGTCGGTGCTGCAAAGGTGCTACTCTAATATAGTTGATTATTTTTATAACTATTTTCATAACATGTTCAAACGAAAGTACTTTGCCACACAAGGCTTCTTGATGAATAATACAATGGTACGACATAAAGTTCGGAAATGATTCATCTTTCTTACACAGGGCAATAAATCCATTGGTATTACCCACCATCGCAGGTGCCCCGTCAGTGGTGATCGCAGATAGCTTGTGCAGAGGCATATCTATTGATTTGGTATATGTTTTTAATGTGTTGTAGATATCTGCACCTGTTGTTTGTCCTTTCATTGGCAATATTTTCAATGGCTCATCTTTTGTAGTGAGATCATTAAATACCATTCTTCCCATAACTGCCAACTGTGCTTGGCCAGCTATATCTGTTGACTCGTTAAATTGTAATGAGAACCATTAACATATTTCCAAGTCATTCTTTAGCTGAGTTTGCATGTCAGTTGAAATTGCATGTATTCTTCTTGTAATGGTGTTATCTGATAGCTGTAAGTCTTGGATCGCTGACATAATCTCACGCTTATTAGAAAACCCCTCAAACAAGCAATCAGCTCCAGTCAGAAAGGCCTCTTTTAACAACTCCCCATCCAGGAATGGTTTTTTCTTCTTTGCGAGCAAGTGAGACATTTTGAAAGAAGCAATAGTGGCATTTTTATGTTTTACCATGGGTCTTGTGAAAACCAATTGCTGGGCAGTTAGGTTTGATTTTAGTTGATTTAATTTATTTTTTCTTGATTCAGATTTAAGTGGATAGCTAGTTTCAAAAGAGGCGTGATTAGTCTGGAAGTGACGTTCAACATTATGTTTTTTTGGCACTGAAATACTACTTCCACACAACAAGCAAACACATTTATCTTTAAAATTGACAAAACAATACGATTCTTCCCAGTCAGTATTAAAATTATATGTTCGTTTTCTTTTACTTGATACACTCATTTTTGAATAAAAGTTGTAATATTTTTAAAAAATAAGTATGAAAAACCAATAATATAATGTATGAGTATTTAACTAGAATAGAGCATGAACTACGATGAAATTGTCATGATTGGTTTACACTGCAAAGTAGCTACTAACTCCCGCCAGGCCAGGCTCAAAGGTCAGCCTCACCGCTAAACACACGGCCGGTCAACTGGTCAACGGCCGTGTTAAGTTTCCAACTAAAGGGTGTAGCCAAGGGGGGAAGAGGAGGAGGGTTCAACCCCCCAAGTTGAAAAAACAAAAAACAAATAAAAACGGCTTTATTTATGGCTTTAACAAGACCAAAATAACGACACAAGGAAATATTCAACTACTCAACACCAATTTGGGACTTAGGTACATTTTTAAAATATATATTTATTCTGTGTTTATTCAGGCATCAAAGCTGGGTAGACCCCTGTCAAGATATTTACAATGGAAAAAGGAAGTATTATCATGGTATTAGTGAGTGTGGGTAGAATGATGAAAGGGGGTAGGTCTTTGAGATTAGGAAAAAGCAAAACCATTCAGCTTGAAACCATTAGAATGATAGTTCCGGCACAAACTTGATTTTTGTCGGAAAAGTGACAGATTAAAATTATTAGTCAAGAACTTTTCAGCTGTAGCCAAAAAGTGGCGGGCAGACGCTAAAGTCTCAGCGGGCGCCATGGCGCCCGCGGTCACAGGGTTGGGGATCCCTGCGTGTTTATAGTTTGTGTGTGTGTGTGTGTGTGTGTGTGTGTGTGAGAGAGAGAGAGAGGGGAGAGTGTATGTGAGAGGACTGAGAGCGAGAGAGAGTCAGAGAGAGAGAGAGAGAGTGTAAAACTATAGATGTGGTACTCAAATATTACGGTACTTTAAAATGTCACTACCCCAAAATTATCAACATAATAACTGAACGTATTTGTAAGAATGATAAAAGATAGATGGGATACACAAAACATTACATTTAAATATCATATCCTCAAAACTAAGTGGTAAAATTAAAACATAGATTAACTTATGTATTTGTATTGTCTTACTATTTGCTAGAATGAAAATCAAAACCCGTTATTTGAAAAAAAAATGAACACCAAAACTCATCCTTAGATAGTTAGAATCGCTAACATTTTTTTAGCATTATTCAAGATCATTTTATTGTTTTTGATCTTATAAATTATAATAATACACACCAAAATATATTTAAAAAAATTGTATCATGCGCAAAACAAAATGTATACAATAATTTCATGAATTTAACAACTTAACATTTTATTTCTCGAATTATGTTAAGTATTATTGATTTACATGCGAATTAATGACAGCAACATTCCAATAAAAAATGAATGTTTCCCCAGTTTAGGAATCTCAATTTAGATGTGCTATGACCAGCATACAAAGAGGAATATTCATCCAAATATAAAATTGTGATGTGCTTGGACCAACAAATGAAGATTGAGTTTTTTATTTTTTAGCCAAAGAGATATATTTTATTTAGAGATGTACAACCATGCAGAAAATAACGGTTTCCACGGTGATTAAACAAAGAATAAAAAAATACTCTGTGTAAATCGGGTTTTCGTGGAAAACTACTATTTTTCTAGACATCCTGGACTCTTAATCCTTAAAATGAGTGGTCTTTTGTCAAAATTTATTCAGTAATTTCCTTGAAATTTCTATTACAGGAAAAGGGCTTATCAAATTATGTATAAGGTGCGGTGCCACAGCCACCGGACTGGACTTTACTTGACATGACTGGAGTCCAGTGTGATTTTCCATATAATGTTTCTTTATGGTCTAGGCGCCACTGCGACCAGACTTGACTGGACTTGACATAATCTGCCAACCGGAGTCAGGTCGAGTACGGTCCCAATTGGAAAACTAACTTGAGTCTGTTTCCCCCACCACTTTTAACAACAATGTCTCCAGCACGTGAGCAGTTGTTTACATACCGTACGTCTAGCATGTTCATATTTAAAATTGTATTTAAAGTACAAATTTAAAGTACTTACAATTATATTTAAAGTGTCTCTATATTCTTCTTAAAAATAAGTTCTCGAATATTAAAACTTGATTTTATAAACCGTTCTGATATTATTAAAACAGTTTAAAATGTATTTGGAAGATCAAATTGTAGACAGTCCAAGAGCAGAGTGTATTTTATGACACAAGTAACAAGAATTTTTGCAACGCCAGGATGAAACACAAAATTTGGGATAAGATAGCAGCTAAACTGAACATTAAATCGGGAGAGTGAAATATAATCTGTATAGCTTATATTTTTATTTCTATATTGTACAGTAAAATAATTTTTCATAAAAATTTGTAAAAAGGAATCATTTTACTTTGCTTGCTTTAGTAACATGCATAATCTGAATAATATAAATTACATCTTCTTGGTTGTTATTTATTCCCTTATTTGGTAAAAGCTTTAGTGATGTTACACCCTCTTCAAATCTTATTTATAATAAAGATGATTAATTTAAATTCATACTATCGTAAAGTTTGTGAAATTTTGAAATGTGATTTGGAAGAAACTTTCTGTGGGATGATTTGGTTAGTCGAAAGTAGTTTTTAAACTGCTCAACTGTCAATGATTGTATTAATGTATGAAACTCGCCTAACACATTTCTTTCTTCCACATATTTATTTATCCGTGTTCTCTTCCTTTTCGATAGCAGTAATGCACAACAATCCAAAACATCTTCATCTGAATCGGATTCAAAACTTAAATCCAATAACTGTTGCCCGGAATTCATATTATGCTGAGAGAAATGCAGAATAAACTGAGATGTTTTAAACTACACAGTCAACTCAAGTCTGTTCACTGTGGCGCATATCCATATTAGTCCAGTCATGTCAAGTAAAGTCCAGTCATGTCAAGTCAAGTCCAGTCCGGTGGCTGTGGCGCCCTACCTTAAGGATAATGAAACAGACTTTTATCACCGTTTTTTAAACTGTGCTCCGTGGAGTCTTGGGCTCCATCATGGTTATCTCAGGCACCGTGAGGTAATTTTTAAATATCTTTGTTTTTCATGCTATAAAATAGCATCAGTAATTAGGATTTAAAATTTTTTCAAATTTGAATAAAGGACATTTGTTAAAGGCGCAGTCAGAACATGTGATGTTTTCCGTTTGTTTTATAATTTATATATCCGTAAAATTTAATACCCGCTTCGGTGGCCGCATGATCTAACGCACTGGTTTCGTGTTGGACTAAACTGCCTAAGACAGGGAGACATAGGTTTGATCCCGGTTGGGTGAAATTAAGGGGATTTTTCCTGAATGGTTTATCACACTACCTTTTCGCAAATGTGGGTGCTCTCCCTCTAAATTAAACCTTCTCAATCCATAACACAGTGTAATTAGTAGGCCTACACAGGCTTATAACCAAGATGGTTAGTAAGATGAGAGGCTAAAAAAACTGTCGCTATTAAATGTTCATAATATTAGTGTGAAAAAAATGTTTTAAGGCTGCAGAACTTAATTTTTCTGGTGCACAGGATCTTTTGGTCTAAAAAGTTTTGGAACCCCTGTTTTACTATGAATAATATAATCCCCGGGGAAACTCTACGACTACTATTGAGAAATAAAGTCGCCATTATCTTGTTTTCTTGTGGTCAATCCTCCCTCAAATACACGACAAATTTTGCAACGCAATGCTGGTTTGTTGGTGTTGCCCAATAGCTCCTTCTTACCCCAGCAAACAACTTTCTGACATAATTGAAATCGAGTGGATTTGGCAACACTTAATCGAGAGAGAGAGATATAGAGCGAATATCAATATTTTCTCCATAAAACCGCATTTTACTCAGAGGTAATTCTTAATTTTTGAATAGCACAATGCCTTACTATCCTTTTGGCTTGTTAGCCTATGTACTAATTACAATAATTGGTAACTGATTAGGAAGGTTTAATTGAAAGGAAGTGCATCTGCGTTTACGTGGAGGGAGAGTGGAAAACCGTTTAGGAAAGCCACCCTCAGTGCACCTGACTGGGATCAAACCCCAATCTCCCCGTCTTAAGCAGTCTAGTCTAACATGAGAGTAGTACGTTAGACCACGCGGCCACCGAAGTGGGTCTAAGAGTTAATCTTCAGTTTATTAGTACTGGAGCCAAATTCCTAGTTTGAGTGATAAGAATACGCTATAACATAAGAGAAGTTTTTTAGATTCTGTCATTGTTCCGGCTGAAACTTGCAAGATACATTAAAGTGAAGTTTGGCTTTCTTTATTCCTCACTAGTATAATGTGAGATTGATATAATGTGATTCTTTGATTTCTTTATATAACTTTTGGGGTCATTAAATTGGGTAGGTGCGTGTAACCCAAACGGTCAGTAAGACGCGGTGCTGCTGCTGCTAATAATAATAATAATAATAATAATAATAATAATAATAATAATAATAATAATTATTATTATTATTATTATTATTATTATTGGGTGGGGTGCAGAAAACGGTGTATTTCAATACGAGACCAATTTCGTGGATCGAGCTAATTCATGTTTGAAAGTTCACCCCAATTAGGATCAGGGTAGATTTTGTTTTTCACCGAGTTTTACTTCATGTTCAGGCTATACCCAAATATTATAATTACTTTGGTGAGGAAGAGGTGAGTAAGGAAGTATTCATTTTAGAAGTAAGCATCCCGCGTTTGCAGAAGGTTGCTGAGTAGGAGACAATTTAGAGAAAACTACCCTCAGTTAACGTGACCGGGATTTAAACCCCGATCTCCCCCATCATCACAGGGTAGAATAAACAGCTTGTAAAACTATCCCTTCATAGTTTGTGTCAAGATGTCACCAATACTAAGAAAGAGGTTTCTCAGGAAACAAACTTTTAAGAAAACTAACATAACTGATCTTTTGATAAAGTAAATACCAAAGGATTGGATATTTAAAATTGATAGAGGTAGAGGAAACTAATGCATAGAATAGAGTAGAATGTTAAAACAGAGAAAAAGAGAGAAACTTAATATGGTTGATTATAATATAGAAAAAAAGTATGTGATGGGGTGGGATGAGGGTGGGCGAGAGATGGGGAAGATCGTGGTGGCTAGTTAAAGTAAAAGAACGGGTGATACTTTAAGCTTTATTTTTTTTTCCCGTGTGGCGATGAGGTGGTGTATGAGAAATGGGTGAAGGGGCTAAAAGGGGCAGAGGAGAGGGAGAGGCGTTAATTCCGCGGGGCTCCGCCTTGGTGATGCGTGGAGAGGATCGCATAACTCGATTTGCATAATGATGTCTGTAGGTTTTAGCTTTTCTCTCTCTCCCTTTGTCCGTCGTTCTTTCGTTTGTTCCGTCTTCCTCTAACATCTCTTGTTTGTGGCGAAGCCTGCTCACAGGACTAATACTTGTTATACGCTTCGCTTCGGGCCTTTAGAAATGCTGTGGAAGGTATAGTGGGGTGGGGGTGGATCAGAAGGAGGATTTTTTTTTAGGAGAAGTGGGGGAATGGGTACGAGGTTTTCATGAGCCCAACAATCCCCTACCTCTTAAAGGCCGCTTTCAGACGATATGAATTTTTACCTAGAGCCACACTGTGTCCGGCAAGCCACTATATGTACTTAGAAATAACCATGGGCGTTTATGGATGAATTCCTACCCAATGAACCACGCCGTGTACGGTTTTAAGCCGTGGATTGCCAACGTTGTCACCACGGTGCCCATTTCAATCTGGCGCAACGCCTCGCCATCACTGGTGTGAAATGTACATGGAGCTATATATATATACCTGTTCAGACTTGCTGATCTTCCGCCTTCCGGAGGACAGATGCACTACAGCAGAGTTCAACATGGGCGACGTGATAGTGTGTGCTGCAGAAATATCAGGCTTTATACGTACAGTTTTAAAATCTGTCTTGGTGTCTGGATAATGGAGGGTTATTAAGTTGATGTAGAGTTATTCTTAGCCCTAGTATCAACTAGACTAGATCTTTGGGATTAAAGCCTAGAAGAGTACAAATCACGGACGGAAACTACAAGAGCATGGAGTGAATTGTTCAAGGAAATAAATCCAGACTTCAAGAAACAGATATTTGGAGATTTAAAGGATGAACCCACTTACAGACTCATGAATGCTTTTTACTTTTTATATTCAAATAGTACAGACTCAACCATTTCTGGTGACCTGGTGGTCTAGGGGTAAGGTGTAAGACTTCTGTGCTGGAGTCCGGGGTTCAATCCTCGGTCCCGGCAAAGATTTATCTGATTGCCAAACCCTTCCTTCACCTCTGACAAGACGTGTATTAATCACAACTTGTGAATGTGAGGAATGCCAGGCCTCCACCGTGGTTAGGATCCCACGTTAAACTGTAGGTCCTCCAGTTTCATCTCAGAATCATTTTACTATTACACATTAGCGTAAGTGCATACAGCCCAAACGGGTAGTAAGATGAGGTGCTAATAATTTTTCAACCATTTCTCATGAGTGTCCATGGTGGCTATTTGATAACAACCTTCAGGGGAACATGCCGTGATGTCACGTCGTGGCTTTGATATGCACGGCGTCATACAAGGCTAAAAGTCGTATCGTCTGAAAGCGGCCTTAGTTAGTCTCCAACAACTCTTTACACCTCGCCAGGGAAACTCTGGGTCTGCAACGGCGCTTCTCAAAAGAATCCATCAGTTCCTCCTCGTCCGTCCTATTGTAGATAGATCTAACACACATTTCCCTTGTATGTGGTCTAGCTTGTTGTTACAAGGGAGGCAAGAAAGGGGTCAGTTTACAATACTACAGGATGTGGTGTGTAGCATGTAGGGGAGCGGGAGGGGAGGACTGGACTTCTCAAGGGAGGACGAGTCGTGTCATATTTAGACGCAACATGCGAGACTTGCCTAAAAGTTTAATAAGCCCCGTTGTTAACCCGAAACTCTGTTAGGTTTTATTGTGTTCTACCCCAGAAGGTTATCCTGCTCAAAAATAACTACTGTGTAACCACTATGGTCAAATTTTCATAGGTAGGACTTTTTTTCCCCTTTTGAAAACACTAACATAAAGGGCTTACTTACAAAACTGATAATATTTGAATTTACTTTTAGTGTTATTTTATATGTATTGATAATATGTATCAAAAGTTACAGTTTCAGATCACATGACTGGACATGTGAATACTATAAAATAGATGTAGTCACTTTATAGCAGTTGAATATTGCTCTTTCTAAGAAAATTAATCTAAATAATAATTTTTTTACAGGTAAGGATTCTAAAATAATTATACAGGCATTACGTATTTTTATTGACTACATTTATTGCTATTAATTCACACATATTAGTGTAGTTTAATAATGTGATAAGAAAAACAAAAATATAGCTGAGTCATTTTTTTATTTAGTTTTAGTATTTAAATACTTATAGCATTTAGTTGCTTTGGAAGCGTTCACAAATAAAAATAAATTTAAGCTAGGTAGAGTAAAATGTAATGATTTGATAACACAAATTATTATTATTATTTGACTATTCACTTTAAATGTAATTCATTTAATATTAGCTATTATTCGCTACACTTATGAATAATTAAATGCACATTATAGGCTTAGTTGAATTTAATTCAATATACATTGTAGGAATAATTGAATTATTCATGATGATTAATTTAATACTAACCATAATTTTAATTTAGCTATAGTTAATTTCTCGTCAAATTTTTAAATCCTGTAAATTCTGCTCACATTAGCAAATTTTTTATAATATTTTCAAATAAATTATTAGTGTAGTTGGCTGCGTAAAGAATATTTCCTTTAAATTAGTAAAATTAAAAATTCAAGCACTTACAAATCTCTTAATTGGGGTATTAAATGTGCATAGACAAAAAATCATATTGATAAACGACTTGAAAACCAACAACATAGGACAATACGCCTAACATATCGTCCCCCTGAACACCAAGGTGCCATTTACTAATGGATGTTTAATACAAATTTGTAAAAAAATAGCAACTTTAGTAAGAACACAGTAGAAAATACAATTTAGAAAAAACAAACACATTTACTTGCTCCCAAAACTGATAGTATCTCACTATTTTATTATTGTTATTTTACTAGTACAAACAATCAATATAATGTCAAAAGTGACAGCTGCAGATAACGTAGTTTGACATGTGGATATATCAGAGTAATATGATATCTTTTGTAATGGTCAGATAATGTTCTTACTAAAGCGTACCTACTATAGAATTGAAAACAACATACGGAATCGACTAAATTTCCGCTTGACATGTGGTCGACCATTCTACCCGCTTAGATAAAAATACGCTTCTTGGTCTACTTGTTATAACCATTTTAAATTCTTAGTTGGATCTCATTATTTGATATCTAGACATTCATACGGTTTTTGACTAAATTATTTCACATCCAAACTTTCAAAATCGAACAGTAAAAGTCTTAGGATTTATTTAAAATACACAACAGTTTTTTATTCTGTGGTTTTAATGCAAACACATAAAATGTATTATGTACTTTTCTTAAAAAGAAAAATTGTGAATATTTTTAGACACTTCTAAAAAATACTTTGAAACATTTAATATGCTGTAAAACGAGTTTTATATTTATTTTAATGTTACAATAATATGTATGTTCATGCGCTTTACTTAGTGAAAGAAGAGTAGTATACATTAATTTATTATGCTGTAAGAATTATGGGTAAAATAATATGAGAGGTTCAAATGATTTTAAAATTACCGTTTGCACTTGAAAAACAGATAACTTATGAAACATATATTAAGTGATAGCCATACAAAGAAAAATATAAACATTTTAAAAATGGCGACTGTGAATGGCAACTGTTTCAAAAACAAAAAGGAAACACGGAAATTATCGCTTTAGATAAATAATAGAATATGTCTATAAGTACAAACAAATAAAATGAATAATTGCATTTTGTAAGAATTATATGTAATTGAAATTTCATAATTCATTATGCACTCTGTAATGATTTGATTCAACATTTAAATAATGTGTTAATTTAAAACTTAATAAAAATTATTTATAGACTTTTAGTCAAAATAATTTAAGTGGAATGACCTTGGGCACGAAACTAACTCGGGGGGAAGGTAATTTTTGCATTGAATTGAGGTATCTGGTTCGATTTCCCTGTTCTGATGTAGAGATAAAATAATTGCTACTTAAAGGCTGCTTGGGAGGAGTAATGATAAAACCGGGCTTTTAAAAAATTGTGTCAAATAAAAACGGCTTGTAATAACTCTATCTATGTTCTGCCTGTGTAAGTAACATGATAATATTGTATTAATTTGGCCTACATTCCTTCCTTGCAAAAAATATTGTATTATAAAATCAGTCATTTTTATTTAAAGATTAATTTAATCACAATTTTGCAACTTTTACCACAAAATTTAAAATCCGTTTTCTCAGAAGTTCAGGAATTTAAATTCCGAACATACCTTTGTTGGATGAAAAACCCACTATTTCTTAATAATTATATGATATATTCTATGTGGATTCCAGAGAATATTATAAAGATGCCACGGATAATAAAGTTGACATATTATTCAAACAAGAGGAATACACAGCTTTAGTTTAAACAAAGAGACAAATATGTAATTTATTAGGGAATACGAGGATACAATTGCGATTCAAAAAGTGGTTTTATCTAAAGTTCTTGACGAATAGATTAAGTTAAAAAATATGATGCTATTAAGATTAGATTTATATGCTATGTCTAAAGTTAAATATTTATTTACACATTATTTTAAAGAGTTCGTTTTTGGACGTTTATCCCCGATTTATTGTTGATTAATAACATTTGACAATATTTTAAATGCATTTTTATATTAATTCATTTGATATAACAATCTACTAGTTGCTTAGTTGCACTCAGATATTTTTGCCAACAGGAGTTAGGAGAATACAAGTCAGAGTTAATTTGTGTTTTGTACTTGAACACACAAGCACCAATGATCAAGTCCTATGAGTATATCTTATGTTGAAGTATAGTTTTTATATTATTCCTTATGGATGGGTTAATTGCGCTACCTCTAAATTTAACCTTAATAATTCAGTAATTATTATAATTAAATGAGTATAACCTTAACAGATAGTAAGACGTGTTGCTAAGTATACATAACTTTTTTTTAAAAATATCGATATAATGCCTTATTTAAAAGAAAAAAAAAAGTTTTATGGCCTTAATTTTGCAGGGATAAGCAATACTTACAAACATTTTACAAAAAAAAATTATTTAATATACAATGCATTAATTTTTTTTATTCAAAATGGATAACTGGGGAGTATTTTTTCTATAAATAGCTTACTTGTATACTAGTTATTTGTCAGGAAAATTAATGTAAGGGTAGTCTAATAATTACTTTTTTTTACATATATCATCAAGCCCTACTGTTTCCAGCCTATGGCCTGGCCTAGGTAAGTTTTTTTAATTCAAACTATATATTTTCCACTACCGGCTTGCTAGGTCATATGTCTTATAATTTAACTTAAGACTAGGACAGGTATAAATCCAGTCCACAGACGTAAATTTATCACTGTGAAAGGGTAAACCTATATTTTCATCAATAATAAATTTTCGGCCATGCTAGTAATCCAACCCGGACCCTTAACTCAGTAGGTGGACACGCTAGAGACTGAGATAGTGTGCCAGACCGTCTACGAATGACAAACTTTAGAAAAATTTATTTTTCGAAATTGACCGATTTAAAAAATATATTTCGGGTAGGTATAATACTATAAATAGCATTACATACTTTTTTTACACACATTTATTTGAGGGTAACTAACAATAAATAATTTGTGAAAATTTTAACTATATTAATGATAGACTATGTACAATTTTGTATAAATTATAAATACATTGACATTCATAAGATTAAAAAGCAGCGATGACTTAATTCATGAGAGTTAAAAACATAGCTTGGCACGGTTTACTAATATCGCCAGGAGTTCTACCTCTGTTAGATAAAGCTACGTCTCTAAATTCCTGATATACTCATATCGCCAGGAGTTCTACCTCTGTTAGATAAAGCTACGTCTCTAAATTCCTGATATACTCATATCGCCAGGAGTTCTACCTCTGTTAGATAAAGCTACGTCTCTAAATTCCTGATATACTCATATCGCCAGGAGTTCTACCTCTGTTAGATAAAGCTACGTCTCTAAATTCCTGATATACTCATATCGCCAGGAGTTCTACCTCTGTTAGATAAAGCTACGTCTCTAAATTCCTGATGTACTCATTTTCCCAGGAGAATATCCTCTGTCACATAAGGTTGTATCTCTAGACTCCTAATGTATCCCAAACTTTGTTTTAGAAACATAACTAGATCTCATTATTAGCAAGGCAAGAATAAGCATTTATAAACCTAATAATATATTAGAACCTACTAAGTTCTTCTTTAAGAGTCACTCAATACCACACCGACTGAATGAGATACATATTTCAGTTGGCTGGCTTGAAGTACTAGGATGACGTGTGGTATCTAAAGAATTCATCTCACATCGCATTCCTTTACTCGGTGTGACATTGGGTATACTCTTGAGGGAAGTACAGGTCAGAGGAGGGTAGGGGGGGGGGCAGGGGGCGGAGTAGGGTAGGAGGGAATGAATTAATGAACCTCCCGAACGGAATGTTGAATGAAAAACATCCACACGGCACACCTAAAGTGGCGTTAAATGAGATATAGTAAATATTCTGATATATGTTTTGATATTTTTTGGTGCTCCCTCGTGAATACAAATCCCTAAGGAGTCCGATTATAATCTCTTTTTTTGTTGATAAATTTGAATAGCTATAACTTGAGAATTTTTATTGCTTTGTTTTAGATGGATAGAGAAAGATTTAACATAAAATAACATTTTACATGCGTGTCTTCAAAAGCTTTCTATTAAAAATTAACAAAATATAATAAGGATCCTACAAAGAAATACTTTTAAGTTCATTTGAGACAACTCGATGAATATAAAAACACTACTTTTTTGAGTTTTGGTTGTATTTTGATACTGAGAAGATGGAGTACTTTAAAAAATCTTATTCTTTAAAAAATATCATGCAATATGGAATATATAAGTGTTCAGCAGAGGGCGAATTAAAGTATTTTCAATGATTTATAAGGGCGTAACCCCATTTAGGGTTGTGGTGTGTTTCAGGAGAGGCAATTATTGTTGAGGCTATAACTTTATATTTACTTTTATAAGTAACTAGATAGCTGTTGCCCGTGGCTTTGCTCGCGTTGAAGTTGATTATATTCAAATACGAAAATATACATATGTATTTACAGATTAATTTAAAATATTACGTTACGTTGATGACCATAACTTTACCTCAGATCAAAAATAATGCAAGTCCGATACAAACTTTCACCCCCTTTTTCATCCCTTATTAAATAAAATTTCCAAAATTCCTGAAACACGTATTTATTTGTTTTACGTCAATAACCGAAATACAAAATTTTGTTTATGTAACTTTCAAAATGACGGACTTTCATACATATTATCATACATATTATCATCCCCTATTTGACCCCTTTGGGGTGGAATTTTCTAAAATCCTTTCTTAGTGGGTGCCTACATAACAAAATGAATATACAGTCCGAATTTCATGCTTGTAGCCTTGATAGTTTGCGCTCGGTGATGATGAATCAGTCAGTCAGTCAGTCAATCAATCAGGACATGCTATTTTATAAGTATAGATTATCGGAAGGTGAAAAATTCAAATAGTAATGTAAGGGGAAACAATGATTAAAACTGGTAAATAACCTAAAGGAACCTAAGTGATATCTAACTATAAGTACTTTAAGAAGTAGATTCTGTCGGTAATGTTTAAAGAGTTAGGAGCACACAATACATATGTTTCCTTTCCTTATGGAAGGTCAGTAAAGCCGAATACACAAGAGTCGCCGGTCTAACTGATGCGAAGGAGAAACATAGAAGCTTCTGGATCCTTCTTCACAGTTTGAATTAGGTAGATTTTCTTCGGTGCAAATTCAAACAAGTTGAAGAAGGCGTGCACACCCATTGCATTCTGTTTAAACAACTGGCCACGCAGCTGGCTGCCAAAGGGGAAAAAAAATAATTCTTTACTTCTGAATATACTCAGATTTGGGTTGGAAGAACAGTAGAGAACATTCAAACCTATTTCCTTGCGGATAAATTTGTTAACATTTTACTATATTATTTGTGTAATTTTATAGGTATATATGATATCTATCAAAAAATGACAGTTGCAATTAGCATGATTTGATGTATGAATATATTAAAATGGTTTTAGTAACTTTAATCATATTATAACTATCATGCTACCACGTTACTTAGTGATAAACATGCTTCGTCAACCGCATTGTCTAAGCCACAGGAGTCTTCGAACTTTATCATTTCTAAGGGCCAAAGATTCTGTCTCTTATTATTATTATTTAGCACCGCGTCTTACTACCCGTTCGGGTTATACGCTTTAAAGTACTAATTACGCTAATGGATTGGGAATTGGGAAGGTTGAATTAGAGGAAGTGAACCCGCATTGGCGTGGAGGGAGAATGGAAAACCATTTAGGAAAAACCACCCCCAGTTCACCCGACCGAGATTCGAACCTCGATCTCCCCGTCCTCGGCGGTCGAGCTCAGCACGACTAGCGCGTTAGCCAACTACACCACCGAGCCGGGTGGTCTCTTGTTGACCCGCGATACTGTACAGACAATATTAGGATTGAATATAGGTCCTATATTACAATATTTGTATCAGCTAATTTTTAAACACATATACTCAAACTAGGCCTGTCTCCGAAAAGGGAAATTTTTGATTTCTACCGAAATATGTTTTCTTGCGGTCCCCCCTCCCCCCCCCCCTCTTAGATTTTTCATATCAGAAGGTAGCACGATTTGTCTTGTCTACTAGTGTTGTAATTTACCATTTCAAAAAACATATGATTAAAAAGTCATTCTTTTCTTCACTCAAAAATTATTATTATTTAACACCGTGTCTTACTAACCCGCTCGGACCATACGCTTAAGTACTAATAGGTTAGGAATAGGGAAGATTGAATTTAAAGGAAGTTAGCTCAAATTTGCGTGGCTGGAGAGTGTAAAACCATTTAGGACCCCCCCCCCCCCCCTCCCAGTTCTCCCGACCGAGATTAGAACCCCAATATCCCCGTCTTTGGCATTCTAGCTCAACACGACTTGCGCGTTAGCTAACTACACCACCGAGGCGGGTTTCACTCGAAAAGAAAAATCTTTTATAAACTAACATAAATTACGTATTTATTTTATTAGTTGATTGTATAAAATATTTATCTTGTAATTTTAATTTTTTTTTTCTCTTGAAATACTTTTATATTGTTCTTAAGCTGACGGGGAGCAAAAAATGTTATCGCAGGCCACAAGGAGACCACGGGTCACGGGTTGAAGACCCCTGGTCTAAGGCGTCGCTCTCACAATATTATAGACTGTCAATGATGGGGCGATCTGGATCCTAGTCTTGGTCAGGTGTACTGGGAGTTGTTTGTCCAAAATAGTTTTCCATTCTCCCGTCACACAAATGCGGGTACCCTTACTTTAAAGTTCAACCTTACTAATTTTTAACCGTTTAACGTAATTATTACATAGGTGTATAGCCTGAAGGCGTAGTAAGACGTGGTTCTAAAAAAAACTTATTGATAAAATAGATTGTTATTATTATTACTATTATTTAGCACCACGTCTTACTACCCGTTCGGTTTATACGCTTTAAGTACTAACTACGCTAATGGATTGGGAATTGGGAATGTTAAAGTAGAGGAAGTAAACCCGCATTTGCGTGGAGGGAGAGTGGAAAACCATTTAGGAAAAACCACCCCCAGTTCACCCAACCGAGATCCGAACCTCGATCTCCCCGCCCTCAGTGGTCTAGCTCAACGCGACTAGCGCGTTAGCCAACTACGCCACCGAGGCGGGTAAATATATTATTAGTTGCATGTTGCAATTTGACTGACGACGTTGGTACGATTCCTGAGCTTATGGTCTATTAGGCCTTTCATTATCTCTGACCGTCTCATCTGCCCGATTATTTCATAACTCAGACCCGTGACACGTGAAATTAAAATCTCTAGTGTCAATAGGGAAAACAATTCCAGGCACGTGTAATCGAAGGTAGGGGAAGGGAAATCAATCTATTGTGTTCCAGTTTCCATTACATCCACCACTCAATACCTAACGGATCATTTTGTTTGTATCCATTTTTCATGCAAGTCTGATTCCTTTACATCGAATAATTGATCCATGGGTACGTATCAGCTTTTTTATTTATGTGTCTCCAGTTTTTTTTATGAACGAGGATGGGTTTTTATCAAAAAATAGAGTTTTATGTTTGTGGTAATATTCTTTTTATCGTCCTTTAATGGCTCACGAGGAATTTAAAGTTAGTAGAAGAGTAAAAGGACGCTATAATAGTTAACAGAAGATACCATTTCCTACTCGAAATGGTTTTGATTTAAATGGGTTGTCATACTCACTACGATATTTTCAAATTGTTCACGTTAAAAGAGAACTAAATAGCTCTAACAAATAAATTACATTCAAGTCTTAGTTGACTCAAATATTGTTTTTAAGTGTATATTCTAGTTTTTTTTATCCTCTGCGGGATGAACAATTTAATTTTTTGGACGGACTCATCAATCTGTGTGTTTAGTTTGCATTTTTAAACTGATGGATGGTTTTAGAACAAACTTGAACACATTAAGCCATCCACTAGGACAGTGGTTCTCAAACTGGGGTATGTGCGTGACTTTCAGGGGTTACACGAAGGGAAAAAATGGGCAAAATGACAAAATAACCAGACGTGACGGGGAATTTTCGTGGTGACTGAGGGAAATATGACTAACCGACTAGACTTTTAGTCATGACCAAGGGGTACTACTAAAGAGAGTTTGAGAACCACTACTCTAGGGCATCTCTAGCTTATGTATTTGATTTTACTTCGGTCCAACATCTGGGAGTATCCAAAAAAACATTTTAGAGGTGTGCTAGATATATTTTTCTTAGCTTAGCACCACGTCTCACTACCCATTTGTATTATACACTTATGTACTATTTACTCTAATATGATAGGGGTTAGGACGGTTTAATTTAGAGTAAGTGTACCCATATTTACGTGGAGGGAGATGGGAAAATATTTAGAAAAAAAACCTAAGTAGGCATACACCCACCCGGGATAGAACCTCGATCTCCCTAGCATCAGCAGTCTAGTCTAATGCGAGACTGACTCCTTATAACATGCGCCCACCGAAGTGAGTTCCTAGATTTTCTTTGAAGTATTCCCAACAATAATAACAATGCTTTTAAAATAATAATAATAATAAGTGGCTACACCTTTACAATGAAGACTTCAGTTTTTCTTTTGAATTTTTGAAACCTATATTTCAAACAAAATTCCACCAAGTAAAATATGTACTATAAATTAAATTCTGGGCACGTTGGGATGCCCCAACTAGTATTATCTTTTAAACAGATATTCGTTGTGAAAGTGTGTAAGCTTTAAAGACACAGAATGTACAGTTATTTAAATAAGTATTCTCTTTTTTATTTCATATTATTCTAAAATTCCCTGCCAAACCTTTCTTTTCTTCGAAATATCTCAAACAATGTTCATTCACATGGAACCATGTTTCAAACACAATCCAGAAGACCTAGAGTGAAAAATGTCACAGTCCTCGAAGTGTCGAAGGGGCCCCTCGAGTCAAATCACAATACCAGAGGAGGATGCCTTGCACACAAGGACAAATAATGGAACAGGTGTAAGCTATTGTAGTTTTTGAAGGTGTGCTAGACTTGAGATGTAGTTGTCCAGAAATGAAAGGGAAAGGATTGACAAGTTTTGGGAATCGCTCAAGTCAAAACCTTTTAAGAATAATTCACAATAAGGCGATTATTTACACGTTATATTGAATTTACTAAAAGAAGTAATATTTTATTAGAATTCTTCAAAACCTATACGTATACCTAGTACAACTTACAAATATTATTTTCACACCAATGTAAAATGCTTGAATAAGATTTATTATGGATGAGAGAGACTACACTAGATATTAAAATTGATGTCTTCTAAACAAATGTTTTTTCGTTGTGGAAACTACATCGTGTTACAGTTTTTTTTTGAACACATAAATTATAATACATGATTTTTAATTGTTTTATTAAGAGTACATAAGTATAAGTATGTTAATCCGTCATTAACAGGGCTCATACTTTTTTTGACTTAAAAAATAATTTTAAAAGAACTATAAAATGACTTGAAAATTCTAAAAAATTAGTTTAAATTTACTAAAATTTGCTTAACTTTCTTCAAATAAAAACTCGGAATGATTGCACATAACACAATCAAACACGAAATTTACGAATGGAAACTTATTCAAAGTTTAAAAAAAATACACTCTTGGATTCTGGTAATTGCAAAATATATTTACAAATATCTGCTTTATAAGTAATAGCTAACAGGGAATGATTTCAGGTATGTGTATTGTACAACAATACACGCTACATTATCTTCTCATCCAGGCAACAACAACACAATATTGATATTATTAAAGAAAATACACCTATTCAACATAAATACCTACATTTATGAAAATCCCTAAAAATGCCTCAGAAATGTTTAAAAATTACTCATAAAGGACGTAACCCTAGAAAACAAATTAAAAATCAAAAATGACCGAACAGATTTAAAAAAAATGACGTAGGCCTATAGAGAACGTTTCCACATCAAGGGGGTCATGAATAGAATGTATGTACTGTACATATGAGCACTATCGGCGATGTAAAAAAAAAAAGCCATCAAAATCCGTGCCTTGATTAAAGGGTTAGTTAGTGTAATAAACTTTACCCAAATTAATACAGTATTATTATTATTATTCCTATGACGAATTTAACCAAAGTTAAAATATTTTTCTGCTCCCAGAAATGATATTATGCAAAAGTTGAAGCATCAGCCAAGAAAAACATATTTACAATCAATGTTTGTTACCTATCAACATAAATACTTAATTACAAATATTCTAAATGTTGTAAACTGTTTATTGAAAACTCATTGAAGGGCTGTAGACTTTGCTTCCAGCTAAACTTTCTTTTGTGACGACGATGAGTAGTTGAGGTGAACGCCTTTACTTTTATGGTCGCTAAAGGCGAGATTATTTTTTGTAGTGAAAAAAAAAAGGAATGCGAGTAGTAAGTGGGGGATGGGGGTAAGGTCTGCGAAAAGTTTTGAACAATAGGGAAGAAAATACCCTAAGGTTAAGAACTTGGAAATGCCTTGAGGAATTCAAGAGAATTTGATGCCCCACCAAAGGTTGAAAGGGTTGTTATGGTGGATTTAGTGATAGAGCAAAATTTTAAAAATGAAAGGGGATTTTACAGGAAGTCCGAGAATTTAAATAAATCTGTTAAGATTAATAAACAAGTTCCATAATTTGCGGAGACATAAGGGTACTAAACAACAGTAGGTACTCATGATTTTATATATTAACTTACTCCCCCCCCCCCCCCCATCCTTTGTGTTTTATTACCAGTTCCGGTTATTCAAATATTAACACTAATTAACTAGAGATGAGGAAGATTGTATCTAGAAGAAGTGCATCCACAATTGCATGGGGGATAGTAATAAATCGTTTGAAGAAAAAAACACAACACGTGGCTGGAGTTCAAACCCGGAACTCCTCGTCCCCAACAAATTAACCATTACGAGTCTGATGCCTTTGTCAGCCTCTGAAAACTACTTGGCTACTATTGAGGATCAGCGTTGTCATTCTATCGAGTTTGTGTGATCAATCTTCCCTCAAATATAAGACAAGTTTGGCAACACCGGTTGGTCAATATTGCCATTCACTCATTCTGACCCCAGCACACCAGCCTCAAACATAACTGAAAGCGAGGAGATTTGGCAACAGTTAACAGAGAGAGCGAAGATAAAGCTTTTCTCCGTATGGCCTGCAGTTCCCTCAGCGATGATATTAGGTGTACTTGATTGGTGAAAGTGAGGATAGACCGATAGGGTGCAAAATACACACACACACACACACACACACACACACACATACACATATATATATACACACACACACAACCTACACATATATATATATACACACACACACTTTTTTAAATGCAAGGGGCTATTCCTTAAAACCGTTTTAATACTTCGCACCAGGAGAAACATGTTTTATTATAAATGATAGAAACTATAGACATTTCGTAATCCAAAAACACAAGTTTTATTTTTATTAATAATGAAAAATCGTTGGTAATGACGCTACACATACACAATATAGAATAGGGAGTTACTTTCTCTGAACAACCTTCGATTAAAAAAAACAACTACATTGTATCAGCCTGAAGTCGATTCATACCGACTGAGAAGCTACCATATGTTCGTGAAGATAGTGCCAACTTCACTTAGCCCAACGTACCATTCGATAGCTAATTTCAGTTTTCTAGACCAGAGCCATTGCTTTTTCGTTCAAATAGCTCCTCATTTGTCTCCACGTGACTGAGCTAGCCATATTTCAGACTCACATCTTCACAGAAAATAAGAAAGTTCCATGGATTGAACCCGGGACCTCTGGATTTGTAGCCAGGAACTCTTATCGCTAGATACCAGATGCTTTTTTTAAATTTATAGTAATCATTAATCTATATTTTAATTACATTTACATTCAATATAAAACACTAATATTATAGGGTGAAATATTCCTAATAACGTTTCTTATCGTCATATTTTCCTTCTCCCCGAACAATTTTAAGTTATGATTTTTTAGTTTTTATTTCTACTTCACGGACCTCTCTCCATGAAAATCATATGGTTAGTAGGCTTTACTGTTACCCCCTCGGGGTCGATATGGGGCGTAGTGTAGATGGCAGCCACGGGCGGTATGTTCTTTAGCTTGGGGGCGCGACCAACAACCCTTGAAAGAGAGAGTGAACGAAGAGTGAACGAAGTGCAATATTATATACCTCAAGGCGTTTCAATCTGCATTCCATTTCCGTGAGTTCGCGCCAAACTCAGACAAACGGGCAAAACTTATAAATATTTTAGTAATAGAACGAGATGAATGTTCTTATGTTGACAACGTATAACCCGAACGGGTAGTAAGACGCGGTGCTAAATATTATTATTATTTCTTATGTTGACATAATGTGAACACACAAACAATTTAGAATAATATTAATACCGATCTTATTTTTCAGGGACTTAGCATGAATGTCACTTCCCGCTGAACATATCTAACAAATTCAGTTAGGAATTAAATATAATAACACGCTTATGTGGCCGCATGGTCTAACGTGCTACTCTTGCAGTAGGCTAGACTCCCTTTGAGAGTAAGATCAAGGTTCAAATCTCGGTCAGGTGTACTGAGGGTGGGTTTTTTCTTAATTATACTCTCCCTCCACGTAAATGCGGGTACACTACCTATTAATATAACCTTCCTAATCCCTAAGACTATTAGCGTAATCATAAAATATGCACTTAACCCAAACGGGTAGTAAGATGTGGTGCTAAAAAGATAAAAGTCTGATAAACACATTAATATAAATGTAGACGTGATGTCATAAGTCTTTCGTTCTCTTTATCATGACTTTGTTTTGCTTACCACCAGGGATTTGAAAAATAAGTTTAGCACCGCGTCTTACTACCCGTTCAGGTTATACGCTTTAAGTACTAACTACGCTAATGGATTAGGAATTGGGAAGGTTGAATTAGAGGAAGTGAACCCACATTTGCGTGGAGGGAGAGTGGAAAACAATTTAGGAAAAACCACCCCAGTTCACCCGACCGAGATACGAACCTCGATCTCCACGTCCTCAGAAGTCGAGCTCAACATGTCTAGCGCGTTAGCCAACTACGCCACCGAGGCGGGTGTCTTACTACCCTTTAAGGCTATATACTTATGTACAAATTACACCATTGGTTTTAGGGATGAGGATGGTTATATTTTAGAAGAATTGTAGCTATATTTGCTTGGAGGGACAGTGGAAAACCCATTTGGAAAAAAACACCCTCACTCAGTACACCTGAATGAGATTTGAACCTCGATCTCCTCATAATTGGCAGTCTAGTTTACAACGAGAGTGGCATCTTAGACCATGCAGCCACTGTAGGGGGTGCTAGGGATTTATTAAAATTTAGAATGATCGCTTATACTTAAAAAGATATAATGTATTTTGTTTCCTTTAACTTTCACATATTAAGTGAGAATATTGTGATCGAGAACATTTTCATCCTCAAGATTATGATAAATATTTATGTTATATGTATGTTGGAAACTAAAAAAAAAGTGTATCTTACATTTCTGTCTGTCTGTCTGTTTCTGGCCACGGATCTGAAACGATTTAATGGATTGTGTTCAAAATTGATATTTAGATGTTAAATGACAATGCCTCAGGATGATTTATTTTATTTTTATCATAGCCCTCAAATTAAGAGGAAGTTTACAAATGAGTGATATTTTTTAATTCAAAAATTTTTCAAAATGGCTCAATCAATTTTGTTGAAAATTATAATCTAAAGAGCGTTTTACCTGAAAAATAGAACTTTATAGACCCTACTTGTTTTTTTTATTTGGCGTAAAAGTTTGTTAAAAGTAGTTTATTGATGAGTGATTGTCTAAAATTCTAAATATTTTGAAAATGGCCATAAAATTTTGTTTAGAATGCACATCTTTGATATGTTTGACATGACAAATATATCTGTACAATTAGGGTTTCCATTATGTTTCTACAACAATTTATATAATTTTGTTTCAGATATATTTAGGGTTTTGAGTAAATCTCATAATTTATAGGTAAAGACGCGATAAAGACTGAATAGTACTGTATATAATATTTTATAAAGAATTAAAAAAGGTGGGCCTTGAAATGTTGGCAAACTCTCAACTGCAAGAATAAGTTAAGGAAATGATATAGTTATCGTTTGAATAAATATATATTTGTATACACACTGTATAGTTAATAATAAAGAGATATAAAGAGCGAAGGAAAAGAGAAACTGTTTACAAGTTATAACGTGAAGCCTCTCATGGAACGTCACAACAATGTTGTCATTTGTCTGAAATGCAAACTGACACGTTTTTTTCGTAGTAAGCTCACAGATTTCAACCGTCAGAAATGATTAAATAACTAAATTAAAGTAAAATAACTGAAAAAAAAAAGAGATGCGTGACAACTTGTTTCTAATGAACGCAAGCTAATACTTTACAGCCGATATTGGCTGTCAACGACCGTCCAAGGAAGTAGTCAAAAGAGCGCACATTTTAAGGGAATCCATCAACGTTTTCTTGGAGAGAGAATGGAAATAAATTCTGGTATCTCGATCAACTTAACGTTCATATGACGTTTATTTATTGATACTGCACATGTAAACATGGCAAAACATTTTTGTGATGTAGGATAGCTAAGGATAACTCTCAGAACGTATTTACATTTCTAAATGGACTTGTGTGTTGTTTACTATTAATTGTATGTTCTGCTGCCGTGCTCCAAAATGTCGAAGTGTGTAATACCGCGCACCTAATTCCTATGCAACCTGTTTTATACGCTTGCTTGAACAGTTTTGCTCTCCAACCTATACGCCGAAACGTTGAACATAATTTAATGGTATTAGCATAGTTTTTGGGATGTAAGTGTATAGGGATTTTGTATTAACTTTGGTTCAAACAAACTATCAGTGCAGTTTGGGCTATGAGTTTCCGAACACCCTGTACATTATTTAGTTCAGTCGCGCGCGCGCGCGTGTGTGTAGACTTAGCCACTTTGGTGACGCAGAACGTGGCCTAGGTACCAGGGTAACACCATGAATTATGAAGGTGACCATCGAGATAATTCTGATTTCGGAAAAATACTCATGATATCAGCCGGCAATCAAACCCGAGGCCCCAAAAGTTGGTAACCAGATACTTTGAGCACTATGCCACGGGGCCGGTTAGTTATTTGATGTGTATTAATAATGCCTATAAAAATTGACAGCTGAATATAACATGACTTGACGTATGAATACGCGAAAGTGGATTTATTAATTTTTTTCTAGTTGGAAGTTTGACTGTAACAGAACCCCTGCAGTTTGAGCTGTTGTAAGTTTGGTGCCTAACTAATGTTAAGTCGAGGAAAGTAAGATGTGATGTTTCCTTTCATTTCTTATCCAAGACATATTTAATGTTTCGTGGCTGTATTTTGCGTGATATGATCAAGGGCTTAATTGAGGAGCTACTGATATGAGGGTAATAATTCTATCAAGAATAAAGAAATTGAAGATCAGTTCCATTCTTCATGACAGACGGACTCATATTAATAAGGCGTTAACGCCTGATGATGGCGTCATTTGTTACGCCGAAACATGTCGCAGCAACTTTGAGCTGATTCATACCAGCTTGAAAAAGGAACAAGGGCATTCAAATCAGATAAGAATTCAATATTAAAAAATATAAACTTCAATTTATAATTTATTCTCCAATCTTTAACAAATTAGCAACCATAATATTATCAATTTACATGTTTCTTACTCATCTATTGACTTAAACTATTATGTTTTAATTTATTATTTTTAATATGTTATCTGTTATATGTATTTTATGTAAGATAGTCTTACTTTTATAATGTCATAATAGTTTTATTTTTATTTTATCTTCAATCTAGTCATATTTATCTAAGTCTTCCATACTCACATTTGTTACACTATATTTGTTAAACATCAAAGTTTCAATATTCATTGGTTGTATATTTATATTTTTATATTGAATTCAACTCTTGTATTAAAGAAATTGAGACAATATGAAAAGTATATCTGATATAGTGGTGAATTTAATATAGACCTACTTTAATTAAAATATATAATCGTGGATATATTTTTTCCTCTTATTATGTTAATAAAAATTTATTTAGTGAGGTTTTGTTGACTGTAAAATTTGGCTACGACTTAAAATGGCTGGTTTAGTTTTCAACCAGGTAAGCTCTGGGTGTTGAATTTTTCCATAAGTGTTTAGGGCCTATACAAAAACAAGCACTAATGTAACTGATGAGTATCTTAATTGAAAGACTCACGGCCTTTGAACTGACTATAATAATAATAACTAAATGGTTTTGGGCTATATAATTGTTAGTAGAGTTATTTACCTATCCCTTTTCCTCTTTACAATGGCGACAGGCGTTATCAAGTTATACACAACTTTGCTCGGCGAATAATAATAACAAAAAAAGAGTAGTTAAAATCACTCCATTAATTTTAGTGTTTAGCCACAAAGCTGTGATTTTACACCTGAACGGTTATAATTCTATAAATAGATAAAATAAGAGAATTTCTACAGTGAAACAACTATAACTTTACAGGTATATTTTATAGTATATTCTCGTTTGATTGTGTCTGAGAATATTTTGACTCTTCTAATACAATGAGTCCAGCATATGCAATTATATACTGACAACGCTTTTCAAGTTTCTTGTGCTAATTACAAAAGTAGCTCAACGTTATTTTAATATATTTAAGTTAGATCAAGTGGGTGCCAGATGTTGGAAAATATAGTGCCAACATTTGTGGATATAGGGTGTCATGTGGTCAGCCCACCAAGCTAAACTCAATCTTATAAACGGGAACCGCCACTAATTAATTCAAGTAGCTCCTCATTTGTCCTAATGTAGCTGATTTTGACCCCATTCTAGAACCACTGCTTCTAATAAAAGTATGGAAGAGGCTGGGATCAAACCAGGGACCTATGGATCTGTAACCAGAAACTCTGACCCCTAGTCCGCAGAGGTGGTATACGGCTGGCCACTTTAACAAATAAAAGTAAACCGTTTAGTTGAATTGGGTGACAAAATATAAGCCGTGTATTATTTCAAGTTGACTAAATATCAAAGAGTTTAAACTTTGTTTCAACCAGTTAGTAAATATGTATAATACACCCCTAACTTTTTGTATCCTTAGATAACGCTACGTATATAAATATTACTTTAAATAATCTGAAATTAACAAATGTTTTGAAAACCGGGTTTAGTGGAGTAACGAGAATCGTCATCTAGAACAGACAGTTTGAAACTTTGTACAACAGAACATGGGTCGACCTCGATAGTCTTGGGGTAAAGTGCTTACCTAACCCAGGACCCAATGTTCGTGGGCTCGAACCCAGCCAAGATCGACGGATTTTTCTTGAGCGATAAGAATCAGTAGTAATAATATTTAGCACTGCGTCTTACTACCTGTTCGGGTTATACGCTTTAAGTACTAATTACGCTAATGGATTATGAATTGGGAAGGTTGAATTAGAGGAAGTGAACCCGCATTTGCGTGGAGGGAGAGTGGAAAATCATTTAGGAAAAACCACCCCCAGTTCACCCGACCGAGATTCGAACCTCGATCTCCCCGTCCTCAGCAGTCGAGCTCAACACGACAAGCACGTTAGCCAACTACGCCACCGAGGCGGGTGAATCAGTATTACAATTACTTCGGAGGGGAAGAAAAGCCGTCGGTCCCATGTCAATTATGGTGAGTAAAGATCCCTGAAAGGTATGTAAAAATAGCTTTCCCGGGAAAATTGGTAGGCTCTTTTGATCTAACTCATAGAAATTCTCGTGCACTGATATTATCAGTCGATTCAGAAATTGTACGTTAAATACCTAAAATAAATACACTACACTATAAAAGTAAATCCAGACAAACCCAGCTTTGCTATAGATTATTAAAAAATAAATGACATTAAATAAAATCAATGTATGCGATATAATTTTATTTTTGAATATATAGATAAACCAATATATATATATTTTTAATAACATATATATATATATGAAGTAAATGATTGATTAAAATATAGGTCTTACACACCCAACTACCTATTTATCACCTCACCCACACACTACTAAATCCCTACATACCCGCCTATCTACCTATGAATCAACATATCACTCTACTATACTTAATTATACCCCTATCAAGTAACCTACCAACCCATATTCCCAGCCATCACCAACCTATTTATTTACCAATTTATTCCCTTCCCAGCCCCAATACATCACCCTACTCAGCCCTACTAAACCACCTGATTATTATCCTCTCCACAGCTAACCCAATAAACTAATTAACCTCCACTACCTCCACCTTACCCACAGCCCACATACCGATCTGCCTAAATCTTATTAACTTTTACTCACTCCCTACCTACCCTAATCCACCCCCTTTTCTTACCTACCTACCCAACCACCCGAACCCACTACCCACCAACCCATCTACTCATCCACCCATCCATCAGACAAAATGCAAACAATCTGTGAAAAGTCTAATCGAATCGCAGCATGCCAAGCTTGAGATTGTACACTTGAAACATATTAAAGAGAGAGAGAGAGCAATAGCATCGCGTAGAGTTTTGTCAACTATCTCTATTACTAAAGAGAAGAATTTCCGTACTTTACAGAATGCGCTGACCCATGCGGAACTCCGTTGACCAATTATGTTGCTAAGAGTTTCCTGTTTTATAAAAGTGAAAAATTACCAACGATAAAATAAAACAAATTGTAACATATTCTAGTCAGATTTAGTAATAAAACCATTACATTAGTTTAAATGATCAATTATTTGACTTATTGTTTATTCGTATGGAACTGCCAATGACGGGGATATTGAGGTTCAAATTTTGGTAGAATATATTGAGGGTTGTTTCCTCAAAATTATTTTACACTCTCTCCACTCAAATGCGGGTACGCTTCCTCTAAATATAGTCTTCCTAACATCTAAAACCATTTGCGAAATTAGTATATAAGCGTATAACCCAAACGGGTGGTAAGATGTAGCGCTAGAAGGATATTACTTAATTGAAGTTTTGATTTAGTCATTAGTGTACGTCCATTGCTAAATATTTTAAATTTTCTAGACCTCATCTTTTAAGGTGCGAAGGAAGCCAACGTGTGTTATGGTCAGTTTTTTATATTTTATTTTAACAATTAGTTTTTTTTAACCAAAATAAACACAATATTGTTTCAGTAGATTCACTTGGTTTAATTTTATAAAATAATAACAGCAACAGTTTTATTGGCATGTCATTTTCACATAAATTTTGTAAACTAATATAAGAAAAGTTCTGTTTGAATTCTGTGATACGATACTTTGACTTATGACTAGTACCACCAACTACCATCCACCACTTTAAACATAATAGATTGCGTTCCTTGTAAACTGACGCACAATTGACAGCGATATTGCCATTTGTTGGTCTTCCTTGAACACAAATAATTTTCTCAGCTTGTAAGCTGACGCACAATTCACAGCGATATCGCCATTTTGTTTGTGTCTTCCTTGAACACAAATAATTTTCTCAAGTTTTATTTTCATAAAGAGGAGATATTTGGATGTAATTATACTTTGAAACCAAAAATGTCTAAAATGTGTAGTATTTAAGTACCATTTCAAGCTACGCGAGCTTTTCAACTTTCGCGGGAAAACCTTCTGACAGAATTAACCGCATAAACTAAAAGCATCTACTAAATAAATTTATTACTTTTTGGCCAAAGATGTGTTTTTTCACGTGAATTGTAAAAACATTGACCCTAACACGAGTCCCATCCCACCTTAAGCTCTATTTCTGTAGCAAAAGTGTCAAAGTTGTATCCATAATAATGACAAAGTATGGATTTCCGTATAAAGGCTAGGGGGAAAGCGGGGGGGGCAGCTAAACCAGATGCGACCTTACATAGACTGGTCTGGTTCCAAGGTGACAAACACCTACCTTTCATCGTGATAAATTTCTGTTATGAAGGGGGAAGGGAGGGGATTATATCTTTTGGAAATTTTGGGATCTCTTTACAGTGGAAAAGGAGACTTAAAGGCTATATGGACCATGAATTACTAGCATGGCCAACATATTACAGGCTTTACTTTTTTTTACCTCCATTTTTGCAAAGGTGGAATTAAAGTTTGTTTCTTGATCGAAAAATATATAAGTTAGTAAACCTGAGTGTTAAGGTGGGGTTGTAGGGAAAACAAGAAAAGCTCAGTGTGTTTGCAGTTTTTATAGCAAAATATTGTTTTGGCCAAAATAAATAAAATATGGCTTCAGTTCAAACATAGAGTTTAATTTTCTTCACATTTCTTTTATCGCAAAATGTGATGTCAAATCAATCAAGCACTCATAGTGACGAGGTTGACTGTCACCGTCAAATCTGTCTAACTGGTTTCGCCGCGTGCAATCTGTGTGCTTCAACGATCGTTCTCGATGTTTTGCACAATTCTCTGAAGGTGCGGGGGGAAAAGCTGACTGAGGTGACGCATAACATGCACTTAGGCTTATTAATAACTGTATTATTATTATAATTATTATTATTAGCACCACGTCTTACTACCCGTTCGGTTTATACGCACTTACGCTAATGTGTAATGGTAGGGTGATTGTGAGATGAACTGGAGGACCTACAGTTTAACGTGGAATCCGAACCATGGTGGAGGCCTGGCATTCCCCACATTCACAAGATGTCTTGTCAGAGGTGAAGGAAGGGTTTGATAATCAGATAAATCTTTGCCGGGACCGAGGATTGAACCCCGAACCCCAGCACAGAAGTCTGACACCTTGCCCCTAGACCACCAGGTCACCCACTAATAACTATAATCTACACTGCTATACAGCACACTGCAGGAGCACATTTGGGAACCACTGCATAGAGTAATTAAATTAAGTAAGTATTTCAAAGAGTTTGTTATTTTCCCTTCAACCTCTTAAGAGAAATGTTTGTACAGCAATGATCTATCTCCATTTTAGACTAAATAGTCAATATTAACATTTTTTATTGGTCAAAATTTATAAATGAGTAATTGAATAGCTATGCGATGAACTGAAGATGTGCTACACCTAATAAAATGTTAAAATTTTAACCGGAAGTAGAAATTTTAATACGAAGTGTTGACCCTTGTGGACCCAAAATCGATATTTTTTATTGGTCTAAACATACAAATGAGGACATTAATTCTTTAAAAATTAAAATTATAAAATTTAAAACCGGGGCTCAAAAAATGTTTTACCTAAGTATAGTGCAATTTATGCTTGGGTTTGCTAGTGTATATTATATCGTTTCACATATATTACGAGTATTGAGTAAATATCTCCATTTTTAAACATGAGAGCGAGAAAGTCCGTGCGAAGTTCCGTACCATTTATTTAGAGTAACGACCAATGTGGATCGGTATAAAAAATATCAGTGAATACATGATAAAGCACACTGACTTATATTGAAGGTCTGATTGTTTTGAAAAGTGTTTATTGGAATGGGTGAGATGTAAGTTATGATGTTAGACAAAATATTAATCGACATGTTTATATCCGTGCTATAGTTTTTTTTTAAATATTAACAAACTTGTGCAATATAAAATACAAAATAAATAAATAAATACGTGATTAAACTTGACTCTAAGCAAATATTTTTTGTAACTGAGCTCGTTTATAACTTTAAGGACAGTGAGGAATATGTGTAGAGCCCGAAGGTGATATTAATTTTAAGGACCCGACTCTCATTTGAGTAGTAAAACACTAGAACAAGAAACTTAGTTCTTAAGTATGGCAGTAAAAATAATATAATTTAAATATGTAGGTTGTTTTTAGTAACTACAATAAATTATATATATGTACATAAAGTGTAAAAAATGTTCACCTTGAAATAAATTATTCATTCTAAACATAATATAAGTTAAGCCCATTTGATTTGTTATATTTTTTAAAATTACTTTCAACCTCTTTCTTTAATATTACTACCCAACAAGGCTATGCGCATTTAAACATAATAATAGGCTAGGGATGAGGAGGGTATACTTTTGTAAAAATGTATCCACATTTGCGTAGAGAGCGAGAGGGATATTGTCATGTAAAAACCACCCTCTATATACCAGGTCATATTATAACCTAAACCTTCCCTTAACTGGCAAACCATATCAGATGAGCTTGACATTGAATCTTCGTGCCCACTGGTATGAGTTTCAATTACGTATAAAAAAACTATTTACCCATATATTCTGTTCTAAGCTACATTTTAGTGCTTTATCTAACTTTTTTTCGTTTATTTAAGATATTAAAGTGAACTCTTTAAACCAACTGATTACATTGTAACATTTGGTGATGTTACATCATACCAGCCCCCATACTAATCTTCAAGTCATACTACCCACTCCGTATTAAACCGCAATATTAATAAACTTCCTGCATTAAGCTTCTTTATTGTAGTCCAATGTAGAATCCGTCTACAATACTAAGTCATATCAAACAAGAATAAACTACCTTCAATCAATAAAATGTTCATGAACTTACCCTTAGTATCTTCTGTCTAGAACAACCTTCAAGACTGGACTATACTCGCCGCGCCTAAATTGAAGAGTGGGACGAACGAGTCTTGGTGTAACTGCATCTGATGTGCAAAGCGTACGAGTCAAAATGATTCCAATGAGACTCAAGAATGACGATCACAACAGTACCGGAATTACGACTAACCTGGGGCAGGACGGAATCTTCCAACTAGACAGCGCGTAATGTGTGTACGTCTCTGGTGCTCTGGTCAAACAGATCTTTTGTCAACACTAGCGAACGTGATGGAGAGAGGCCAGCCAATCCAAGCTTAATCGAGAGTGTACGTGCTGATATTCATCCAATGAAGTGGCTGATGAGACGTCACCGACAACCCCCTCCTTTTCAACCCCCAGGCGACTAGAAACACTATTTAAGCCCAGTGATTCTAAAGACGAATCGACTATTAAATTGGACGCCTTCAGGAGAAGTCATATCCTAGACTATTAAATTTGATGCCTTCAGGAGAAGTCATGTCCTAGAATATTATATTAGACACCGTCAGGATAAGTCCGGTCATGGACTTGGACATTTTCAGGATGTTTTCGTATACTATATATATTTATTTCATCGATTTTATTTTAATAGACCTGAACTATGGTTTTTTCAAATTTGAAATTAAAGTAACGTATTTATTAGAATAAACCTGAAAAGAAAACGTAAACTATTTGCTAAAGTTAATATTGTTTGTAATACTAAATTTTGTAATGAGACACCTAATTCTTTTTTCCGCCAATCAGGCGCTAGTGTCAGTGAGGTCACTGAATATATCAGATTGCCATATTTTTGAACTTATTTTCGCTAGAAGTATTTTATTTGAATTGTCTGAATTTAGCTGTTAATGTAGACTCATCTTTTGACGATGTTTTCTTATTTTGAATAGTTTAGTAAAGTAACGTAAATTTTATTGATGGATTGATTTTGACTTTGAACATTTTTCAAATTATTGAATTTAATTGTGGTTTATCTAGACTCCTTTTGTATGTTATAATTTTTTTATTAACAAGTAGGGATCTTGTTAACGTCCATGGTTGTGTCAACATTTAATAGTCCCTCGAAAGTTTGACCTATGGTCTGTAAGTCAAATTCTTGTGTTCCCCGAAATTTCCGTACGATGTTAAATTTAACTTCCCTTTTTTATTTTTTGCGTCTGTATTCAATGTATCGTAGCAGACAACTTTCATATCAATTTCAAAGATGACCATTAGGCTCTTTTCTTTTTGTATTTAATAATTATCTGAATAGATATTTATTAAGTAATTTGCTTGGAGAGATACAACTTTAGGTTGTTTTGTCAATATTCACTGTTATGAAACTGACATTGTGTTGTTGGAACGAGTGATTTTCTCTTCCAGACTGACCTAGTTGACTTAAGAACATGTTACATGTTTGTAAACATTCGCATGTTAGTACTGAAGCCCACATTTCACCAATGATACATTTTTTTTGACCATGCCAGGAATAAAACCCGGTACCCATAGTTCAGTATACAAACACGCTGTCAACTGAGCTAAGGTGTCGGACTTAGATTAAAATAACTATTAAATAAGTAACCTTGGGTTCTGAGTGCCTTCAATTTAACAGATTGTGAGTATGAAATTCCTCACCGGGCTTCATGATTGGTAGGAAGCAGATGTAGTTGAGGAAGGAGATTAAGGCACTCTATAAAGAGATTTAAATGGGACGTAGGATGAATGAAAACTATCCTTTATTTATTAGAATTTTAGTCAATTAGTTGCTTGAATGCTTAAAAGTTTAAATTACTTTTTAGTGCACTAATTTGGGGTGGAGTGACTTTTGTGCACCATGATCGATTTATAGATTTATCACAGCTACCACGATCGTATATTGTTTCTCCACTCTACTTTTTTTTTTGTCAATACATTTTATATTTCTTGCTTAAAATAAAATTTCCTGAATTACTCATGTCTCAATTCTTTTAAGAAAAAATAAATAAAATGTATGTTTTAATTTTAAACTATTTAATTTTCCTATTCTTATCCTTTGGAGGAACTGTCTTCTGCATGACGTCATAAAAGGCTAGGTTGAGAGAAAAAGGAGCTTAGAAAGAAGTAGGATTTAAATATTGGATTACTTGAAGGAATGGAGAAAGTTCTGGTAGATGAAGAAAGAGGCAGATGACAGGGCGTATTGGCAGTCTGAATTCACTGACAAAAGAAATGGACCTGTCATAAGACAGAACACCTAGTAATAAAATAGCATAACCAGCTACTACTGATCAAAATAATTTTGGTCAAATTAAAATACTTTTTTAAATTACATGTTATATCTGTCAGTTTAGAAAATCAAAGCTAGACTTTTAATGACAATGTATTATTATTATTAGCACCGCGTCTTACTACCCGTTCGGGTTATACGCATATGACAATGTAGTTTTACTACACGATCGAATTTGCGTTGCTGATAAATCGACCAGAGGCCAACCTCTGCCTATGAGCTAAGACTTATGGCTGGTTAAATACAAAAAGTTAAGATAAAAAAAATACAAAAACAAAGCTACCTAAAATTTACTTTAAAACTGAAGTTTTTATATAAAAAATTATTTTTGATCAATAGAAATTAGATATTTCCCCAAGTTGAAACATAATCATATTCACACGATGACATCAATGGTATCTCTTGAATATATGTCAAAGATGTCCTGGAAAATAATGACAAACTTTTTCTCCTCATTAAAAATGTTTGTCATCTAATGCCGCTATGCTCATGACAGATATTCAACAACTGTTGATTTAACCATGTGAAAAAAAATTAAGCTCCATATTTATACTGGAGCAATAGTTTATTTATTTTGGCCAAAAAGGGGTTTTGCAAAAAAAATTGCAAATACACTGAGATTTTCTCACGTCCCTAGACGCCCATCTTAAAGTCCATATTTTTTTACCTTTTATGCCCAAATATATTTGTTTTGGAAAAAATTATTAAAATAATACCTTAATAAAAATATTAATTTTAATTTTATTCATATAGTAATATCAACAGTTCTTGAATATTTTTGTCATGAGCATTATGGCATCTGTCTAGTAACTTTTTATAGGAAGATTAAGTGTTATAGTCAAATTACACAATGACGGTGACAGGTATTAAAAATAATAATTGGATTACTATGTGTAGAAAATTAAAATAAATGTTTATACTCAAGCCATATTTTATTTAGTTTGAATAACAAATTTTGTTTGGCATAAGAATTTAAATAATGTGGACCTCAACTTTTTTTAAAAATTCTATCACACCTTAAGAAAAAGTATCGGGCTGAATTTGATATAGCACATACATTTTTTTTAAAGAGTTAGGGGTTAGGCTGGGATGAGGTTAAATAGTCATATGTTCCTGAATGTAAAATTACAAAACTCCTAGCATATTTGCTCAGGTAGTGTTTGTTATATGATCAGTCCTAAATTAAGATAGTTTAATCTGTCTAAGGGATTTTTGTTCCAAAGTGAGAAAATAAAACTTAACTATGTTACAAATAGCTCTTAAATTAATAATAAATACATATTTTTAAATATTTCTAAATGTTTTTTTTTAATTTCTAGCTTATATTTTTTTCTGAACATAATATTACTATTCGTAACATTATTATTGTTGGCTTTTGCCACAAGACTGGTTAAGTAAACTCGTTCTGTGTGGTCTGCCAATTCGCGCGTCGCTCCTTGTGTGACAACATTTTTGACCTTGTCGACCAATAGGAATGTCGTAATGAGGCCCACTTTATGCGCGTCACGGTCCTCACACTCCCAAGAACCAACCAAAGCTTTTTTTTTAATCATTGAATATCCAAAAGGACCAGCAACTCTTAAGACCAAGAGAACATTAATTTTATAAACGTATAAATCAAGGGAAAATAGAGAAAGCATAATCCAACAATGGACTAGGCAGTGGTTCTCTACATGGGAGAAGGGGGATAGGATGGAGGGGACGATCCCCGAAGAGGTGTGAAGCACTTCCAAGTGGGGCGTGTAAATAATTTGGAAATTACGTTAAAAATTTGCAAATAATTGAAGACATTATTTGTTTCAATCCCTTATCTAAAATAAGATTATTATTTCCTTGAGTTGTTATTATTATTATTATTAGCACCGCGTCTTACCACCCGTTCGGGTTATACGCACTTACGCTAATGTGTAATGGTAGGGTGATTGTGAGATGAAATGAAGGACCTACAGTTTAACGTGGAATCCGAACCACGGTGGCGGCCTGGCATTCCCCACATTCTCCTTGAGTTATTGGCAACACTGGCACTAATTACTAGTTGTAAAAACCAATATTCAAGAATTTATAAAAACAAAACAGTACCAACCATTCCACAAATTTTCAGTAATTTTATTTGTACCATTATGCTGCAAGAGTTGAATTGTTTTTTGTATAAAATAAATAAGTGACTAGAAAACAATACTTTGTAACGATTGGTTTTAAAATTGTTTCAAAATATAAGGAGGAGAGGGGGTGGTATGGGATTTGATTACCTACCAAGGGGGTCGTAAGCTCAAAAAGGTTAAGAGATACAAGTGCTACGCTATAAAAAAATCAATATACACAAAACATTTAAATTTAAACAATGTACGAGTATTTACTCATCGAATTTATCAAGTAATTACAGTTTTCTTCAGTACAACCCAGAAGATTGAGAGGGCATAGGGGTTTAGAATTTCGGTGGATCTCTTTCACACAAAATATAAATATAATATCAATGCTATAACAATATTTATTAAAATAATATTTAAACAATCTGTTTAGAAAAAAATGGTTTTATTCAATTATTTAATTACAACTATTACTATCCACAAAAATGCTCAACGGCTACTAAATAATTGTGTTAAAAATTCAATAACAAACAAAAATATTTTTTATGCAAGTCCGTTATGAATGTACAAAGATCTACTGCTTCAATGGATAACTGTATGAGTAACCAACCTTGTGACTTACCTAAAAAGTAAAATTTTAAATTGGCCTCAGATCTAACCTTGCTAACTTTGTAACTCACCCCTAATGTTAATCCTGTAGCTAGACCTAAGATTTAACTTTGTCGCTCACCTCCAAAATCAATCTTGTAACTAGGCAAACTAGGCTCCAGAACTAACCTTGTAGTTTACCTTCAGAACCAGCCTGAATACTTGCCTCCAGAGCTTGCCTCCAGAGCTAGCCTGGAAACTTGCCTAGATAGCCAACATGGGAGCTTGCCTCCAAAGACAACCTGGGCACTTGACTCCAGAACCAATCAGTGAACATGCTTCTAGAACCAACTTGGGAACATGCTTCTGGAGCCAATCTGTGAATATGCCTCTAGAAATAACCTGGGAACATGCCTCTAGAACCAACCTGGGAACATGCTTCTGGAACCAACTTGGGAACATGCTTCTGGAACCAACCTGTGAATATGCCTCTAGAACTAACCTGGGAACATTCCTCTAGAACCAACCTGGGAACATGCTTCTGGAGCCAACCTGGGAACTTGCCTCTAGAGCCAACCTTGGAACATGCCTCTAGAACCAATCTGGGAACATGCCTCTAGAACCAACTTGGGAACATGCTTCTATAACAAACCTGGGAACATGCTTCTAGAACCAACCTTGGAACATGCTTCTGGTCCAACCTGGGAACATGCTTCTGGAGCCAACCTGTGAATATGTCTCTAGAACTAACCTGGGAACATGCCCCTAGAACCAACCTGGGAACATGCTTCTAGAATCAACCTGGGAACATGCTTCTGGAGCCAACCTGGGAACATGCCTCTAGAACCAACTAGGGAACATGCTTCTAGAGCCAACCTGGGAACATGCCTCTAGAACCAACCTTGGAACATGCTACTAGAACCAACCTGGGAACATGCCTACATAGCCAACCTGGGAACTTGCCTGCATAGCCAACCTGGGAACTTGCCTCCAGAGACTACATGAGAACTAAACTTTGATGAATGATTATTTTCTTGTTTAGCATCGAAGGTGTTGACCTCATCTTATTAGTAAGGGCAAATCAGTGCCTTCCCTTCGTTGTTTGTGTAAAACGCAGACCATTACATCTTGCCGAGCTTCTCACGCAGCAAGGTCGTGTCTAGCTGATGCAGGAACCATTTGACCTTTGTAGGCACCCAAAATTTTCCCAAGAAATGTAGAAACTTGCGAGAATAAACTCAAGAGAGATTCACACTTTATCCATGTGAATATTTATACGATTGTATGATATATTTAATGATATTATTCAAATTTAAAAAAATCACACAATTATTGTTTTTACAAGGGCTCAATGAATATATAAATCACTGGGGATGCATTTCAATTCCTTTTTTTTATATAGGAAGGGGCTTTAAGACATTATAAACATAATTTTTTGCAGAAAAAATTGAAACAATTTTAACATTTTACCACAGCTATTTTATAGGTTCTAATATTAATTATTCAATTAGTTTGGTGCAGATAGCATGAGTTGACGTATGGATAGGCGTAAGTAGATAATATTTCTAACCATAATATCTGAGTATCCCTATGATAGCTGGGCTGTAATATTCCCCTTTCACATCATACGAACATAAAATATTCGATTATGAACCTAATGAGATCAAATTCAAAGTCCTTCAAATGGGCCGAGGGTTCATTGTGTTAGTTATAATTAGCTATAATAATAATAATAATAATAATATAAATAATAATAATATAGTTATAATATTTAAGATGTACTTTTCAATTTCATTTAATTGGTATAGTCATCATGCCATTTAATTTGATTTGCTATATACATGACATTTCATTTCCAGTTCAAGATATTGAATCGTGGACACTTTTTGGATTTTATTAAGAGTTTAGTGTTAAATTATCATATTCCTACATATATTAAATTGTTATTACTATTTTTTTTAAACACACTACAAAGTTTTATTATTTGTTTTTTTAACAATTTTATATAATGTAAAGAAAATTGAATTCCTATACGCAGAATTAAAAAATCTAATTTTACGGTATGCTTGATTTATTTTATTTTACTTACTATGCATTTTATGACCTGTCTAGACTATTCTCATATGGAGTAGGGATGAGTAAAGTAGAATTTTGATTAAGTCTACACTCATTTACTTTTAAAAAAAGGGTGGGGGAAAACATTAACGAAATATTCCATTAGTTCACCCAGCCGAGATTTGAACCTCGACCTCTTTGTGGCCATAAAACCAGATTATATGAGAACGACATTTTTATACACGTGCCCATTAGGAAAAAAAAACACCCTTAATAGACCAAACTAGGATTCGAATACCGATCTCCCCATCTTCAGTAAGCCAGTCTAACACGAGTGACACCTTAGACCATTTGGCCACTGAAGTGGGTCACACTTTTATTGATGGAATAAAATGATCGTGAACAATTTAATAAAAATATAATTTTTTATTTAATATTCTTAAAAGACAAACATGTAGTGTCCAATTTTCATAAGAAATATATTTTTTTAGAAATATTAATAGATTTTATGTGGCCAAAATTTAAAATATTTTACAAATTTACCACATACTTTTTAGATAATGATAATATCTACAAAAGTTGATAGCTGCAGATCACATGACTTGACGTATGAATACGTGAAAGTTGATCTAGTTGCATCACAAGATGTCAGCTTCCTATGAAAATTGGAATGCAGCTATATAGATATAGGGATAATATTGGTATTTAAGGATAATTACATACCATAGTTTATAATTAGTGAGGTTTTTCTAATTCAAAACACAGAATTCATGCTATTTATATTATATATCCTTTGTTATGAATAGCAATATTGCAATCAAATACAGTCTGTAGAACTCGCCAACCTTTACGACTCAAGGTTTAGTTTGGGGGGTCCTAATAGCCCCTTTGGGCAGTACGGGGATGTTAGTCAGTTTCTCACCTCGGGGGTTATAGGGGGTGGGTGGGGAAGGGGGGGGATGGCTGCTAGAGAAAAAAAAAGGGGGGCGGGGAGGACAAATACTTCGATAGCCTCCAGCAGTTTTATTCACACTAGAGTCTGGCTGCCCAACTCTAGTTTCCGTCTGGTCACAGACACAGAACGTTCTAAATCCACGTGGGGAACTAAATAGTATTTCGTTTTCCCATAGGAATAACTTTATAAATAGAATCAATCACGTTGTAGTGTTTTACGCGTATCCAATACCGATTCTGGAAACCATAAGGTCAATCGTGACTCGTGATCGTTTGTAATAATTATGTGCCTTTTCTTTTAATGATTTTAATACACTAATGAGATTCTAGTATTTATTTTAACTGTAAATATTCGGCTCAGTGAAATGATGTTATGTCTTCCATATGAATACAGTTAGGTAATTACATTTTGGTGGGCTTACAAAATCCAAAAACATATCCTACGCAAATTTATTTTTAATTATGCCTGCAATGCATTTTTCACTCCCGTCAATTCTTATTACCCGTCCAGACAGTACGCGTTTTAGCTACGATATTAGTGTGAGAACAAGGAAGGTATCATTAAGAGGAAATGCACCGGAATCTACGTGGAAGGAGAGTGGGTAACAGTTTAGGGGAACAAAAGACTCAGTACACCTGGCTGGGATTCGAACAACAAACTTTCCTTCATCGGTAAAGTATACTAAATATGTCTGACAGTTAATCTTTGAACACGTAGGAGGGTGAATAATTATTTTTATATCTATAATGAATAATTTATCAGTAATACGTTATTGATGAGGAAGTTTAATATTCTTCAGTCATCACATAACTGATTTTGTAAGGATTATCTTTGTTCCCTAAAAGTAGCTACTTCAAGGTGAGAATGTAGAGAACGCGATAAAAGGTCAGTGTTTTTGTAGTTTTTATAGAAAATATTTTTTTCTTTTTTGTCAAAATAAATCAAATATTGCTTCAGATCACCGGGATCTCAACATTTGTTGAATATCTCTCATGAGCATATCAGCATTTAATGGGAAACTTTTTAAATTAAGAGAAAAAGTTGTCATTAAATTCTAGAACACCCTTGACAAATATTTAAAAAAAAACTATTATCAGCACTTGAAGAAACTGAAATGTTTTATTTATTTAGTAAAAAAAAGTTTGCTATAAAAAAACTGCAAAAACACTCCCCTTTTCTCACGTTTCCTACCTTAATAATTCTACGTTTTAAAATTAAAACTTTCTAATGAAAATAAATCTTTGTAAAGTAATTTCCTGAGGACCATGTAGTACACCCTCTTTCCTCTACCTAGTTCTACCCCTAAGGGCTAGACGCCCATGCACAGAGAATATATATAGGTTTTCCGTGCCTCCACTCATTCTTTGAAATTGCCCCTGGTGTTAAACTGACAGGAATTATTCAAGCAAGTCCTTCAGGACTTCTTCATGCAACAGCCACACATGTCGCTGCCACTAAGACGTTGGGCAACATAATTAAAGCGTTTTAAGAGCCCATTTCACCCCTGTGATAACGGAACTGGTCAGTGCCAACATGTTTTGTTGGCTAAATTGTTGTAGATGATAAACTCACCTTGCTCGTTGGGGGCTCGGCCCCCGAACCCCCAGTGAGTTTTCTTTGCAAGTGGATGTAAAGTATTGTAATTCCAGCTCCTTTTCTTTTATATGTCTTACCGTTTAGCCACAAGAGACCTTCAAAGAAAGGTCCGCACCGACTTTAAAGTTGCTCCGCCATTTTGAATTTTTTTTCTGGGATTAAAAATAGTGTTTTTTAAAACTTTTTGGAAATTGTCCGTTGGTTACAGGCTAGAAGTTATAAGTTTGCCAAATTTCAAGTTTCTAGCTCATCTGGAAGTGGTTAGACATTAATATCAGTGAGTGAGCCATGGGGCTTTATAGTAGTATAATAATATAATATAATAATATAATATAATAGTCAACATAACATGTTGGTAGAATCGAGAGGTTCTGCGTATGCGCTTTCGAGTCGAGTCAGTTTCTAGCCTTAGCAACGTACGTGTTTTGTTTTCAGATTAGAGTAACTTTATGGTACCCGCTTCTGTGCCCGCATGGTCTAAGGCGCTACTCTCGCAATGGACTAGACTGCCGATGAAGGGGTGATAAATATTAGAATCTCGTTCGGGTAAATTTAGGTTTTTTTTTCCAAATATGGTTTTATACTTTCCCTATATGCAAATGCGGATTCACTTCCTATAAAATATAACCTTCTTAATTTTTCAAACCATTAGCAAAATTAGTACATAAGGGAATAACCTGAAAGGGTAGTACGACGTGGTGCTAAAAAAAGAACCTTTTTGGTATACATATTTTGTGATCATGGAGTGGAACAAAGCGAAAAAAATTAAACTGATTAAGTTGTATCAAAAATATTGTGTTCTTAGGAATGGCTGACCATAAGAATTCTAAGAAATGTGGAGACACACTTACTGCAATAGTTAAAATTTTTGAACCTTCCTCCCCCACAATTTCTTATGTTTTGGTTTTATACTGCAAGAGTTGAGGACCCAGGATGTTGGACCAACAAGATGAACGCGGCTTATTTTCCCCCACATATTGGCTCCCAACATTTTATCAAACTTCGTGTGTCCAAATTGTTGCATAATAAACAACGCTTCACTCCAATTATAATACAAAGAGTAGCTTAGAAAAGTAACAGAGCTTGAACCAGAAGTCAGGCTATACGCATTTTAAGGCTAAGGAAGTCTTTGGAGGTAATTAAGATTAAGTATAAGTGCCGTAGACACAGCGAAAAAATATGGTTGTTGTGAAGCATTTAACAAAAATCAGGTTATTAACAAGCACGGATATCGAATTTGAAGCATGTGGAGAAAATAAGTTTTTATAAAAAGTAGTCTATATAGAGAGAATAAGTTTTATTAGAAGCATTAGGAGACAATAAAGTTGTTAAAAACATATAAAGAGGAAAAGGTTGTTTTGGAACATGTACAGAAAATGATGACTAGACTGCCAGACGGAATTAACTTGCAATATTCGTAACCAAGATAGGAGGATAAAGATATATATATTATATATATATATATATATATATATATATATATATATATATACATACATACAATTTTTTTTAAAGATAAGCATTAATTGTGCACCAACATTGATAACATTCTACTATATTATTAGTGTAATTTTATAGATATTGATTATAAGCCTATATATAATAAAAGACGTAACCATTTACTATAAGGTTGGGATGTAGTGAACGCGAAGAAAGGTCAGTGTTTTTTTATAGCGAAACATTTTTTTTTGCCAAAATAAATAAAATATTTCTTCAGTACAAACATAAATCTTAATTTTATTCACATGGGAATATCAACACTTGTTGAAGATAAAAGTTGTCATTAAATTCCAGGACTCCTTTGACAGATGTTCAAGAACCGTTGATATCACTACGTGAAGAAAATTAAATTCTCTATTTGTACTGAAGTAATATTTGATTTATTCTGACAAAAACAAGTTTTGATATAAATAATGTAACAAACACTTACCTTTTTTTGCGTCCCCTACGTCCCCACTTTAATAGACTAGCCTCTTATTAAAAATATATTTATATTGATTCATTCAACCTAAAATTACTTTTTGCTCTTCGTGTATTATATTGTGACTTTTGTAAACAAATATTACGCGCTCAAGTAAACTCTTATGTTGTAACCTTATTTGAAGCTACTTTTCACTACCCGAACCAGAGGACACGTGGCAAAGTCGTCAGTCTCATCTTGTATAATGTTCAGGTCACGTGGAGATCAGGGTTTGAATCCCGGGCTGACCTAGTGATCTAAGGGTAAGGTGTTGGACTTCTGTGATGGGGATCTGGGTTTCAATCCTCGGTCCCGCCACAGATTTATCTGATTGCCAAACCCTTCCTTCACCTCTGACAAGACGTGTATTAATCCCAACTTGTGAATGTGGGGAATGCCAGGCCTCCACCGTGGTTCGGATTCCACGTTAAACTGTAGGTCCTCCATTTCATCTCACAATCACCCTACCATTACACATTAGCGTAACTGCGTATAACACGAACGGGTAGTAAGACGCAGTTCTAGTAATAATAATAATAATAATAATAATAATAATAATAATAATAATAATAATAATAAAATCCTGGCCGCTACTAAAGAGGGGATTTTTTTTACAAATGGTTTTTTATTTTACATTTACGCACATGCCTATACATTTCCTATAAATCTTACATTACTTATTCCTACATCATCAGATAAAATATGCAGATATTTTAGATGGGTTGTAGGAAGATGTGGTGCATAAAACACACCGTTTATTAAAAATGACGTTACGAAACCAATAGAGCTAAGCAACAAAAATACACAATATACTAGTGGACATTGTAACGATTGCTTCAAATTATAATGCTAAAATATACCCAAAACTTTTTAATGGGAGAAGTTCAATAGAATGAGAGGTCATTTGACATTTTTCTTAACACCGCGTATTACTTTAATTTCGGGTTTTACGCATGAGTACTAATGAGGGAGTTAAGGATGAGGATGGTTGAGTTTAGTGGTAGTGTACCATGGGGGGAGAATGGAAAACCATCTAGGGAAGACCCCCATCTATTTAGAAAAGTTTTCCATCTACTTTCAGCATTCAGTTGTTAATTTTAGCAAATGTATATTTTTTTCCTTCACACCACCAAGTTACCCCCTTCCAAGCTCATTATTTATTTATTTTCCACCAAAACACTCAAATAAAAATTGATTTGTTGCTATTTATAATTTATAACTAAAGATAAATATTTTATTTACTGATATACAATCATACACAATTCGGAGTTTACTGTTTATGGTGACGTAATCAAATAATGATTGTACAGATGAGCCACTGCGCATTGAGCAAACACCATTTTTAAATCTATCTAATTCCACCTAGCACCGTGTCTTACTACCTGTTCAGGTTATACGCCTATGCACTGATTACAATTATGGGTTATGAATTAGGAAGGCTTAATTTAGAAGAAGTGCACCCACACTTGCGTGGAGAGAGAGTGGAAAACCATTTAGAGAAAACTACCCTCAGTGCACCTGACCAGAAACGAACCCTGATCTCCCCGTCTTCGCCAGTCTAGTCTATCTATCTAATTAATTATGTAAAGATGAATTATACAGAAATCCATTAGAAAGTATCATTGGATGCTTTTGATTAATTTCTAGATGAAACTTTTAATTATTTAAATTGATTTATTTGAGTTACCTAACGTGCATTTTCTAAACCCATTGATTATATAAACACACAAGAATTTTATGAGCGAAAGGGAAAGTGCCTAGTAAGTTTGCTAGAAAGGAAGTTTCAAACACCTTCCAGTTTTTTTTATTAAAATACTATGACATAGCACCAACGGATTTACTTCTCCTCCGAAGGAAGTTGTGCTACAGAATTTTAACAAGCAAGAAAAATCCGTGACCTCAGCTGTTTTTGAACCCACGAGCATTGTGTCCTGAAGCCAGCACTTTACCTCAAGACCACTGAGGTTGACAGCCTTTGAAATAATGAAATAAAGTGAAAATGTCTAGAATGCAAAATTTTAGTGATTTTAAACCAATTTGGTGCTCGGAAGTGATTTTCCTATAAAATCAAGGTTCAATTAATCGTGCCTTAACATACTACAACTATGGTAAACATACATATATTGGGTGTTAGCTAATAGCTAATTGTGTATTTAACTAAATCGTTTTCAATTATTATTATTATTATTAGCACCGCGTCTTACTACCCGTTCGGGTTATACACACTTACGCTAATGTGTAATGGTAGGGTGATTGTGAGATGAAATGAAGGACCTACAGTTTAACGTGGAATCCGAACCACGGTGGAGGCCTGGCATTCCTCACATTCACAAGATGTCATGTCAGAGGTGAAGGAAGGGTTTGTTAGTCAGATAAATCTTTGCCGGGACCGAGGATTGAACCCCGGCCGCCAGCATAGAAGTCTGACACCTTACCCCTAGACCGCCAGGTCACCATTAAATCGTTTTCAAGGAAATTGCATTGTACATGATAGTTTTACAAATGGCTCATACTACAAATAGCTCAAATAAGTCATACAGTTTTAAATTATTACGTTTGCTAACAATAATGCAAAAATTGTTGGTTATCCACAAGATATGCATGGTAGTAACTTAATCTACAATATTTTAATATCATAGTATGTTGTTTAAGTTAATCAATTTAGTGGTAGTGATAGTGTATAGTTTAAAATACCTGCCTTATTGATCTGTTAAACTGATGCTAAGATAAATCTGCTTTATTTTAAAAACACTTATCCAAAATGTATTATTGCCCTTACAAATACAATACATTAGATGTAGATGCTTAAAATAAAATAATTATTTGGTAACAATCCAAGCCAGGGTATAACTAATATTTTTACTTATTTCTAAAGAGTTTAGTTATTTCTGATCATTAAAAATATATCTCTAAAAGGTCGCGAGAAAAAATGAATGGTATGGAACTCCGCCCGGACTTTCTCGCTCTATTGTTTGAAAATGGAGAAATCTACTCAAAACTCGTAAATATGTTAAATGAAATAATATACACTAACAAACCCAAGCATAAATGGCACTATACTTATGTAAAACTTTTTTTTAGTCCTGGTTTTAAATTTTATAATGTTGTTTTTAAAGAATTAATGTCCTCATTTGTATGTTTGGACCGATAAAAAGGATCAATGTTGGGTCCACAAGGGTCAACACTTCGTATTAAAATTTCAACTTTGGGTTAGAATTGTCAACATTTTATTAGGTGTTGCACATCTTCATGCCATCGCATTACTATTAAATTCCCCATTTATAAATTCTGACTAATAAAAAATGGAAATATTGACTAGTGAGTCTAAAATGAATATAGATCAATGTTGTACAAACATTTCTCCTAAGTGATTTAAGAAAAAACAACATAAACTATTTGAGTGACTTACTTATATTTAATTACTATATGGCATTTGAGAATTATTGCGTTAAAATTTAAGTAGTATCTCTTTACAACTAAAGTTCACAAATTTGTATTAATATATTTGCCAGTGTCTCAGAAAATATTGGATTTATAAAAATATTTCATATTAAAGTTTTTTATTTTTAACAGAAGTACAATTTGCAATGATAAATTATTTAGTATTTCAAATAGTTGCGGAGATACGGAAGTGTCTGTTTCTGTAAAGTACCCTAAAATTAATTTTCATCGTAAAATGAAAATAGCCATTTTATATATACTCTTAATCAAAACCTATATACGAATTTTAACCAAAATCGTTAGAGTCGATATTGAGAAAATCCATTTTTTCTATTTTCACCCTTTCTTAAACTACTCTTAATTTTAAGTTTAAACAAACACACAGACATACGTCATTGCAAAGACCACTTTTTAGGGTTAGAGGGTCTTGAGACGTTGACATCCATCAACATTTCAGGTTAGATTTTCTTTTGCGGTCACAATACTTTTACCTTTTATATTCGAAAAGTTTATATATATATATATAAAACGTATAACTTGAAAGTTATTGGTTTCATAAAAATATGCTTCTTATAAAATATTTGTAGTATAAAGAGACCTACATATTTGTAAAATTAGTAATTTCATATCTCAAATAGTTTAGGAGATATTATTAAAAAAAGATAATTTACGCATCAGACTGGAGCTTTTGAAGTCATTTGGCCGAAATATTGAGAGAAACCATTTTATTTTGGAATATTTATAAATGTTTAGAAATGAAATTTAATCAAAATCGTTAGAGCCAATTTTGAAAAATTCAACTTTTTGTCTTTTTGCCCTTCAGTATACTACCCTTAATTTTAGGGTTAGATATTCTATTAAAAAATCCCTCGGGGCAGCCCTATGAAAATCCTATATACCAAGTTTTAGCCTGATTGATAAAATAGTTAAAATAGTTGGAGGTACAGATAGACAGACAGACGGAAAGTCAAAAACCACTTTTTTGGATTTGGGGTGTCATGAAACATCAAGATTCATCAAAATCTTGAGTTCAATTCTTTTGACGATCGCAATACTTTCTCTAGCTGTAAGATAGCGAGAAAGTAAAAATAGACCCTGACTAAATGGAATCGTATCAGTAGGGCAAATAATATTTCAAAAAAAAAAAAAAAAAAAAAAAAAAAAAAAAAAACTATAGTGACTAATGACTTTTTTAAAGTAATTATTTTTTAGCAATATAGCTTCAAAATAAATGTATATAGGTTACGTTTTTTGAGAGAAGAATAAAAAAAAATACTTGAAACTTTTTTGTCTGGAGGATATTCTATATACTTCATTCTCTTCTAGCTCTGTTGTGCACATGTTGAATGGGAAACACTCGCTTCAAGCTAAATTCAGCCTTAGTACGCAAATGTAATAAGGTCTACAATTCTGTGTATCGTTGGGCAGAAAAATACAATGCCTAAGGACATCCTCTTGGGAACAAAAGGTTTTTATCTCGTGTAATATGATTATAGTAAGTTCAAAAAAACTATGAAGGGATAAACAAACAATTAGCTTGTGTATTTTCTGCTGAAAATTAGAATAAAAAACAACAACAAAGAAAGACTGTTTGAGAGATAATATTTCATTTTGATGATGAGCAAGCTAAGTTAGCGTTAGAGGCTATGTGGGTAATGAAAAGAGTGGGGTACGTATACTATAACCGTAGAGAAAGAAGGTAATACGACGGAAAACGTCGTTTCAGAAAACATTTTCACATATACCATAGGAACGTACTCTGAAGTTTCAATTCATATTAAAAGCGAGGGTGGATCCAGTACCTGAGAGGAGGGGGGGGGGTAGATGAGTTTTCATAAGACTCCTTCAAGCATACATTTTATAATAGTAATAATAATAATAATATAGATAGTTTATAAAAAATAATGTTAATTAATTAATTATAATAGTAAAGAGAGGACTTTTAAGGAAAAAAAGGGGACGGTTTTTATTAACAAATTTGAAATGTGAATAAAAGAAATTTAATGTCACAATAAAAATAATAAATATATATATATATAAGTCTAAAATGATTAAGTATTAATAGAAAAAATACGTATTTTAATACACAAACTTGGTTATGATAATTTTATTATTATTATTTAGCACCACGTTTTACTACCCTTTCGGGTTAAACGCTTTAAGTACTAATTACGCTAATGGATTAGGAATTGAGAGGGTCGAATTAAAGGAAGTGAACCCGCATTTGCGTGGAACAAGAGTGGAAAACCCCTTACGAAACTCCCCCCCCCCCCAAGTTCACCCTACCGAGATTTGAACCTTGATCTCCCCAACCTCAGCAGTCGAGCTCAACACGACTAGCGCATTAGTCAACTACGCCACTGAGGCGGGTGTTATGATGCTAGACTTAGAAATTTAATTATTGTATAATTCAAGTTTTAAAGCACATATTTGTCTGCATATTAAAGTTAGGTTGAAAAAGGGTACCAGGTTATGCAGTAGATAGGACAAGGGAGCTGTTAAGGTCTCACATTTTTTACACAATTAATTTCATTCGACAATACAATTTTGATTGCGCCATTTTTTTTTAAAGGTATAAACCATGATTCACTATATTAAATCATTACAATTCACGAGGTTTTTAGGATCAAACTTTCCATGCTAAGATTTTCGTGTACGTATGGGACGAAATTTAGTACAGCTTAACATCCAATGAAATATTATTACTATTTTACAGAAAAACAAGTTTTAATATACTAACAGTTTAAAAGTGGTATCATAACATAATTTTTATTCATATATTATAAATACTGTTCTCTTAAACCCTGATCATTTGATTTTATCTAATTTTTTAGTACACTAAGTCATTAGATAGATTTTTTTTAACCTTATTCTAATCGTTAAATTTAATAATGTGTTCTAATAATGTGTCTTAATTTGCTCATCACAAATATATATTTGAAATGTTTATTTAATGAAATATCTTGTTTTGACCGTACCGATTATAAAGACAGCACCAACTTGCAGAACATAATATACCCGGCCGAAGCAAAGGCTCAGATAAGTCCTACTAATAATACACCAAGGTAAAGTGAATAACGACTTCCTTATCTGGTCTGTGTTGCTAGAAATAGTGGACACATTGATACAGTACTTACTGTCTTTTCCAAGATAGTACTACTCTCCCCCCCTCACCCCCCCCCCCAACACCATCTAGGTTAAATTCCCTGCCAAAATGTTATATAGACTTAAAAAATCATAGTAATTCTTAATGTTGAATGAATTGGTTTCAGTAGATTTTTAAAATTATTTTCTATGTAGCGGGGGAATGATGATCAACCCCATTTGTACCCCACGTATATACAATTTTATTTAGTAAGAACACAAGTAAGTACAAATAAATAATGTGTTTCACACTCTACCTCAATTAAGGGGTGAATAAAAAAATTTTGAATGTGGGGAATGCCAGGCCTCCACCGTGGTTCGGATTCCACGTTAAGCTGTAGGTCCTCCATTTCATCTCACAATCACCCTACCATTACATATTATTGTAAGTCCGTACAGCCCGAACGGGTAGTAAGACGCGGTGATGATGATAATAATAATAATAATAATAATAATAATAATAATAATAATAATAATAATAATAATAATATTTTCTAATGATATAAGATTGTAACTAATCGTTAACTTTCACCCATATACATGTGTATGTTTAGAGAAATAAATACTTATTTATTTTTGTTTATTTTATTCAAAATAATTTAGATTAAACAAGGAAAGAGAAGTTGGTAAGTAAAATTTATAAGGTAACGTAATATGGTAAACACGGTTATTTCCTCCACCTCGATAATCGCATGTTCTATTGTAACCTTCTCGTGTTGATCCGAATTTCTGATGATGGGGAGACTGAGACTCAAACCATGGTCGGGTGAGATGAGAATTTTTTTTTTTACTAAACTTCTTCCCACTCTCTCTCCATGCAAACCCGTGTACATATTCTCTAAAATTCTACATATCTCATTCCTATTCCATTTCTGGACATACATTAGCCACTTTACGCTTTTTTTTTTATTAGCTCTTTATTACCCCATTGAGCTCCCAGTATACATTTAGCCTGGCCCCTTTACCCTACAAACATGTGTTCCATAGCTTTTCACATCAAGAGTGAATGTTATTTTTTCATGAAGAAGTTTTTGTGTCACAAAAAGAGGGACTCAGATTTAATACTACTCAGAACTAATTTTAAAATCCTGAATTTAAATTATTTCAAAGATTATTATTATTATTATTATTATTATTATTATTATTATTATTATTATTATTAGCACCGCGTCTTACTACCCGTTCGGGTTATACGCACTTACGCTAATGTGTAATGGTAGGGTGATTGTGAGATGAAACGAAGGACCTACAGTTTAACGTGGAATCCGAACCACGGTGGAGGCCTGGCATTCCCCACATTCACAAGATGTCTTGTCAGAGGTGAAAGAAGGGTTTGGTATATTTCAAATAATTTTATAGTAATAATTATTTTTCAAGACCCTCCCCCCACGCCCTATGTAACACCATGAATACATTTGTGCTAGCGTAGCCGCATCGATGGCCACATGGTCTAAAGCGTCACTCTCTTAATAGAATAGACTGCCAATGAGAGGGAGATTTGGGTTTGAATACCAGTGGGATGTATGAAGGTGGTTTTTACTAAATGTGTTTCCACCTAATTTTCCAGCAAATATGGATACACTTCCTCTAAACTCAACCTTACTTTTTCGCTTAACCACATTAAAGTAATTAATACATAGACGTATATCCCAAACGGGTAGTAAGACGTGGTGCTAAAAAAAATTAGTGCTCCTTCTACTCCTCAACAGCGTTACGTGGTTTATGGATGAGGATGACCTTTTGAATTTATTAATGTAAGCGTAAAACTCAATACTGGTATTAATAAGCAGTGCAAAAAAAAAAAAAAAGAAGTTATTTCCACTACCATCACTTGTAAGAAAATGATCCAAATCTTGATTAAATTTTAGAACATTTTGAATTAAGTTTTTGTTTTCCAATTAATAAATATTACTATATAAAGCGGAGAAGACATATTCTTTTGGATTATTTTTATTCGTACGTTCGTCAGCAAGGCTATTATTTTTTCTGTCTAAAGGGGTAGGTATAAGGATTATAGCTTACAAGAAGAGCCTTGCTGGCATTTGTCTAAAGCAGGGATGGCATATCTATGGTATGGCACGCTAATCCTAATACAGTTTGGGAGGCGCACCGACACGAAATAAAAACAAACAACTTTTTTAAACGTGGTATAATTTTTTGAAGTCAATTATATTTAGACAGCCATGTCATTCAATATCATGTCAAAAGAGTGAACTTTGTGAAGTCAATGGTTAGATATTGTCTTGGCTTATACTTAAATGCATCCTACGTGTTATTGAAGACAAGAAGTTATGAACCGAAAATAAATATAAGGTCTAGGAAAACAAAATATATTTTATGTAACTATTATGGAAAAGAGAATGTAAGATATTATTTGAATATGTATACACACATACATATATACATATATATATATATATATATATATATATATATATATATATATATATATATATATATATATATATATATACACACACGATATACATATATATCTATACATACAATATAGATATATATGTATGTGTATCAAATTATTGTATTTTTTTTCAATGAAGATGTTACTTTAAGTTATTGAAATTATTACTATATGACACAAATTTTGAAGGATATTAAATTTTCACTGTATAAAATTTAAGCATTATTAAAAATATTTATAATTTGATTTGAACTATTCATTAAATTTCATAATATCCATCAAGTTTTGATTTTTAAATACTCATTAAAAAAACCTAAATAAGAGATGGTACACTGGACTAGTTTAACACTTTGCTAGTTTTCAAGTGTAACCATTCTTGGTTTAGTGAAGGTATGAGGAAATTAAATAGATAAATTCCGTGGGAGAGAGAGACATCCCCCAGTACTCAACCCTTTTCATAAATGTCGACCAAGTAGAATGAGAATGTAACGCTTTGGACAACTGAACATGGGTGTGGGCACGTATTTTAAAATATATATATATATATTTTTTTGTTTTAGTGTGTTCCAAGACAACGGTGTAAGTCTCCTCACCCATGGACTAGCATTTTATTTGTTACTAGTTTCAAAACAATTTTGAGATCCGGGTTTGAATGCCGATATTAATATTAGTGTGGTTTTAATTAACTGCGTCGTGGGATATCAGGTTGGTTTCCGACTTGTGCAGATACAAATAATGCCTCCATTACGAGCAGAATTAGAACCAAAAGTGCAGACGACCGCGACAGTTTTAGTTTCGTATCAGTATGGTTGTATTAAACTATATTTTATTTAACCGATTTCCATAACTCAATGGTTGATGAGTGATTACTTACAAGTCAAAAAGATCATGGTTATATTCTAACTATGACAAAGCTAATTTTAATTACTCTCTGTATATGGGCTCATCCTGACATACACATTATTATAAACGTCCACATGCTAAGGTTAGTTGTCATCTTAGATTAAGTTTGTCAGTCGTTTGCTTATACAGTGCGTTAGAAAAGTCCCTCCTCAACGTCTCCCCAGTACATTAACCTACAACCTCTACCATGGCACTCGCTTCGCCCGTCAATGTATACTATATTATTATTAGCACCGCGTCTTACCACCCGTTTGGGTTGTACGCACTTAACTAATGTGTAATGGTAGGGTGATTTGTGATATGAAATGGAGGACCTACAGTTTAACGTGGGATCCGAACCACGGTGGAGGCCTGGCATTCCCCACATTCACAAGATGTCTTGTCAGAGCTGAAGGAAGGGTTTGGAAATCAGATAAATCTGTGACGGGACCGAGGATAGAACCCTGGATCCCCAGCACAGAAGTTTGACACCTTGTTACCCCTAGACCACCAGGTCACCCTGTATAGAATAGAATAATCCATTCTTAAGCGCATACTGAGAATGATTATTGTGTAGTGTGCGATTGTTGAACACATAACTTGTAAAAAAAACATTTATTGAGAAGGTCTACTTACCAATTTTACAGAAGATGTTGGAAATGATGACCACACATATGAAGAATGAGATTGACGCTCATACTTCTCCTGTAACTACTGTCACGTATTTGGTTATTTATTCCTTCACTTAATCAATCATCTTTGGACTATTCGTATTAACGAATGACTTTTCTGCACCCCCCCCCCCCCCACTCCCCCAAAAAAAGAAGTCTGGTGGTGTGGAAGCCAAAGTTAACTCGAAATTAATTATTCTCTCTTCAAAATATGTCCCCGAAGTCGCACGGATGTGACAGCTGTATTAGCTGTGGCACTATCTTGTTGAAAGAATGCCGTACAGAGATCATCCTCCACGATGAAACCACGCTTCGTTTGTGTAAAATGTCTTATCCAGAATTCCAATTTTGTAACTATTAGCAATAAACAAACATTTTTCCAACATCCACTTTTCTCAACTCGTGTACAGTGATAACTTTTTCTCCTGTCAAAACAGGGGGTCTTCCAAGTTAAGTTCTCTCAGAATATTGCACAGAGGTGTTCTTACGAAATTTTCGGTTATCCCAGTGAGGGAGCCTTGTTTCAGGGTAACGTTCACAAAATATAGCCTTAACATCTCCCGTGTACTTTCCACCCTTATGAAACACATTTTCAACTAAAAACAACGTCCGTTGTTCGATGGCGTACATGCTAAAATGAAGAAACTGACACATCCACTTATCACCACGTCCTGTTTACGACTGAATGATGCCAACGTGTCAAATTACCCAGAGCGGGATCAACAGGATGATGTTCGATAGTGAGGTATGGGTCACTGCTGCGTGTGGAGGACAAACTTTACATTATTATTAGCACCGCGTCTTACTACCCGTTCAGGTTATACGCACTTACGCTAATGTTTAATGGTAGGGTGATCGTGAGATGAAATGGAGGACCTACAGTTTAACGTGGAATCCGAACCACGGTGGAGGCCTGGCATTCCACACATTCACAAGTTGTGATTAATACACGTCTTGTCAGAGGTGAAGGAAGGGTTTGGCAATCAGATAAATCTGTGCCGGGACTGAGGATTGAACCCCGGACCCCAGCACAAAAGTCCAACACCTTACCCCTAGACCACCAGGTCACCTGACAAACTTTATAAACTGCGTATTATCCGCCACGTGGTGTTGTGGACAGTAGCCCTGGCTACGTACCTGAGGGTCCCGGGTTCGATTCCTAGTTGGTACCTTGGGAATTTTTCTCTTAAGAAGAATTATCCCAATATTTACCAGGGGTTGGTAAATTAGGTTGGATTTGGGTTTTAAGACTACGTTCAGATGGGGTAGATTCGTCTGAGTGGAAATTGGTAGCTGTTCAGACGTCACGTAATCCGTGCCAAATATAATAGGAAGGTTAAATAAAACATCGTTAATATTTACAAAACCAAAACCTTAACATTTATAGTATGGATAGTACGTGCAGACAACCTCCATAGGTGTAATCGGTGACCTGGTGGTCTAGGGGTAAGGTGTGAGACTTCTGTACTGGGGTCCAGGGTTCAATTCTCGGTCACGGCACAGAGTTATCTGATCACCAAACCCTTCTGTATTAATCACAACTTGTGAATGAGTGGAACACCAAACCTCCATCGTGGTTCGGATTCCACGTTAAACTGTAGGTCCTCCATTTAATCTCACAATCACCCTACCATTACACATTAGCGTAAGTGCGTATAACCCGAACGGGTAGTAAGACGCGGTGCTAATAATAATAAATAAAAAATACTATTACATAAGTTTCAAGTTTTACAATTTTTGTATTGTAAAGCTGCTTACATAAAATAATTATTTTAGAATGTTTTCTAAAATGTTACATACAATATGGATGTTTAAAGGGGATTAAAATCTAGTACTTATAAATTATAACATGAATACGAATCATTTTGAGACCACAAGTATAATAAATGTGTAGGCCAAAGGGTTTACCTCAATTCACCCCTAGTGAATTAATAAATATACCCATGAATGCAATTATCTTTTAAATTTAGTAAAACTAACAAGATTGTTTGCATTGGTAATATGTCTAATTAAGACTCAGTTAAGATTAGGGTTAATTCTTTACCAAGTACCCAAATAAGAGGGATATGAGTCCTTGCTTAGGGGGTTTCCACCTTATCTCTCAGATATTGCCGTAGGTTCCCTTTACATTAATAATCCTTATCTCTTAGGCTAGATAATTCAAATCACCGGTGGCCTGTACTCGCCTCAATTGGTGAAATTAAATACATAGTTGGCTTTATCATGCCATAGTTCTGAAATTAGTCACTAAGTATATTTTTTAATTTATTTACCTCAAACGTATTCTAAACTATCTAATAACGGTGCGTAATATAGGTACAAATATTAGACTTTAATAAACATTAGACCTACAACTCCCATAATGATAATGTATTCCGGTGGCCTCGTGTTCTAGGGGTAAGGTGTTGGATTCTGTGCTAGGAGGCTGGGGTTCAATCCTCGGTCCCCGCACAGATTTATCTGATTGTCAAACCCTTCCTTCACTTCTAATAAGACGTGTATTAATCACAGCTTTTGAATGTGGGGAATGCCAGGCCTCCCCGTGGTTCGGATTCCACGTTAAACTGTAGGTCCTCCATTTCATCTCACAATCACCCTACCATTACACATTAGTGTAAGTGCGTATAACCCGAACGGGTAGTAAGACGCAGTGCTAATAATAATAATAATAATAATAATAATAATAATAATAATAATGTATTGGATGACTTGAAAGAAAGAAGACGATTCTGGGAGCTGAAGTAGGACAGAGTGCATTGTGGGTATAAGTTCACTAACAAGAGGAATTGACCTGTCGTAAGACATAACACCTAACTAAACACCGCTAAACACCTAACATAACTAAACCGTTAATGGTTGTCTAATGTCCCTACGTGTTAACGTAACTCGAACCACCGTTAATGCCAAGAGTTTTTACTACCAGACAGCTAGTGCAGAATCACTGTCCCTATGCTGGACTTGGCCAAAGTTTCTCTGTGGTTGTGAAGTCATTTGAACAACGTTCCATGCGCAGACTATTAAAATTAGCAGATACTCTCCCTGAGATCAACTTATGTCATGACGTCGCCCAAGGAAGAAGAACCGCTACTTCTTTATTTCAAGAAGCTCCTCAATTGTCCTCACGAGACTGAGCTGACCCCTATTCAGACCCACATGCTTTACGGAAAAATCTGGAAGTGCCGGGGATCAAACCCTGAACCTCTGGATCTGTAGCCAGGAAACCTGACCACTACATGACAGAGACAATCGATAAGCTATAAATAATTATAAAAGTAATAATTTGATACCTAACTAACAATTTTGTATTAATTTTTTATGTTTAATATAAATTTTTCCTTTTTAATATAATACCTTATTTAAGTATTTGTTCATATTTAGCATTTAATAAATAGTTTCACAAAACTCGCTTTCTTGTTTTACGGGCCCAATACAAAGTCATTGACAAATAATTGCAATACAGTAAATATACATATTTCCATCAGAAAGCTTCGTTTGGACATCATATAGAGTTAATAAAATAACTTTAGATTTTTTTATATCAGAGAATGAAATATAATTTCTCTCTTAGTTTCTGTTTAATGTCTCATGCGACAGAAATTCCGCCAGATAAATAGCGCTTACAAAAGAGGTCGTGTAGACGCTTAAACGATGCAGGACAAAGATAAAAGTGGATCCTTATATTTTTTTAAACAAAAAAAAAGTTGTGAAATGATGAATTACCTTATTTATATGAAAAAAAAAATATACTGTTAACATAATGCAGTGCAACAACGTCCTCAACATCTAACAAAAATTTGACTTATATGTTGTATGTTGTCACATGTTTTGCCAGCAGCACGACAAAAGAACAATTAATTTCGGTCACCGCTCTTCAATTTTATATTTTTCCCATCTCTCGTAACCCTCTTTTGTGTCAAAAAACTCAATCTCCATTTTTTTTAAGCGTATTAATTTTTTTATCTTCTTTTTATGTACATAGTATTATGAAAAAACCTCTTTCACTTTTTTTTTTCCTTCTCTGTCGTACCAAAGCAAGCGTAGAGTCCACGTTGCCCCACTTTCCCCCCTCCCTTCTTTACCCCTTTATTCACCATACCACACCTTACTCGACGTAATCAGCTGCTGACTGCAGGCAAGTTAAGGCCCCAAAAGGGGTCGAGGCCCTCTCAACTTTAGGAGGACCCGACTTCACTCTACTTTTATTCCTGCCCTTTAGTTTCCTCTAACTGACGTTGACGGGCGACTGGCGGGCCTGTAGTCATCATATATTATGACGTTACTTGACGTTCCGCTGTACGTAACCTTCGTTCAACACAGCTCAAGCGAAAAAAAAAGAAGAGTATCTCTCTCGCTCTATCTCTCTCATATTTTTTTATATGAATACATGAAAGTGAACCCTCTACACACATTTTCACATCAAAATGATTAGTCTCAAGCACTGGCCCTCAAGCCATGCGGCATGATCTATTATTTCACTAAAATAAAAATAAAGCTTTGTACTCTAAGAGTTATTTGAACTGTATAACAATTTTATAGCCAGTTACCTTCACGAATAAAACGCATCTTCATTGCGATTGATATTTACTTGGACGTGTAGCCTTAATTATTCTTAAAGATCTAGTTTTGTTCCCACCTTTCCCCAGTCTCTAAAATGTAGAGGTGTGGGAAGTTCCGCTTTTTAAATTCGGGGTGAACTCGAATTAAATATAAGAACTATTCCCAAAGCCAAATCTAAGTTAGAATATTTTCTTAGCTTTATGCTAAAAATATATATGTATAATTTATAAAGCTTTATGAACTTTTAAATTATTTGAATTTTTTTTACTACACAATTGCTCGTAATATTTAATTTTTATTATTATTATTGTTATTTTTATTATTATTTATAAATCAAGTTATCATAACATATCAAAATTCAACTATTTAAGATTTTTATATATATATCTATATCAGCTCAGAATGGCAATAATTGACCATTATTGGCGAATATTCGTAACTGTCGAACCAAGAATTTTTTTTTAAAGCTAAGTCTAAGTTGATATTTATTTCAAAGCCCAATCGAAGTATTGAGACCTCTCAAACTCCTTAAATTTATATGACAATATTTTCTTACCATGATGTCGGCCCTTCAAATCATTTTGGTTTAAAAAGCGTACGTATATTTTGAAATTTAAGGATTCATTTATTTAAACACAAGTTTATTAATATCACACTATATCTATTCACACAACTCAGAGTCAGTAATCCACCGTATGTGCTATATATATATATATATATATTATATATATATATATATATATATATATAGTTTAAAAGATTCGTTAACACAAAAGAGACTTTTATATTTACAAACGAAAATAAATTCTTACATTAAGGTGGGAAAAAAGTGAACGTGATTTAAATTCTAGAGTTTTTATAAAGAGGACTGTTTTTGGCTAAAAATAAAATATTGTTTCAAAGACACGTTTCGTTTTAATTCTCTTCACACAGGGCCTAGCTATTTAAACAGGTCCTGAATATCTGTCATGAGCATCGTGGAATTTGATCAGAACTTTTTTAAATTTGTTTTAAAAGTTTATTTTAGAATGCCACGATGTTCACAATAAATATTCAATAATTGTTCTATTTACCACTACGTGTTAAAACCGGAAGTGAAGCAATATTTTATTTAAATTTGGCCTCAAAAATTATTTTTCTCGTAATAATTCATAAAATATGTCTTTTAACTCGCGTTACGCCCCACTTGAATAAAGGAAAAAAAGAGTGGGCATGTAAAGGAAGTTGGGATAAAAGAAATAAACAGTGGGATGAAGAGATACATGATGAAAAGACGATATCCCAAAACCCTCTACTATTATTAGTCGCGTCCTTTCAACCTAGGGACAAACCATTCTTCCCCATTAGTGATAGAGTGGACATTAAAAAAAATAAAAAAGAATAACGGAGAAGGGTGTGTGACTTAAAAACCAATCATGTAGAAGTTAATATTAGGCAATGTCTGTTAGAAGCATATGGTTTCTACGTTTAGCTACACAATGTGGCCAAAAAGAGGCCTAAATGGTGAGATAAGTCGCTCTACTCGTGAAGATGAAAAATTCTAGCAAATATATTACTAAAAGATCAAACCCAGTTAAGTATTTTTTTGGCACAGAGTAAAACAAACTTACACATTGAATAAAATTTTGATCCTTGTTTGTTAAAAATTTATTACTTTGTTTTGTTAAGATACATTTTTGATTTTTTCCTTCAAACAAGTGATTTAAAAAAATGTTTTTAATTTGCAATGTTCTAAAAATAATGTATATATAAATAAACATCAACCGGTCAACAACTACCTATTTAAGTTGTTTATTTAATAACTATGAATATAACTTGAAATCATGACACCCAAACAGATTAAATTTTATAAAGTTTCACTTTTAATAATTAATTATCTATTTAATCACTTAATAAATCATATGGGACAAATATGGGTTAAAGAATTATTTCTTTTTATTTTCTTGCTATTCTACAGGTAGAGAAAGTATTATTATCGTCAAAATAATTGAACTCCAGATTTTGATTATTATTATTATTATTATTAGCACCGCGTCTACTACCCGTTCGGGTTATACGCTCTTACGCTAATGTGTAATGGTAGGGTGATTATGAGATGAAATGAAGGACCTACAGTTTAACGTGGAATCCGAACCACGGTGGAGGCCTGGCATTCCCCACATTCACAAGATAACTTGTCAGAGGTGAGGGAAGGTTTGGTAATCAGATAAATCTGTGCCGGGACCGAGGATTGAACCCCGGCCGCCAGCATAGAAGTCCGACACCTTACCCCTAGACCACCAGGTCACCTCCAGATTTTGATGAATGTCGACGTTTCATGACCCCCCGAATCCGAAAAAGTTGTTTTTGAATTTCCGTTTGTCTGTCTATCTGTATTTCCGACTAGAACCTAAACTATTTTACCGATCAGACTAAAGCTTGGTGTTTAAGGTCTTCATAGGGTTGCCCAAATGATTTTAGAATTGGATATCTAACCCTAAAATTAAGGGTAGTTTACTGAGGGGAAAAGTGAGAAAAATGCCGATTTTCTCAAAATCGGCTTAAGCCATTTTGATTAAATTTCATTTCTAAACATTTCTAAATATTCTAAGCAAAATGGCTACTCTCAATATTTCGGAAAAAAGAATTTAAGGGCGCCGGGAAATGGTAAATTTTCATTTTTTATCATATCTCCGATATTATTTGAGATATGAAATTACTTATCATCGCAAATATGTAGATCTACTTATAATACACATATTATATTGAAAACATATTTTAATAAAACCAACAACTTTCAAGCTATACGCAAATATACATTTTTTAACTTTTCAAACACAAAGGTAAAAGTGTTGCAACCGTAGGATTATTATTATTATTATTATTATTATTTCATTATTATCAGCACCGCGTCTTACTACCCGTTCGGGTTATACTCACACTCTAATGTGTAATGGTAGGGTGATTGTGAGATGAAATGAAGGACCTACAGTTTAACGTGGAATCCGAACCACGGTGGAGGCCTGGCATTCCCCACATTCACAAGATGTCTTGTCAGAGGTGAAGGAGGGTTTGGTAAATCAGATAAATCTTGCCGGGACCGAGGATTGAAACCCGGCCGCCAGCACAGAAGTCCGACACCTTACCCCTAGACCACCAGGTCACCCGCGACCGTAAAACAAACCTAGCCTGAAATGTTGATGGATGTCGACGTCTCATGACCCCACCGAACGCTTAAAAGTGGTTTTCGCAATGCATCTGTCTGTCCATATGACTGTCAGTCTGTACCTTGGGCTAGAACCTAAATTATTTTACCGATTGGCTAAAACTTGGTATATAGGTTTACCCCTAGGAATTTTTGGAATTGGATATCCAACCCTAAAATTAAGAGCAATTTCTTTAACGGCGAAAAAATAAAACATAAATTTGATCAAAATAGGCTTTAACAATTTTGATTAGATTTAATTTCTAAGCTTTGATCAATATTACAAATCAAATGTCCGATCTCTACTTTTCGTCCAAATGACTTTATGGGTTCCAGTCTGAAGCGTAAATTTTATTTTTTAATTTTTATCTTTGTAAGTATTTGAGATATGAAATTACTTATCATTGCATACATGTGGATCTGTTTATAATAAACACCTTTTACCTGAAATTGATTTTTAAAACAAAAAATTTTCAAGCTATACAAAAATATATTTTTCTTTTAACTTTGCCAACACTTTAAGATAAAGTATTACGACCGTTAAAAAAATCTAGCCCAAGATGGTAATGGATGTCGACATTTCATGACCCCTTGCACACTAAAAAGTGTTTTATGCAACGCCGCCTGTCTGTGTGTCTGTCTAACCCTAAAATTAATAGCAGTTTTCTAGAGGATGAAAAGAGGAAAAAATCCAATTTTTTCAAAATAGGCTATAACAATTCTATCTCTCTCATTTTAGAATCAATAGTCAATAATTACCTATTTTATTGGTTAAATTTTTAAAAGATAAATTTAATATCAATGCGATAACCATAAGATGTGCATCTCTTAGTAAAATGATGAAAACTTGAACCGAATTTGGACCTCGGGGAACCAATATCGATATTTTTTATTGGTCCAAATACACAAATGAAGACGTTAATTCTTTAAAAATAAAATGATTAAATTTAAATCCATGAATCATTTTAGAAAACCTTCTAAGCTTGAAAAAAAGTAAGGAGCAGTTATAATACAGGTTAAGATTTTGAAAAAATCAAAGGTCAATAAAGAGGTAAAAGGATATTATACTAAAGAAAATAAAAAAATTAAAAATTAAAAGTAATTATAAAGTTAAAATTATAAATATTTAATATTGATAAAAATTCAAGCAGTGCTTTCGATAACACTAAAATGTATGAGACAGAGATAGTATGATTAAAAATAATCGTGACATAACATTACTTTTAATTTTTAATTTTTTTATTTTCTTTAGTATACTATATCCTTTTACCTCTTTATTGACCTTTGATTTTTTCGAAGTCTTAACCTGTATTAAACCCACGATTAAAAAAGGTTTTACGTATGTCTAATGCAATTTGTTCCCGGGTTTGCTAGCGTATATTATAAAACAAATTTTGAGTAAATATTTACATTTCTAAACAATAGAGCGAGAAAGTTCGTGTGGAGTTCTGTAACATTTATTTTCTCAAGTTAATCTTATACAATACTAAACTTATATAGACACCACATATTTCTATTTAAACTCATATTTGTACGACTGACAAAAATAATTAAAACTCATAAAACAAACACATTCTTGCTCGTAAGTTAAATATATATATTTATTAGAAAAATGTGTATGTACCAAATCGCGGCAGCCATAAGTTCAAACAATAAATAATATCTTAGATATAATATTATTTAAACAGCAATTACAAATCTTTTTCAAACGATTGTATGCAATCTGAGATAAATAATGATCTAATCATAAGTAGAATAGGATAAGAGTATACTGGTATAAAATTAAAATATATCAATGAAGGAAATAAAACTTTATATAAATTAATACTCGTACATTATTTTAGTCTATCAAAAATATAATAATCAATATAGGTCTAATAAATATATGGATTATAAATATCGTATTGTTAATTATTCTACACGCTAAAGTAAAATTTAAATTTAAGTTTACTCTCAGAATAATAAAACGAATCTCTAATTAAACATACTAGAATGAAACTGAATGGATCATTTAGATGAACTTAGGAGTACGAGAGAGTAAAATAAAGAGAGAGGTATAATACTGAGGGTAATATATATATATATATATATATATATATATATATATATATATATATATATATATGTGTGTGTGTGTGTGTGTGTGTATTTATGAGACCAACACGCAGCAAGTCTCGTCCTTTTCGCAATCTTCAGCGACTGTCTCCCACAATGCCCTGCTTCGACAGTCGGCCTTCAGCCTGCACAGACCCCCTCGAGCATTGCAGCGTCGCTCCAACTTGGACACTAAACAAGAACAGAAGATAAAGATTAATAGTGTTTTTTAAAAAAAAGTAGTTAGTACGTTGAACATAAAGTTGTCTAATCTTGGAACTCGTGTGTCCTTAAATCTTTGAGTTCTCAAATCCTATAGTCCACGAATTCTTTATTCTTAAAACCATCGAGTTTTTGGATATTTGATATTTTAGGATTCAAGTAAATATAGAGTTCGAACCCAAAAATTGTTTCTGTCTTTAAACTAAATTCTGAATGGAATTCTAATTTATAACTCTAACACTGTTTATCAATGGTTCAGCTCCAACGATAAAATAAAAAACTTTGCACCCAGACTACAGACCCTTAAACACCTAACTGAATTTATGAATAGTATAAATTATAATTAACTCATAGAAACCAAATATGTTAAAATCTAGTAATTTTTTTTAATTTCTATTATTCAATTATGTTTCTATTTCGTCTCATGTTCATAATTTTATCCAAGATTTGTATTTGATTTTTTTAAATAATGTTCATATTTATTTGGTAATAAATGATAAAATTAAATATTCTTACTTTTTACTCAAATTGAGTTAGCGTTTCCATTTATTAAACGATCACGATACTTTTCTAATGCACTTTATAATATGGTCAAAAGAGGTGATTATAATAATTAAATTTAATTAAATAAAAGTATTTGCTGGGCTACTTATAGGGTTTGAATAATAAAAGTTATCGTATAAATTGAGTATAGTGTGTTTTTTACCCATTTTTTTCCTATACACTTCCGAATAAAAATCGTCTCCTCTACTTACAACCAAAGCAGCACTCCACGCCGTTGTTTTGCTGGTCAGGACATAGTCCTGTCTGGCTACTCAACTTCCCTTCAGGACACTCGACAACTTCTAGACATAACCCGCCCTGCCTCAGGCATGGAGCCTCATTGAACGTCGTGTTGGCGCTGGCTTGGCCCTCAGGGGGACCGGTGGAGTCCGTCGTTGGGGCGGTTTCTGGGAAAAAAGAAAAAAAAGACCCTGTTTAGTAAGTGACCAGGACAAAATTCACAACTAATTGGCGATAGAATATAAGTTTGGACATGAACAACGACATTAGATGGTGGAGCCAAATAACTTGATAGTTGTCGAGTACAAGATATACTGTTTCTTTCGAGTTGATTAGTTGTAAAAACTCTAAACAACAGACTGAATTAATTAGATTAAAATCATCCCATAAACACCACTGTAAATAGTGAAAATATATTAAATCGTATAGGCAATTTAGAGAAAATTGGAACAAAATGAAAACGTTTTAAGTCTTTCACTCACCAACTCTCATTCTTGATGAAACGATTAAATGAAATTTATAATAATATCAAGCACATTCATATATGACATTTAAATTAATTCTTATCCAAAGTTTATAGGTTTTAATCAAAAATGACGGGAATATAATTATTTAAGTAAGGTAAAAATATAAAATCAAAGTAATATAATATATAGTTTAATAATAAATGTGATAATATAAATAATATATATAAAATAAATAAAATATATGTATATAAATATGAAATTAATAAAAAAAAAGGTAAATAACATATGTCATATTATGGCTAGGGTAAGTTGAGTATTTTTTTTTTTTTTCGAAATTGTTGGCCACTCCTCTTTCTCACACATTTTCCCTTTTAAATCCTACCCAATGGCGTATTAAAGTTGGGTGACCGAAGAAAAAAGGTAGACATATTTTAAACGTCATGTCAACTACTAGTTCAAAGATGCAAAAGGTAATCAAGCAAAGTATTGCGTAGCTACCAAGGGCTTCTGTGCTTCAAACAGATATAAAAATAATCATTTTGGTTCTCTCGACCGAGAATTTAATACATAAAAAAATCTAATCAAATATCTCAAAATTTCGGCTTTGAGGTGCTCATGTTCGTGCACAGGAGATACTAATATTTAAATTTCAGACCTTCGCATGCCATAGATATCGCGCAACGGTCATGACAAACAAACAAACTCTTCATTATACTAGTATCGGTAAAACCCCCTTCGGTGCCCACGTGATCTAAGGCGTTACTCTTGCAGTAGACTATACTGCCAAAGACGGAGAGATCAGGGTTTAAACCTTGGTCATGTATATTAAGGGAAGTTTCCCAAAATGGTTTTACACTCTCCCTTCAGGAAAATGTGGTCGCATTTCCTATCAATATAACCTTACCAACCCTAAAACCGTTAACGTAATTAGTACATAGGTGTAATTAAGATGCAGTAATAAAAAAAAGGGCCTATATATGTGATATTTTTGCCAAAGGTTTGGGGCAAAACTATGCTTTAAAAGAGCCTCTAAGCAAACATTCCTTCTAGCCTTGGTAACTTCGTAGGGAACATGAGATCTTTGGGGCTAATAACAGGGTCGAGTTAAGAGACTTCGTAAACTCTAATTGGGAAAAATTTATTTCTTACCTAATCTTAATATTTTTGTATTTCTCAATAATAATATATTATAAAAGATCTCAAACATATCGTGCCTTTAAATTAGATGTATCTTGAGTGTGGGCAATCAGATCAATTCTCAAAATAAACGTGTTTAAAGAAGTATTGTTTTTTTTTTTCAAATGGAAAGCTTATAATAAAAAAAAAAGTATTCTGTTAATTTCCAAGCAAGAATCGAGAAGTTCAACACACATATTTCTGTCTACTTATGTTGATAATATGCTAGATAACCACAATTAAACATGTGTGGCTGCAATAAAAGTTGTGAGGCTATCACGAAGAGGTTTTTATATTCTGATATATTATAGTATCTATAAATAAATGTTCAGTGACTTCATTCTAAGACTCCTCTAGGCGAAATATCCATTGTTTTGTTTTATTAAATGCGTTCCAAAGCAAATGTCTGGAATACTCCTATTGTGTTTGGGCATACTTACAAGTAGTATCATGCCCTATGAGAATGGACGAGCTAAGAAAATTACAATTTTTACGTTATTTCCTTTTTCTTTTTCTTTATAAACCTTTCATTCATTGCCTCCAGGGAATTATTCGATGGTGTCGTATACATACGTAATTCTAGTAGCAGTCCCTCTTTATCCCCCTAAACCCCCCTTACCCCTCCCTCCAGTCCTGTGTATAAAACTGGGGAGGAAATCGTGGGCTGTTAGGGCATTCATGACCAGTAGCTCTTAAAACAATCACGGAATATTTAGCCTCGAGAGGAAGATGGAAACTAGCTGCATGGCATCTAAAACTTTCAATCGTGTGTTTAGGGAGTATTCATATAAATATCAAAAGTTTTGAACAACCTTATTTCGCTACTGGTTTTTTTCTCATGATATTCATGTATGGCATTAGCTATAATAATATTATAAAGCCTTTAGGTTATATATTAACAACTCAGAAAATTCAACTCTATCTCGTTTTATTTTTTAGGGTACATTCACACGCACTTAAATGCAAATATGTATAATTTTTGTATGTAACATTTTTTTCAAAGCCTACAACAACTTTGGAGAAGAATGGCAGTCGGTAAGCTTGACGTTATATTTTTTTTTATCATAAGGTCATTTAATTATTGAGACATTTGAAAATTATAGCAATAACAACATTTGATCAACTCTCTCAAAACATTAACTTTTAAATATAAATATAGGTCTCCAATTATTATATAAACACATCTATTTGATAATTAAGCCTCACTCTCGTACTTGATTAATTAATTTTTCAGAGTAGTACACAACAAATTTAAACTGAGCTATTACTTAAAATGTTTAAGCTTGCTTAAAACATGCTTTAGAAGTATTGTGACCTATTGAGTTTTTTCAGTAAATTTCTATCCCTAAAATATGTATACAAAAAAGTTAGCTAATTTGTATTTCAAACACTTATTCTTGATCTTTCTAGTTTTTATAAAAACGGTAGCTAGCATAAGTTTATTTCTATACTAGTTGTTTAATATATGCCAATATTACACAACCTAACCATATGGAGCCTTCAATTGTAGATGCATGAAAGGTTAGGTTTTGTTAGGTTGGGCTAGCTTGTTATAAAAGTAATTATAATAACTAAGAGTGGTTGAAGTGCAAATTAACTATAATAATTTTATTTTTAACGAATAAATTTAAAAAAATCTTTGTAATCACTATGTTTTTGTGAATACTGTAGATTTTTTTTCGGTATCAGTATCCTTTGATTTTATCTTTTAACGTTTTAACCTTTACGTTTGTTGAGATTTGCACCCTAGAAAAGCCACGTACAATTATTGTCAATGGCTGAAAACTAACTTGGACAGTTAAATACCAACCCTAGTCCAGGTTTGACCTTGTAACTTTTAAATAGTAATTGAGAATGATTGTTTAAATGGGAATTGGCTTCTTCCCAAAAAGAGATGTCAGGGTTTACAAGGACTAAATTGGTATTTGGTGCTAAACACACATTCCCTTGAGATGAATTCCTCTTTGCACCATCGCACTGTTAGTTTTCTTTTTTTTTTGAACCTACAGCGGTAGCACAATGGTGGCGTATTCTACTGTACTGAAGCATATTACTCGAATAACGTAAATCTTAAATTACATAAAGTTAGGGTTTTCAGGAATCTGGAATGGAATCCTATCAATAAGCGAATACCTATTGCTGTTAATTATCTGTACACTATTTGATGCGAGATTTAGAATAATAACTTAAATTTAATAATTTTGGGGGGAAATGTGGCCCCCTGTAATGTGATATCCGGGGCAATTTCCCTTCATAGACGCTGCCCTGACAGAATAGGCAATGTAAATGTTAGCTCAAATTAAATAAAAATGTTTAAAGTTACCTCTATAATTTTCATTGACCAAAGAAACATTTTTTACTAAATAATACGAATACAAATCAACCAAACCCTAAGAACAGGTCACTGTAATAAAATCTGCAATTTTTCTTTGGATTTGAGATTTTAACTTATTTTATAGTTTCTCTTTACTTTTAAAATGCAAATAATATGTCGACAAGTTAAATAGTTTAACTAAATGACGTTTTTTAAAATAAGATTTTAAGTTCAAACAATTTGCACACCTCTTGAAGGGTTTCTCTATAATTTCATCAAATGTTAGCTTACTATCTTATTGAGACGTACTAAAAATTCTCTTTACAGATACATACACATGTATACAGGCACAATTAGACTTTTATTAATATAACTTAGTTCACGTCTTACTACCCATCCTATATCCACGCATATTTATACTAATGAAATAGGGATGAGTAAAATAGAATTTAAAAGAAATATAACCACACATGCAATGAATTAGAATGTAAAACCATTTAATAAATAAAACACTTCATTACACTCAGAAGGGAATTGAATCCAAACCTGTTCGTAGCTGCTAAGCTGACGAAACGAGATTGATGTATATGGCCATGCGCCCACTGGCGAAGGTGACTAGTGTGAATTAACGTATTGATAAAAAATAGTTATTCATTTAAATAATGTTAGTCCTAACTCACTCAAATTTATTTATAATGGCTGACACTCATTTAGTGTCAGTTATAAGCCATACTTGAAAGTAGTTTATATATATCCATACAATCAAATAAGTCTTAAATACAAATCTCAATACTATCTTAATTATTTTTTATGGTTATTTTAAATACATTATTTTATGCCAATGGAATATTCTTCTAATAGAAAGTGCTATTGTATAATAAAACTACATGCTAGATAAGATGATTTTTTTTTAAATCTGTGATTTATCTGATAGTAGAATTTTATCAATAATTAATCATTGGAACACTATTGGTTAAAATGTTCAATAATTAATTAATTTAAATGTATCTAAACAACGATTAAAATAATTTTAAATAAATATAATTCAACCTAATATGCTAACATGTTTAACAGTTTACAATAAATAATGTTAGTAAATATGAGTTAAAATTACTAAATTTCTACTTTAATTTTGAAAATTATAAATCCTTATGATATACGGTACAGTATCATATACATAACTACAGTAAGGAAATAAAAATTTCAATATGAACAAATTAGAATAAAAGTTTAAAATACGTTATCTGTATGTGAAGGATTATGCTAAGTCAAGAAATAAAAAAAAAATTGAAACAAAATAATAATATGTACATTAACCAAGAAGGCAAGACACTGTGCATATGGCTCAAAAAACAACTCCGTACTTAATTCACCTCACCAACTTTCTTCACACATCCCTTTCCTTGCATCTTCTTTTCGCTTCAACAACATCCATACCAGCTCTTTTATTCTTAAAACTTGTAATGTTTTTCTTTTTCACACATTCGTCTCCAACAGTTAGCCAAATCTTACATGGCCTACCTATTATTGTTTGATCCACATACTCTACCTTCATATATTTCTTCATCACTCGATTCACTCATTCTCTCAAAATTCCAAAACCAACATAGGACGCTTTCTTTTACATTGACCTATTTACGCCACTATAATTATTAAACCTAACTTAAAGCCTAGTTAGACAGACCATGGTGACCATAGTAACAATTCCTCTTCGAGAAAAATTACCTATGGTACCACCGGGAATTGAACCTGAGACTTTTATATTAGTACCCAGTAGTGCTGACCACTAAACCAGTAGGCCAGCCATCCTAATTATTTTAATAGCCTAAATCGCTGGTTGGTATGTTCTTAGGTGCATGACTAGATTATTTACTAACAAGTCGTTTATGTTACCTATCTGTTATCAATTTCTAATAAAAGATTAGGGATTCCTATTAGGGCCTGCAATAATGACTGAATCTCAGATAGTTCCCACAATACAAACAGTGAAATGTAGCCTGGTTTGTAGAATATCACGCCTGAGGATGGGTATACACTCTGTTTTGCTCGTGTGACACGGAAGGCTGTTCCAACTTATACCACACGGGGTCTTACTCTGCCTGTTTCGTTTCTAAACACGTGTACGTTTTGAACTATGCGTAATGCATTCGTTTAAATCCAGCCCAGTTTTAGCACACCCTATCTAGAAACCTATAAGTACTATACATGTGCTTAGAGCTATCTATTATAAGTGTAATATAGCGCACAAAATAAGTCTATCTTCATAAAAAAATACACTTCACATTGAGTTTGTAAAACAGAAAAATAAAGAGACCTCAACGATATACTAGACAACGAACCTTCCTTTCTTGTAACGACACTCAATTTGGAGGATTGATATGAAATGTGTGTATTTAGACCGTATAAAGGAAATATTTTACTGAGAAACATTGAATCATCGTTTATTTAATATTTTTTTAGATATTCTAACTTATCTCTACTTAGTAGGTGTGGATGTCAATTTTACTCATTACATAGGCTACCGAATAATATATATTTTGAAGTTTATTTCGAAAATGTATATGTTATTTAATAGTTTGTCATTTATAGTTTGGATCAATACAAATGCTAAAATTAGCTTTATAAAGTACATTAACAGATATTTATTTTAGTAAAATAGTGGTAAAAGTTCAGTTTTGATAACTGGATCATAGAAAAGTTATCAGATATACTTTCACGTAGGTATTTATGTCAAGTAATATGATATGTACCTGCAGATTTTTTTAGATATTATCAATACCTATAAAATAACACATCTAATTTATTTAAATATATAATTCAGTTAAGGCTGATCTCCGCAATTATAAGCTGTCATCCCTCAAGCTTAGATTTTTCTATATAGGCCTACTTAATTGTACAGCTTTGCTTTCTCCCATACTAATAAAATAGTAAAATTTCATAATTTTAGGCCGCAAAAAATATATAAGTATCTTCTAAAATCCCTTGCTATGAAAATTGCACTGTATTTGTATTTATGGAAAATTATCACAAACATGTTTTTGTTGTTGTAAAGGAGGCTGCCTTCTGGAGCATTAAAACTCATTGCAAATGTTCAGCAATATTACATTATTTAAGGAGTGGTTTTGTAATTATAAATATGGATTGCTCCATAATGAGGTAACAATACATCCACAGTGATCCATACTATACACAATTATTTTTTATCTGAATAAAGTAAAAAAAAATTCAATATTTAGATATAATAAGATTAATAAGTTCATTTTAAACTACGTTTTACCAAAATTGCGGCAGTTATTTATCAATATGCATGTTTTGGAAAGCTAGATATAGCCTAATATAATAGAACAAGTAAGTAAGTAAAATAAAGTGCATTCATTTGTTTTGGCTGCAGTAGAAAATGCTAAATTATTTGGGCGTCAAATCTGCATTCTCATAAGAAATATGGCAGTGTTTGGACTTTTACCTTCAGGAAGGCAGTCTTCTTAGTAGTGAATAGCTAATTTAAGGTATTTCATTTTATTAATTAAGTTGGAAGAATCTCATCATTGTGATATCCATATCATCTTGAAACTTTCTCTAACAAGAGTTATTGATCTGCCATTCTATTTTAGCCATCTTCTCTAAACTGGTCAACCTCACTGAACATGTATTGTTAAGACCAAGGTTATCTTGTTACGTTTTGTGCTTCCTACATACAATTCCCAACGATTCCTACAACAACATTTAAACCCTGCAAGGCATGTCATGAATCAACAGGGATGTATACAATTAGAACAATACTGCACAGGACAATAAGACGGGTAAAACGTACAGTTTCCCCTAATGAAGCTATGTACACTCTATTGCATACACTATAGACCTCGTGGTGTGTTTCCCCGTGTAGATAGGCACAATTGGTGACAGCACTAGTGTGCGGGACTACTCATTTTACTCATACAAGTCGGGAGAACTGTCCCATTTCAATCCGGACAAGATTACTATGTTACAAACACTCATATTAGTATTCAGTGGGTAGTGTAATATCAGATCATGGCTTACCTATAAATATCATAATTTAACTGTCGAGATGGAAAAAATTGTGATTATTTGAATAGGTTTTAAGGGGGCTGGAAGTGAACGCGTTTTTTTTTAAAATGGGAATATGTTTTCTTGGCCTAAGATAAAGAAAAAATTGCTCTAATACAAATATAGACTTAAATTTTCTTCACATGGTGATATCAACAGTTCCTTTATATCCATCATGAGCATAGTGGCATTAGATGAAGAGAAAAAACCGCTATTAAATTCCAGGACCGCCTTGAGAGATAATCAAGAACTGTTGATATCAACACGTGAAGAAAATTAAACTCTATGTTTTTACTGTAACAATATTTTTTTTTATTTTGACCAAAAAAATACCATATAACTGCAATACGTCAATACGCACTCTTGAAATGTTATACGTAGCTATAATAAAAATAAGTTAAGGAGTCGATTGACCACACCAGTGAACTAGTGGTCAGAGCTCCTGGCTATGAACAACGAGGTCCTGGGTTCTGATCCCCGGTGCTTCTAGACTTTTCTGTGAAGCATTGGGTCTTGAACGGGGTCAAACTCAGCTTTGTGGGAAAAAATTAGAAGCAATAAAAAAAAAAAAAGAGTAGCAACTATGGTTTAGAGAACTGAGATTAGCAGTTAAAGGATCCGTTGTTCCAACCACATGACACAATTCATTCGCATAAGTTGGCACTTTCTTTGCCAGCAGTCGGTTAGGCATAGCTCGGTTGCGGGCTGACGTCATAGAGATTTTTTTTATTAACGAATTGTATCAAAATTACGAGTTAAGAAAGTCTACAGAAAAAAAAAAAGATTGAAATTGATCTTTATAGTAGTGATAATTTATAGATTAATAGTAACAGCCAATGACGCTGACAATCGGATTATAATTTTTTTTTACAACATATTTGGCTTTACAAATGTAATAAAGTGAACGTCACTGAAACCTAAATTTAATATTTTGTTAGTTCAAGATAGGTATTTAACGTGAACTTTTTGAAGTGACTGGTCATATCAGCAAACTGCTTTATTCAACAAAATGAAATCTAGAACAGTCCAACACCCAGCCCCAAAAAATTCCACATTTCACAGAAAATACAATTTAGGCCTTGACGGGAAGCGAACTTTATATACTTAGGTAATCAGGCAAACTCTTTATCGACTGAGGGTGTCTTGACCTTAAAATCCTAGGTAAATATGATTATTTGTATAAGATAGCCGAAAAAAGCCAGACCACATATTTTTTGATTCGATTCCAATTCCAGTGATGAGTATGGCAAAGTTATAATGTTCATGTTTAAATATAGCGTCAATATACAAAATAAATGATATATTTGATTAATAGTATAATTCAAGTAGGCATCGTTAAAATAAATCGTTGAGTACATTATTTTAAATAGCTGATACATCTCAATAAATGAAATGTTCACATAGGTCTGATGGTAACTTGGTTCACTCGATTTTATGTCTGTCTACTGAACTAAGGGTTCCGGGTTAGATTCCCGGCAGGGCCGAACATTTTATCATTGGTGGGATGTGAGTTTACCCTTTCATAGTGATAAATTAACGGCCGGGGACTGAATGCTGTGCCAGTACTGGTCTTAAGATAATATTATAAGGCATATGGAGCTACTAGCAAGCCGGTAGTGGAAAAATATATGACTTGAATTAAAATGTGACCCAGACCATAGGCTGGAAACAGTAATGGATGTCAATTAAAAAACTGATGTTAGTCGTGCGGCAACCACTCATTAGTCATTCGGTTTAAAACGTTACCGCCGCAATAGTTTGTTCCAGCCAACTATAGGTGGTGTGTTTTCCTAAATGATTTCCTACTCTCCTTCCACGCAAATGTAGGTATAAACTTTTGTCCCCTTCACCTCAAACCCATTTAATGGGCTGTAGGACGCGTAGAAAATATAAAACGTAATTTTTTTTAATACAAACATTGCTCTAAGCCTGCAACCATACATTGTGCGAATATCCACTTTGGTGGCCACATAGTTTAAGGCGTCGCTTTTTTAAATAGGCTGTACTACCGATGACGGGCAGATCGGGTTTCGAATATCAGTTGGATGTAGTGGGAGTTATTTTTTTCTTAAATGGTTTTTCATTCTCTCTTCACGCAAATACAGGTAGACTTTCCTTATATTCAACCTTACTCTTCTCTAACACATTAGAGTAATTAGTGCATATGCGAATGGGTAGTATAGACGTAATGATAGAACAATGTGTGTCAATGCTTAGATACTAGCACGCACAGAACGCGAGGTCCGGCAGTCACGCTGAGTTACCGCGCATGCGTTCAACTCAACGGTCACGGTAACGACCTTTTCCCCCTTCCCTTCCATGCCCTCGATAAGATGCCATGTGAGTGAAGAAGCTCCGGCTAGCACACGTCGTTCACGAAGAGCTTGTGCGCAAGTCACGAAACGTGATTTGAGAGGGGGGTTTGCGTGAGTTCCGGGCAAATTAAGCCCGCGTCCAGTATTCTCCGCCGCAGAGGTTGGTAGTACCCCGGGGGACTCCCATCTCGTGCTAACGCGTGTTGCTACCGAATTGCTACTGTTCAGTGCGTCTCTAACCTCGGGGTGAGGAAGGGGGAGGGGCATCACCCTTCATTGATGGGTAATATGAGATCATTATCACGAGGATAAACTATGCGCTGAAATAGCTCGTAGAAAAAAAAAAAAAAGATCGTGCCGATACGATTTGATGGAATGTTTCAAATATGTACGGATATACCACTTTAAATAATAGTCTTTTTTAGGTTGTTTGGTTTACTGCCCACTTCTTTTTTTTCTTCATCCGAAACCCCTTGTTCAGCCCTCTTGTTGCGTGTTAGAGAGCAATTTCAAGTCCAGTTCGAAATATATTTTAATTTGATATTTAGTCAGTATTATTTCACCAATACCATGCTTTGTTAATGTGAGTGTATACATATATATGTATATATAAATAAATAGCGTTATATGTAATGTATTTGTCCAGTGGAACCTTTCGGAACGGGTTAAGCTAATAATTAATAAATAAATTTAGAAGAATTGTTGCAAAAAACACTTCCAAATTAATATAATATTATATATATTAACATATTTTATTATATACTCTTACCAGTTGATTTTGAAATATAATAAATTGATCTCAATAAGTATTTATTAATAAAGCTAAAATTATAGGTAGTATAAAAGGCTTGATCCAAAAATGTATTGCTATCGTTAGCTTTAATCCGCGAATCACCATAACTATTGTTAACATTAAAAAAAGTCTTAAATATACAAAATGGTTGTCTACTGAGCAAGCATTTCATGATAATTTTTTTTTATAAAGTGTTTAAAAAAGCTAGTAATAACTTAGTAGGCCTACTTTTAATTTTGTTTAACCCGCCTCGGTGGCGTAGTTATCTAACAGCAAGTTTCGTGTCGCGATAGACTGCAAAGGACGGGGAGATCGAGGTTCGAATCTAGCTTGGAGGAACTGAGGGTAGTTTTTCCTAAATGGCTTTACACTCTATCTCTACAAGAATGCAAGTTCACTTCTTATATTCATCCTTCCCAATTCCTAACCCATTAGTTAATTAGTACTTAAGCGTATAGCTCAAACGGTTAGTAAGATGCGGTGCTGAGTATTAATATTAATTATATTTAGCTCATGTTACTCAATCAGCTAACATTGTAACAAACTACTAGGATTCATATTGGGAAATACTTTGAAAAATCACAAACTTTCTTTCTGGTTAACATTGCTACATTTTTGATATACTATAAGTATTATTTTATTTTAAAAAACTCCATGGCTTAAGTCCGTAATCGAGCTATACCTACCGAGTGCCTGACGCTGTTATCGATGAAAGTGCCAACATTTGTGTATATAGGATGTCATGTGGTCAGCACAATCAACCCTCGCTACTTATTTAGTCAAGTAGCTCCTAATTTGTCCTCACGAAATTGAGTTTGACCCCGTTATAAACCCACTGCGTCACAGATCACTTCTGGAATCCCCATGGATTGATCCGAGACCAATGCATGTGTAGTCAGAAACTCTGACCATTAGACCAACACAGGTGGTCAGTATTATTTCATAGGTATTAATATTATCAATAAAAAGTGACAACTTCAAATAAAAATGGCTTTACTGATAAATATATTAATATTGTTTTAATAAATTTTTATAAGCCAAAAATGTTATCTTATATTTAAATCAGAACCTACATATTATTGATAAAAATTACAAAATAGCAATTGTGACCCCAGGGGCTTGGAGCCTATTGTGTTAAGATCAATTTGAACTTGGTTGCCATTGAAAGAGAAGCAGAGGTTTAAATCCTATCCGAGTTAATATAAGGTGACTTGTGTTGTCCCGTCTCCACTACTTAACAGGGGTGCAATTCCTGTAAGAAACAACTCATTATTATACTACTATAAAACCACATGGCTGACTCACTCACCAACATTAATGTTCACCCAACGAGCAAAGCGAGTCCATATCTACAAATGATACTGTTTTGAATTGTTTACCTTATCTTTGCCTTGAAGATCATTTTAAAGAACATACACACATATCAGAGAGTCACCAGTATTGTCGATAGCTCAATATATTCAGAGATGCAGAATCCACCCCATGATGCAGAAGTAATATTAAGGTTCGGCCAGGCTGACAAGCGTGCGATTAGCAAATAGCTCTCGATAGTTGTTGACAAGGAGGAAAAGGTTCGAATCTTGGCTCAGTGAACTGAGGGTGGTTTTTGACAAGTGATTTATTGTTGTGGTTTTATCATCCTCTCTCCGCGCTAATGGTGATTTTTATTTGTAAAGGACTACTTTGATTATAATATTGAAGTATTTTGACATATCAGTTATATATAATTATACATACAGTAGCCCCATGACGCTGATTGACGACTTTGAAAAGCTACCAGACCAAATTATCTATCCCTACGCTTAACCATATTATCTGCAAAAATGTATGTTTAGCAGCTGTCACTTCTGACAGTCAAAATTTAGGTATATATATAAATGTTGACTGTCAGAAGTCAGCTGTGAGCTGTCAGTCGCACCAAAGAAGCCATGGGGCTACTGTGTATAAGTACGGTTTATGATCTTAACAATTAAATTAGAACGTTAGTAGCAAGTGTGCTAAACATCGTAGTAATTAATCAAATGAGAGTTTCCTAGACTAATGAACCACATAAAAAATGCCTAGCGCTGTAATAACTGTACGGCTCGAGCGCACGCACTTGAAAAATAGGCAGTTATCTCTCTCAAGCGCGCTCGCTCGTTTGAACACATCTTATTACAACCAATGTGTTTTATTTGATATTTTAGTCGCTCGCTCGCCCAGTCTGGCCACCCCCTAACACTTTTTTTTTTTTTTACCTTCATAGAAAGTTCTTCAAACTGTCTATCGACCTTACACTGTGCGCCAACCAGTTTGCACGCCCAATGGCATATCTATCATGTGGTAAGAATTGTCTCTGGCCTTGACTTGGCCCAAATAAAGAAGATATTTTTATTATTAGCATCGTGTCTTACTACCAGTTCAGTCCATACGCTTAAGGATTAGGGATTAGGATGGTTTAATTGAGAGGAAGTGCGCCCGAAATTGCGTGGAAAGAGAGTGGACAACAACCATTTGGGGAAAACAACCCCTAGTGCACCCGAACCGGATCAAACCCTTATCTCCTTGTCAGCGAAAGTCTAGTCTAACACCTAAGTGGTGCGCTAGACCACACAGCCACCGAAGTGGGTGACAATATTATTTCTATTATTTTTAACACGCGGTCTTACTACCCGTTTGGGTTATACGCCTATGTACTAATTACGATAATGATTTTAGGGATTAGGGAGGTTATATATTACGGGAAGTTTACCCACACTTGCGTGGAAAACTATTTTGGGGAAAAAAAAAACAATCTCAGTACATCCAACTGAGTTTCGACTCTCGATTTTCCCGTCAACAGCAGTCTCCAGGTCGCCACCGTGGTTCGGATTCCACGTTAAACTGTAGGTCCTCCTTATTTCATCTCACTATCACCCTACCATTACAATTAGCGTAAGTGCGTATAACCGAACGAGTAGTAAGACGCGGTGCTAATAATAATAATAATAATATAATAATAACAGTCTAGTCTACTGCGATAGTAGCACGTTAGACCATGCGGGCACTGAAACGGGTTATTTATATATGAATATTAAACAGCAACATTGTATAATATATAGTGAGCGACCATACGTACTGTTTTTATGCAGGACAGTATTGTTTTATAGATGCCGCCTCCTATTGTACGATATACTACAGGACAAGTGGTAGTAAACCTATAGGTACTGACCGACTGGTTTTTAACCAATAAAGTAGAATACCCTTCACCTGACCGAGATTCAAACCACAAACTACCAGTCTATTGCTAGAGTGACTAATGAAGTGAATTTGAGAAGGGCTCCACTCAAAGACCCGCCTCGGTGGTGTAGTAGTTATCTAACGCGCTAGACGTGTTGAGCTCGACTGCTGAGGATGGGGAGATCAAGGTTCGAATCTCGGTCGGGTGAACTGGGGTGGTTTTTCCTAAATGGTTTTCCACTCTCCCTCCACGCAAATGCGGGTTCATTTCCTCTAATCAACCTTCCCAATTCCTAATCCATTAGCGTAATTAGTACTTAAAGCGTATAACCCGAACGGGTAGTAAGACGCGGTGCTAATAATATATTATTACACTCAAAGTCTTACCTGTAAGAGCCGGCGCGGCGGCCGCTGCAGAGAGAAGAGCCAAAGCAACCAAGCAGTGATATCCCTGTTGCATGACGAGACGAAAGTTGGCGGTTCGACCAAAACCAGCGCTGAACAAGATAATAGAGAATCGTCACAGAGTACCTGTCACGTATGTTGCCGTCGTGAAACTGTGACGATTTGTGTCAGAGTCCCTCACATTTATTGTCGCTAGTTGTAGAGAAAGAGAGATAGTGGCCATGGGATAAGGAGGGCAGCACAGCCCGTGTAACGTGTTGACGTCATCACCGACCGAGCGGGTTGGGATTGGAAGTCCCGACCTGTCCAATGACCGTTCGTTCACTAGGCACACGCGTGATGGCCTGGGTATTGTGTAAGTACGGGCGCGTAGTCTATAATTACTTGTTTGAATGAGTTACGTGTGACGGGGAGTGAAGAGACAGACAGGCAGAGAAAGAGGAGAACCTCATATGTGAGAGTGGAACTATGACGTCGTGATAAGAAGGCGTTAACTACATGGTATTTTTTTATTTCCACACCGTGTGCGGCGGATTAGTTCAGTCAGTAGCGCGTCTGCATAGTGAGCTAAGTGTTCTGGGTTCGATTCGGAGTAGCGGAATAATCTATTTACAGTCAAATTTCAGCTTCTCTTTTAGCAGAGATTAAGGAGACCTACGTGAATAATTCACCTATACTCCTTATTTTATCGTAGGTACACATTTCTCAGAAACCATACAACATATTATGGTAACACAATTACTACTTCATCATTTTTATATTGTTTTAAAAGTGTAAAAAGTGTGCTCATTTATGAGTAATGGCTTATCTCTAAAAAAGGAAGTTTTTGAATTTATTTGGCTTGGATTCAATTTTTTTTTTCTAGCATCGCGTTTGGGTTGTACGCTTATGTACTAATTACGGTAATAGTTTTAGGGATTATAAGGGTTATATTTACTCTTCAGTACAAACAAAGTTTAATTTTATTCACATGGTGATATCAATAGGTGGTTGAAAATCTGTCATGAGTAGATAGGTATTGATGACCAACTTTTTCTCTTCATTTAAAAAATTGTCATTATCTTTCCAGAACACTCTTGACAGATATTCATCAACTGTTGATATCACATCGTGAAGAAATTTAAAATAGATTTCTACTGTAGAGGTATTTTATTTAAAAACATGTTTTGCTATAAAAATTGCAAAAACACTGACCTTTAATGACGTTACCTACGCTCACACCTTAAGTGCTTCAAATACATTTAAAAGTAACTTCACTGCGTCTTACAACTCATCAGAGATTTATAAATTTAACTATGCTTGTTAGGTAGGGATAAGTAAATCAGAATTTAAAGCCAATTGTGTGGAATCATAATGTGAGACCATTTATAAAATGAGCAAAAATGTATTTAAACTATTTAGGTCTTAAGTTTAAGATTTCATTTATTTTTAAATTTATTTGGATACTTAACATGCACTTTTGAACCGACTGATTATTTCAAAACACGGCTTAGAAACCAGTTAAATATATTACATATACAAAATCCAACCACAGGCCGTTAATTTATCACTGTAATTGGGTAAACCCACATTTCACCAATTATGCGTTTTTCAGCCATGCCAGGAATTGAATCCAGGACATTTAGCTTAGTAGACACACACACTACCGACTGATATAAGGTGTCTGATATTGTTATTATTATTTTATTATTATTATTATTATTATTATATAGCCGCGTCTTACTACCCGTTCGGGTTATACGCACTTACGCTAATGTGTAATGGTAGGGTGATTGTGAGATTAAATGAAGGACCTACAATTTAACGTGGAATCCGAACCACGGTGGAGACCTGGCATTCCACACATCAAATTACAATCACAATAAAAAAAATTCACAATAAGAAAGTACGTAAATTTTCAAATTGACTCAAATATTTCCACGGCGTCTCATAGCCCATTTAGGTTATACACATACAAATATTATTTACGCTTATATGGTAGGGATGAGGAAGGTAGAATTTAAAGTAAATGTATGGACAGGTAGTAATATGCGGTGCAAAAAATAATATCAATCTTTATCAATGGAGAGCTGTCCACAACAATATAAAAGATCGGTGTTGCTTCTACTTGTTTCGTCATCAAAAGTAGCTCAATAGATCAAAAATATTTGTTTGTTTTGGTGGAGTTAAGGTTTTTGTTTGAAAAACAAACATAAGTTTCATACCCGTATCACTACCATATATCACGTACTTACGTCGGAGAAAGTGCGGGTTTGAATGATTTGTAGTGTGTGGGCGTCTGAGAGAAAGAGAAGAGGAGAGAGAGAGAGAGCACTTACACACATCCACGCAAATACATATGGCAATATGGATGGATTTGACCTGCATTTAGGTCATATTCAAAAGTGCAAGAATAAAAGTGAAATGACCTCAAATATTCACTTCTGTCACTGATAAAGTTCATTGGCTTGAAAACCACATTTCGATTACTTCAAAATGAGTTATTTTAGTATTAGGTAATAATTGTGACCATGAATCAATAGTTCATCAACCTGCGAGCCCTTGTTGCGTATTTTTTTGTTCATACTAGCACGTCCTTTTAATCTGGGGAAAACCAAGATTAATGTATGGAGAATATGGGTGGAGTGGGACAGACAGGGGTAAAATAGTTATATTACGATTAGAGCTGAGTGAGAAATGCACATAAAATATATATTGATCAATAATTAAAATAAAGTTTTACAATTAGATCTTGGAATAGATAGATCTTTCTCGGTCATATTAACTAGAGGAATGACACGTGTTTTATTATTTACTTATTGTATGCCATTAGAAACTCGAAAGTAGGTTGCCACAATTACAAAAGTAAGCAATCTATCCCTATATAGGGCTAGTTCTATCCAGTCCACCTCATTACATCCTATCCCGAACTAGTTATTTCCAGTCCACCTCATTACACCCTATCCCTATCTCTAGTCAGTTATTTCCAGTCCACCTCATTACACCCTATCCATATCTCGAGCTAGTTATTTCAGTCCACCTCATTACAACCTATCCATATCTCTAGTCAGTTATTTCCAGTCCACCTCATTACACCCTATCCCTATCTCGAGCTAGTTATTTCCAGTTCCACTCATTACATCCTATCCCTATCTCGAGCTAGTCATTTCCAGTCCACCTCATTACATCCTATCCCTATCTCGAGCTAGTTATTTCCAGTCCACCTCATTACATCCTAGCTAGTTATTTCCAGTCCACCTCATTACACCCTACCCTTTTCAGGTCCAGTCTAAAGATATCTTCCCATCTACGTTTAGGTCTCCCAATGGTCTCTTAACAAGAATTGATTATCCTTTAAACTAAATTAACCAAGTACCTAATTTTAAAGATAGATTTCCTAGTTGACACACGGTCTAAGACATTAAGCTCGATATGTTTGATTTTTAAAAATACACCCGAGGTGCATACTTTGGAGATACAATAAATAAATATACTTAAATGTGCCATCTTTCTATTTTTCTTGGCTTTGGAATCACACACACCATAGATCACAGGGTTTAAGGCATCAAAATCTCACTATATAGCCAACTCCGTTAATTATGAACCACTATTGACCCAAATGTTTGGTCTAAATTTCTGATGTTTACTAACACCGAACTATGTTTTCACTTAACGGTAAGTGATATGGGGTAAGGGACAAACAAAACAAAATATCACAATTATAATTAATTAATATTTATTTATTTACATTTAAATTGTCGGCAATATTCTGTTGCCTGCTGTTTAACGTTTTAATTAAATTTTCTATGTTTTAATGGGGTGTTAATTAATCTATTTATCTTTGTCTGAATATGCACCCATATAAATGTAAGATAAAATCACATAAATATATTTAACGTTACCTTTTTGTATTCCGACACTTTATTTCAGTCATTAGCGTGTCTGTCTACTGAGCTAAGGGTCACTGGTTTGATTACCGGCATGGCCAAAAATTTAACATAGGTGAAATATGAATTTACCACTTTCAAAGTTCTTAATTATAATGACCAGGAGCTTGATGTTGTCTTTGTTCTAGATTTAAATTAGTCAATAAGTCGTGTGCTGATATAATCAGTTGGTTCAGATAGTGCACGTTAATTACCTTAAATAAATGAAAATATAAAACCAATATGTAAGTTTTATTTGTTAAAGAATCGTAATTTGCCTATTTATGTGAAAATAAAGCAACCAACACACCAAATATAGTTTATCTTTGGGTTAAGTCTAAAGAGTATTTTACATAATTAGTTTAGACTACAGTTTATTTGGCGATCTAGTAAGAGAGAAAAATAACAATTCAAAGTTTGTTGATATTTTCAAATCCCTTGTTGGCAAAGAAACTAAAAAAAAAAATTAATAGTTAATGTACTTGAATTGTTATAAATTTAAAAAGGAGATGTTGCCACACTAATAGGCGGTTTCGCTGGCTGATGAGATAAACGCGAAGGTATAGCTTACCTTTTATTATTAAAAATAAGAAGTACAACAGAATAAGTCCCATCTTGACCCGATGAGTACTCTGAGTTTACTGGAAACATAAAAAATAAATAAAAAAAAATCGAACGTACAGACAAATTTACAGTTTTATCATATGTGTGGATAATATTATTTGTTAAAATTATTTGTATTCGAATATAGTTTACAGTAATACAAAATAAATTATAAATACAGAAGTTTAAAGGTTTTTTGATAGTAAAAATTAATACTAACTTTGACGAGTTCACACTACAAACTTTAATACATTTCTTAGTACAATTTGAATATAAAAATTACACTCTAAATTAAACATATAGTAACACAAACTTACTTGATTGATAGATTACTTTCTTTCAATAATTTTGCAAACAGTGGTATACAGAGTGATCTTAGCCAATATATATTATTGTCTACCCTCTCAAAATTTAAAACAAATTGTAGCTTATATTATATTTTTCTATACATAAGCGTAGATAGTAAAATATAAGGTATTGCGTGAATATTAGGATTCTTATTTTCTGAAACTATTAACTAGCATTGAAATTGTTAAAATAAAGTAGATTCTCTTTATTTTACCATTTATTGGATTGTGTATTTTATAAGCTGAATGCAATTTTTTTGTTTTTGCTAGATAATTACGAAAAGATTCAAATATATACTTAACAATTGAGGATAACGTAGTGCGGGAATGTTAAATGCATATGAATCATCTCACTATATTGAAATATAAACTATTTCTACAAATACAAACTTTTTACTCTAAAATGTTATTCATACTCCTAAAAATAACGAATGTCTTTATTAAATATGGTTAGCATGATAAGGACAAATATATGTTTGATTGCTGATATTGGTAATAATTATTCTAGGTTTAAGAAAATAAAAAAATAAGATAAAAATGTTAAAAATATAATTTAGATAGTAATCAACAGACAATAGATTCTTAACAATTATTCTTAATTGACGTTGCTGAAATACTTGCTGGTTATCTTGGCTGAATTGAAAATGGTAGGATATTTAATATGTTTTATGAATACCTCAATGATTGCTAAAATATTAACTTAATCCATACATAATATTATAAGGTTGTGACTTAATATTTCAAATCAAGAAATATTTTAACTTATAGCTTATTAAATTTGTCTATTTAGCTTACAAAGCAGCAAATTTAAGTTAAATAAGTTATGTTCTTAGCATGAAGTGATTTAAAAAAAAATATATGTGACAATGTGGTTTGAATGTGTTTTGGAATGTTTTGAGGATTAAGAGAAAAATAATTTACATTTTAATTAAGTTCCCTAAAATGCTCTCTATAATTCTAGTAATGAATTTGTTAGTATAAGAATATGTATACATTTCTACTTATAACTATCTATGTAATTTACAATAAATACTTAAATAAATTTAACTTCGTGATTATTTATAGTTCTCTTTTGGTCTTTGGTAAGGGAATTTTGATTAGTATAAATTCTAAATTTCATCTTAGCTAAATCTTTTATATTTGTGTAAGTAAACACACTACTAAAATTTTTCTCAAACAAATGAATAATTTCTTTGTATTTTTTAAACTATCAGTTTAGGTATCTATAATTTAATAAATATTAAGGATTCCTTTTTGACGATAAAAACTAACGTCAACAAATAATAATAAATCACAAACCAACATTAAGTAATTAACTACACCTAATGAATACTTGTAACAAATCTAAAACATATTATTTCATTTATATCATCATAGTAAATATCAATACATTTTATATCATTCACGTAGAATGTATTAATTGAGGTTACTAATTAATTTAAAAATGAAGTTTTAGGATTTAGTTAAAAAAAGTTTTTTTTTCTTCTAAAAAATCTTAAATTCTAGACTTATTTCTGTACTTAAACCTACTAGTGTCTCCCCCAAATTTGTAACATATTCGCTTCCAAGAACTTCTATATATTCGACAGCTGCTGTTGAAATACAATAATTAATAAATTCATGTTTATGCTACCTTTCCATTTTTGATATAGTTTGGTTTGGGTGACCATCACTTCTTTAACACACACGGAAGAATTCTGTAAACACTAAAAGCTAGGGCTTCATGGTTGAGCAAATAATAATAAAAAAAAAGTAATCACAAAAAGTAAAGACTGTCGCGGTAACGAGTAAGTTGTAAGTTACAAGCATCAGTGTCTTTATTAAATATCGTCCTAGTAATAGATCTACCTCAGTTTTATATAATAAATGTATACTTTGACACACATTAAAAGTAACATCTATATTGGGAAAATAATGAGCCAAATCAAAATATATAATTTCACATCTATGTATTAATAATTCATCTAAATTATTTTTTTTTTCAAAATTATACATAGCTTTAACGACTTTTTTTTTTTTTTCAAAATATTCTCTACATTATATATTTTGATATTAGCCGTACCTGCGTTGGTTCAGTCCACTAAAAAAATATATATAGCTTCTTATCACAAATACATTTTGATCCAAACTTAGATATAATCTCTTAGTTTTGTCACACAAATAAATGGAAACTCCTAAGAGATATAGCAAGCATGTTAATAATATTTTTCCTCATATACATAGTGCAAATAGAAGTTCTTTAGAATCACTACTATCACATCACTAACATTCTTCGGCGAAATGAGGTAGAGGACACAGAAAACAAGGGGACAATTAGTGATTGTCCTGCAACAGACATGACATATTAATTATAGGAACACATCAACAGATAACGATCAAATATTATTAAAGGCTTATGCGAATACTAACACATACAACGTTAGTAAATATGAAAATAAATTAATCAATGATTGAGATATGAGATAATTTTAATGTAAAGATGAGTAGAATCCATTATTCTATAAATCCAAGCCATCACTTTTATCTATAAATCTCATATCTAGAATTCTAATCAAAATCTTAGAATGTGGTAAATATAACTACATAAATTAAGATATTATAGATAATTAAAAGATTGACATAATACTAGCATCTATTATTAAGAACTTAAGAGGGGACACTCGAATCCTTATTATATATATTAGAGAGATTCTAAATCCCTAAAAATCTAAAAAAAAAGGTATCTCTAACATAAGTATGAGAACCTCGACTTAAAATAAAATTATTAACGCGATTGTTAAAATTAATTTTATTTGAATTATATAGTTGAAAGGATAGCAAAATCACAAAAAAAGAAGACAAATTGTATTATTAATTTATTAAAAAAGTGTTCTCTTTGTTGTTTATGACATCAGACATGAGACCTAGCCCTATAAAAAAAATTAGAAATTATATTTTAAATATTTTCACTTTAACCAAACGTGTACATTTTTTTTAAAGAATCGAGGATTTGAATTTGGATTCGAGATTTGAGAGAAATTTAAAATTAGGTTTCTAGAAATATAGGATTCGAACCATTTATAATTATAATACACCAAGTTAATGGTAAATTAATGACCCGGGATTTGGTTATAGCCTTTTTTTTCTAAAATTATGTTGTGCTTAGACTTCACAATGCAGTACAAGATACAGTCCAGTATAAGATAATATATTCCAAAATTCTTCTTTCCTAATCCTGCATCTTGTATGAATTTGAAGATATTGTTCCTATTTTAATGTGTGTTAATTTCTCACCTAAAATGTAACTGTTACAACTTTAGTTAATTTTAAAACACACCTTATAGGTCACCTTTAAATACAAAATGACGCAATGCATTATTTACACCGAACAGAAATATCTACGTTGGCACTCATCCGTGGCACATCAAAATATCACCACAAACGCTTCAAAAATATTAAATCCATTTATCGCATTTTTAATAAATTTTTTTAGAAAATCAAAGCATTGATGTATAAAAGTTGTCTACACATTTGAAAATAAATAATGTGTTGTATATAAATTAACATTGAATAAAAAAAGTCATAATAAAACTTTGTTAGTCAACTTGATATAATACAACTAAACATTATTTATTAAAATAAATGGTGAATTGAGATAAAAAACTATGATATACAACTTTATTTTTTAATAGGGACAAATGGAACACTACTTCATTCTATCAATGTTGTTTTGATTCAAACTGTTTTATTTTATTTGTTATATGATACTGAACAATATTAGCTTACCAAACAGTTAGGATTTTGTCCATTTTTAATTAATAGTTACCTTGATAATTCGTGTCTATACACAAAAACATTGCTTTTAAAAATACATATTTATGGAGTAAATTACTGTTATTTTATGTTTCAATATTTATGAGCATCGATAACAATGAATAACAATTTAAGCAGGCAGAGTTATTTGTTTTGTGCTTTATAGTAAGATTAAAATATATCATATACTTCAATTTGAAAGAGATTTAATAGTGGCACATTTGGGTATAATATAAGTACTATGTTAGGAAGCTAGCGGGATTTTTTGTTGATTGATAAAGTGCATGTTAAGATTTACATTTAAAATCAAAGATTATTTTCTATGGACATAATTTCCTCTAATATGTAATTTTTATTGCTCCTTATGAATGAAGATATTTACTTGTTTTTGGTTTTATATATTTGTAAATAGATAAGAGGAAAACATAATTAAATCAACGCTGGGACTTTTTAAATGTATGACTGGTATCCTATAAGTAAATGAAATTAATTAAATGTATAAGAGAAGTTTTGTACATAATTTCATTTTTTTTAATTGCGTTAATAGTTATTTAGTTTTTTAAGAGCAGAGCTAACTTCGTATTTAGAAACTACAAATATTTAGTATTTCTATTAGGCTATTGGTTAGTAGCTTTTTAAAACATTGGACTTTATGTTGAGAGTGTAGGGATCACGAGAAAAGGGAAATGTTTTTGCAGTTTTCATAGAAAAAAAAGTATTTGGCCAAAATAAGTTTAATATTGCTCCAGAGGAACATAGAGTATAATTTTCTTCACATGGTGATATAAATGTTGTTGAATATCTATCAAGGCTTTTCCTGGAATTTAATGACAACTTTTTATCTTTATTTAAAAAGTTTGCCATCTAATGACCAATGGTCATAGCAGATATTCAAGAAATTGTTGATTTCACCATATGAATAAAATCAAATTCTACGTTTCTGCGTAAGTAAAATGTGATTTATTAAAAAAAAAAGTTTAGCTACAAAAATCGCAAGAACACTGTTATTTTCTCATGTTACCTACATTCACACTTTAAATACATTTATTAGCATACATTTATCAGATTTTGTATTTAAATAATAAGTTATGGATTTTAGTTATTTTAGCTGTAGGTGACCTGGTGGTCTAGGGGTAAGGTGTCAGACTTCTATGCTGGCAGCCGGGTTCAATCCTCGGTCCCGGCAAAGATTTATCTGATTTCCAAACCCTTCCTTCACCTCTGATAAGACATCTTGTGAATGTGGGGAATGCCAGGCCTCCACCGTGGTTCGGATTCCACGTTAAACTGTAGGTCCTTCATTTCATCTCACAATCACCCTACCATTACATATTAGCGTAAGTGCGTATAACCCGAACGGGTAGTAAGAAGTGGTGCTAATAATATAATAATAATAATAATAATAATATTTTAGCTAATCTGTTAATAATACTAGATATACAGAGGGTACCAAAGATATGCGGCATTAGCAGGTGCTAATGAGGCTTTAAAGAAAGCGTAATCATTGTCATGTAAGACATAATTAATTCAGAGCTCCAGATTTCTCAATGGAAATAAAACCGGAGTTCTAAGTAGATTCTTTAAGAGGACTTCTTAGGTAGCTGAGATATTCTAATTAGATTTCGGATTTAGGTTAAATATTGATAGAAACTTTAACAAAACACTAGATTGGTGTGTACAGGAATTAACACAAAACTACTTCTTTGACCATATACATATATGGACTAGTTAACATAGTTTAAAATTTGAAATTTTATACTCTGAAAAGTTAAAAAAATTCACCTAATTTGTTTTTAAGACCTATATGGATGGAAAACTAAAGTTAGCTGGTATATGAGCGTAATATATCGTTTTGGATTGAGCAATATAATTTATAGGTTAGTCACAACACAAACTGTATTGTCTTTTGTATTTTCCTCTTCACCTATTTGAACCTATACTGATGGACAGTTTTCTCAAGTAGTTTTATAAGCCTACATGGTTTCAGGCGTTTTGGATTTCTGTTCGACTAATCTAGCGTCTTAAGATATGAATACAGCTTACCAAAACACTCAACTGTAGTGATTAAATTTTATATTAATAATAAAAAATGTTAGAATTTACTTGCAATGATCTCAGCTCACCCAGCTATCTATAAAAAGATGAACTTCCATTTTATTTTATAAACATTTCATTCTAAAATATTAAAAAAAACACATAAGAAGGTATAATATAAATTATTTATTTAATGACGTCAAATTATATCATTTCAATTTTTAAAACAATAAAATAATATTTAATTAAAAAAATCTAAAGTCTCAGTTATTTAATCCGAAACATTTGGATAGTTTTTATAGTCTTATTTGTATGCAACACTATTTCAAAGATTTGTGAGAATTCGATTTTATAAGCTTGGTTGAAATAATTTACGATTTTAAATAAATAGTCAAAATAACTCACTGGCATTGGGGGAACGTAAAGGCCCTACTTTTAATACGAACTCCGCTACTACTATTATAAAACCTATTTTCTACCAATTTGACCTATGATTAATTGGTTGTTTACGCATATATTAGAATAGATTCTTATGTTTGGCAATACTCTGTAAACCATAATATATTTCGCATGAGAAATGATTAGCTTTACTGTCAGAAAAATAACATTTTGATTTCTTTAAATTCTTCTCCAGTGGGCACGCGTATAAGTATCAAGCTCATCTAGTCTGGTTTCCCGGTGATGGACAAGTCTGGGTTAGAAACACAACTATTAGTACAAAGGGTGGTTTTTACTAAATATTTCCCCACTCTCTTACCACTCAAATGTGGGTATATTTCCTCTACATTCTACCCCCATAAGTACCACATTGGTGTAATACGCGTCGTCCAAACGGATAGATGATATATTTTTCTAAAGAAAAGGGGGAAGGGTAGTCTCACTAAAGAGTCCTTGGTTTACTTCCTACAACATTTAAAATAAGCCTTAGTTATTCAAAGCTCAAAGTTGATATGAACTTCATATGATTTTTGAATCCACTCTTTTTACATAATAGTTAAATTATTTCGTAATAAAGGTAGCATTTCTGAGACTTAAATAAACAAATACAAAACATGTCGCTAAAAATGTGTAAGAGAGTAAAATACAAATTTTGAATATACCATTCATTTACCTGCAAGGTAGCAAGCTTACATATTACTATTCCACTATAGGTTATCTTATATGATAGGGTCATAGTGTAAGTCATTAAGGTAGAACTGCAACCTCGCTGCATATTTAGTGTATTCATACACAAATCACACAACATACGAGTGGTTCAATATCGGTAGTTTTTAATCACAGATTAAAAAAATAGTTTTTTATATTATTTATGGTCTATTATATGGATATCCTATTAGTTACGACTGTTCATTTTGAGAATACGAAGGTGAAAATATAATTATCTTATAAATACGTATAAAATGTACAAGTTGTTCCAAAAGTCACGCACCATGGGCTAAACAGTAATTGAAATTATACGTCCGATGTGCTTGCCGTACTGTTGCACGCAGAGGTGTCAATGGGTGACTCACACACGTATCAGGGTTCACCACCTAACATACCTGTGTTATTCTTACTTTTAAATTAGCAAGTGAACTATCAATACACGATGGCCCCTGAGTGATTCCAAAGATAAAATTTCAAAGAGGTTAAATGGGGGCTACATTGGGGACTACTCCATAGGACCACATCGACCAACCCATCAACCTGAGTATTGTTCGTTCAGGCTGTCCTCGCGTCAGCTGCGTAATGGCGCCAGTGCACCACCTTGCTGAAAGCGTTCACCTCAGGATCAGCATGATCAAAAACTCCTCAAGAGTCAAGTACTGTTCACATGTGACAGTTACAACAAATAACAGAGGCCCAATCCTCTGTCATTAGTCACTACACACGCCACGCACCACGCCACGCCACACCATGACAGGACCATTTCCCAGTAAAAAACTGTCCTGACACCAATGTGGGCTCTTAGTGGATCAAAAACCAGTGTTGTTGCAATTAACTTCCCCTGGCACGTAAAAATGCGCCTTGTCTGAAAACGAGATGATTTTTATATTCTGTATATCACGATTCAGTTTCTGCCACAGCCCAATCGCAAAACTGCAGTCACTGATCTTGATCATCTTTACTCATTTTTTTTACGTAGATGAGTTTGTTACGGTACCACTTCTGCATGCTGAGGATGCGTTGACTGCTGCTTTTACTTATCCTAGAATCAGCAGACAGATGGCGTAGGATTTTTTTTAATGACTGTTAGCAACATGTGCCAAGATTTCCGTACATGTACCTTCATCAGTTAAGGCTTTTGGGCGTCCTTCATCTGTTTTTTCTGCCACGTATCCAGTCTCCTTAAAAATTTTCAGCAGTTGTCCAACATTGACATGTAAAATTGGTATTATTTTCGGGTGTTGGTGATTGAACTCTTTTCTACCTCCCTGTTACTTTTATGGCTGACCTTGAGGATGATCTAGATGTGTTCATCTGAGTCAACATTGTTTAACTGATCCAGAAATTAAATAAAAAAAATCACATTTTTGCATATGGAGCGTTACTTTTGGGATATCTTGCTGTTCACGGTAGGAATTGACTTCTGAAAGGCCTTTTTCCCTACCATAAATCTATTATATAGTAGGATATTGGTAGGAAAAAAGAGCTTTCAGAGAGTAATTCCTACCGTGAATGGAATATATGTAGCCTTTGTATTATTTGAGATGATAACTTTTCATACACGTGGGGATTATTAAATTTTTGTTATATTTTAACATTTTTTTAAAGCTGTTTTAAATGCGAATAACAATTCATTATTTCTTCTGTTCTTTCCCATATTTCTTTCAACACATGTTCAGTATATTTAATGTTGAGATATAAAAATAGTTTTTACTGTACAGTCATATTCAAAATAAGGGATATTAAAATATGACATATTTAAAATGATTTTCCATATAGAAGGAGCTTTAAAACCAAATAGATAATTTGTTTATATGAAGAGATTAAAATATGGCTTGGGAGTCTAATAGTTTTTTTAATGTATACAATTTAGATGTATATAACTATAGAGCTACTGCTATATATTCAATATTAAAAATAATAAAGCCAATCTTTAATACTAAGAATATGAAGTAATCAAATATAAAACATAGAGTGTTTGGAAACATATTTGGATCCATTTTGATCAAACTGTCAACTAAATGGTATCAGGTGATTTTCACAAGATAGTTACCACCACCAACACTGACACGACTAGTTTGGGTTTAAATCCCAGACAGATTTACATAAGTTGATTTTTAATACAAATTAGTTTATTGTTTATTTCGATGATATTAAGTCAACACAATGGCACTGTCACTTATCAGTGATCAATAACAAAATTTATCTACATCCTTTTGAATAATAAATAAATGAGAGCCAGCACTGTTGACTTCTAAGAAAGGTCATACATGATCATTTTGCGGCTTTTCACCCAATATTCAAGGTTCTCCCCATAACGTATTTAGTTGTATTCCTATGTTTGGATATTAAAAACAAGTCGAGGAAACTTCAGTATTTGTGTCCCCTAGCTCATATGTCTCTTCTATATAGAAGATATATAGCGCTATTGCATACGGTATTTCCCAAACTTTAGGCAGCCACTCACCTCTTCCGAGGACTTGAGATAACTCTCATTGCTTCCAGCTACTCATAATAAATAAATGGTACGTGCATCGCACATTCTTTCTCTATCGTGTATCATAAAAATAAAGACATTTACTAAAAATTCGTAATATTTGTGGAACTAAATAAAATGTTTCAGAAACACTCAATCAAATAGCACTATGTAGTGATATACATTGTTACAGAAACATTGATAAAAAAGGAACATCTCTGCTCACCACAAATTATAACATTAATTTTATTGTTTCAAGATTATAATATAATATATATATAATATATATTACATACATACAACATAATACATACATACATACATATACATACATACATATATATATATATAATATATATATTTGCGTATAGCTCAAAAACTATTGATTTTATAAAAATATTTTCAAAAAATTACTTTTAATTTTAATGTTTCCACAACTTTACAATGAAAAGTTTTTTAGTATCTCAAATAGTTTCAGAGATATGATCAAAATTGTATAGTTATATTCATGAATGAAAAGAACAATGAAGTCATTTTCATGGAAAAATTAGGACTGCAATTTTGTTGGTAGTGTTAAACATTGTCTAGATTCAAAATTTAATCAAGCTTGTTAGAGCTGATTTCAAGAAAATAGATTTTTTTTTCTTTCTGCCCCTCAGTAAACTATCCTAAATTTTAGGGTTGTATATCTAATTCCAAAAAATTCCCAGGCGAAACTATGAAAACAAGTTTTAGCCTGATCGGTTAAACAGTTTCGTTCATGTTTAGACATAGACAAACGGCGTCACAAAAATCACTTTTAGGTTTCAGTGGATCATGAAAAGTCAACATTAATCAAAATCTCGAGTTAGATTTTTTGACTATTACGATATTACTTTCACCAAAGGGTTGAGAGACGTTAAAAAGGTAAGAAAATACCCGTTCTTTTCTCAACTATAAACGGTTGTTACCAATTTAATAAAGTTTTATTGGCAAACTATAAGTTTTACGAAAAATGAGTTAAAGAACGGCTCATCAAGGTCCATGACACAACGTAGTAATCTGTATTCATTTGTGGATTCAACAAACTGTTACAAGAAAATAAATTAAATGGTGATTAATAAAACTTAGAGGTTCGAATATTAGTTGGGTGTAGCGAGAGGGATTTTTCCAAAATGGTTTTCAATTCTTCCTCCACAGAAATGACGATACAATTTCTATTAATATAACCTTACTAATCCCTAAAAACCATTAACACAATAAAGTACATAAGCCTATAAACCAAATGGGTAGTGTAAATAACCGTGAATCCCCTCCCCCCCCCCCCCAAAAAAAAGGTGGTCAGCTCAGAGATTGTCAGGGGAGGCTCGTGGGTCGTTTCCAAGTGGGTCTTTACCAGTAAACTGTTCCTCCTCCATTTGATAAGATACACACACAAGCACGTAGTGAGTAGATGTGTGTGAACTGGCTTTAAAATTTAAAGTGGAAGTGTACTGATCGCGAGTTAAGGACATTTTTCCTGTATTTTTTTGATAGCAAAACCTTTTTTCTTGAACCAAAATAATATCCATCTCCATTAAAGTAAAATAGGCTTTATGATAAGAAATAAAATCTGTGATAATTACACCTCCAAACAAAGCGATAGACTACTCTGCAGTAATTTCTGTGCGGCGTTCTTCTAACCATTGCCCGCAATAAATGTTCTATCATTAAAATTCAGTATGGATATGGAAATGAACAAGTGTGTGTGTAAGAACCTTATACCCTGCTGAGAGAATTATATATTTTCAAAATTATAGTGTTGAACTTATTACATTTGTTTCAGCTGTCTAGGCCCTACACTTTGGTATTTTTTTCTCTCTGGATTATCTAGTTTACTAGGTCTACAGTATAAAAATAGAGTTTAACTTTCTTCACATGGTGATATCAACAGTTGTCGAATATCTGTTATGAACATAGTGGCATTTGATGACACCCTTTATTAAATGAAGAGAAAAAAGTTTTCATTAAATTCCAGGACACTTTTGATAGATATTCAACAACTGTTGAGGTCACTATGTGAATAAAATTAAACTTTGTTTCCACTGGAGAAATATTTGATTTATTTTGAATATAAGGATGTTTTGAGATGATAACTGCAAAAAATACTCCCCTTAAATCGCGTTCCATACATCCCCATCTAAAAGGACAAGATTAATACTGAATAGTAGGAAAACAGTTTACTATAGTACAGTCCCAACAAGCAACAACACACGTGTTATCCTTGCTTGCCTTATATACACCTGTTATGGTGTCAAGCTAGATATGGCTAGTCTAAAATATATAAATTGTATTTTTCTGAACACACCTTCAGATCGATAAAGATAAAAAAAAAAATTGATATATACATTTTAAGTCCAAAGATGATAGGTTTTTACGCACACAACATGATACTTCAATTATATTATAGATCCTGCTATTTTTATTTTATTATTTAAAACATTATGTAAATAATTAAAATCTATGACAAATCTCTCTCTCTTTAGTTCACGTTACTCTCTCTCTTTAGTTCACTATGTACTCGCACGCCAATATTGAAGTTACCTAACAGAAATTATAAAATTGTATACCCTATCAAATAATTTTCTCTAATAAGATGGAAGCACCTTACTGAAACTATGGGTAAGCTTATACACTATTACTACATAGTATAAAGTACTGTACAAATTTATGGTAGTATTTCTTCTCTTCCTTACAATACAAATTTATTTTTATTTTTACTCGGCTAAGATTAGTATGCTTAGAAATAAACTTTTTTACCACAAACAGTTTTGAGCACTTGTTGTCGTTCCCGAACGACGACGGCTTCTAGTTCGATGTAAAGGATCAAAGCAGAACACACGGAGGTTTAAACTGATGAGCCAAAGTAAGCATCACCGACGGGGCTGTGACCAACCATTCTTCAGTCGCCAGGTCGGTAGCCCATGTTCTTGCGTTTTAGGAACATGTAGATCTCTTTGAAGGTCGGCCTTAAGCTCTCGTCCCTTCTCCAGCATTCGCACATCAGATCGTAGATTTCGATTGGGCATAGCATCGGCTTCGGCAGAAGAACCTAAGAGGATCATACCCAAGAACAGGTAATAGTGGGTCTTAGCAAGAATAGAATAGGGATCGGCTCTAAATTACGTAAGGGTCTCTGCCTTAAAATATTAGTGAAGAATGACCCTACGTAAAGGACAATTCTTGGATAGGTCAGTGGTTAGAGCCTTAGCGTACAAAGCTAAAGGTTACGGGTTCGATTCCATGTCCAGGTGTAAATTTTAAAGAATATGATATTTAATCGTAAATACAAAATTAGAGATGGGGAAACTAGATTCCTCGATACTATTGAAACAATCTAGATAATACCTTAATTACTGCTGCTTCGATTCCTAAAAGACATTTGCAAATTATCATGAATGCTTTATTAAAAGATGAATGAATATCAAATACTACAGGTAGTTCGTAATGCATTTTTCATTATTTATTCAAAATTAAATTTGAAAAACTAAGAATTTATGTTTTGCACAGCTGGTCTTATAGTGGTCAGTAAACGTAGTCGTTTGGATCCTGAACGGTTGAATAAACTTGTGTCCTTGAATAAATATTTAAAAGGTTATTCACTCTTCGAAACTAACATATCTTAAATCTTATAATTTGTTAATAAAGGTAGAAAAGGGTATCATTATTTTCAATTGACAATATATATGTATATTTTCTAGTTGCATTCAGTTTAATCTTGTATTTCAAGTGTTGTAGGTGCTTTTAGTAAAAAATAACAGCACTCTCCTCGATGATTAGCTTACACAAATACTAAACTAGTATTGTTTTCTTTCTAATTGCTTAATTTTACCATGGGGATCTATTAAACGTGTGGTATAATGTACATTAAAAATGGTTATTAATTTTATCTTCTAAGCCTATTCCAGTAAGAATCGAGTATCGAGGAATTGAGGTAAAAATTTAACAATCGAAATCATAAAACTGGTATAGTCCCATCTCTCTATCAAATATAATAGCTGATATTTAATTCATCAAAACATTTGTAGACGCATTGTATAGCTTTTATCCAAAACTTAAAATGTATTAACACGATTACGTGCATATAGGAACCAAAATTTTAAAATTTGGATTTGAATATTTAAAATTTTCATAGGTAAATTTGGATAGTTTAAAATGACTCAATTTAATTTATGTCTTCTTAAGTAATTTCATAGGGAAATAATCTAAACAAAGCATGTTTAGACTTAAATAATAAAATGTTTTCATTGCATTAAAAATGCATCTTTAACATTTTTCTAAATAAATAAGATACATAATAAACAGTTTTTGGTTTTTTTGTCTGCACCTGGTACGTCTGAGAGTGTATTATAGGTATTTTGAGCTAACAATCATATTTATACCAAAGTAGACCCAATCATACTAGCTTCTAAATATCCACTTTAAATATATTATTTGTATCTCTAATATTCTATTTACGGCCAAGAACATCCAAAAATAATACATAGTAGGTGTTTGAAATATTTTCAAATAAAGTTGACTTCCCCCGAGGCTAAGGCTGCACCAAATTTTTAAAGCTTAAGGAAAGGATGTACAATTAAAACAACAACTTTAGATTTGAATACAATATTTTTAAATTTAGCTTAAGGCATCCAAAAAATGTAAATTTATATCAACAGATTTCAATCAAATAACTACATACATGGCCCTTATTTAAAAATATTATTATTCACTTCCTCAATCATGAATTCAATAATTTCTTAATAAGTGGGCTCAGAATTTCTTAAAACAATTTATTATATTACTTTAGTCATGTGAAAGATATTTTATATAGGAATACCTGTGAGTGATTAAATAAGCTAACTTAACTTGATTAAAATTTGGACAATAGGATTAAATGGGTTTTGACTTATTCTAAATTACTAATAGGGAAAATTTCCCTTTGTTCCTCGTCAAAATACCTGTGTTGTAAAATTTTTTGGATAAGTATATAATATGTTAAATTGCTATAGTGTTATAATTGTAGCATTTTTTTGTAAAAAAATAAAATAATATGATGTGGAGCACATTTTGAAAACCTTAAGTTACAATATAATAATAATAATAATAATAATAATAATAATAATAATAATAATAATAATAATAATAATAATAATAATGATAATGATAATGATAATGATAATAATAATAATAGTTTATGTAAATTTTATCAAATTCTGTTTCAATAGTGTTTATGAAATCTATGTACTTTTGTTAAGTTGTAAACAATGATTTATTTGTGAATACCAACACACCAGATATGCATTTATCTAATTACGGGAATGTATATATAGAGGTGACACAATTCAATTATTTTAAATTAATTTAAATTGATTGAAAAATGGGATAATAGTTCATGGTAGCTAATGAGTTCCACAAGTCCTCCACATACTCTGTATTAAAATATGAAGGAAGAGTGACCATAAATATGAGACGAATCCTGGATAGCCCATTGGTAGATTATTGGCATTCTAAGCCACAGGTTCTGGTTCAATTCCCGTGTCCAAGTTTCATTTTTTTCAACTAATTTAAATTTTATATTGCAAGAAATGCAATATAAGATCAGTGTTTGTACATATTTTGTAACAGAAATCCTTTTTTAGGCTAAATAGTATTAAATATTGCTTTGGTAGATAGTTTTGTTACATATTTTATAGGAATTTCTACATTTCTTGTACATCTGTCATTAGTATTGTGCCATTTGAACATATACTTTTTAAATGAAGAGAAAAAGTCTTGTTGAAATTCTGAGATGCCCATGTCAAATGGGGAAAATCGGATAAATACTGCTTGGACTACAATATGTAAAAATTAATTTAATGAAGTGGCAAACTTGGAAATTTCGAAGCTATTCTGCGAAGTGGGTTGCATCTTAACTTAACGAATCCAAACAGTATAAGTGCAATCACACTTAAGACACCAATGTTAAAAATAGAAAGCGAGGGAAGAAAACGACAATCTCACCTTGAGAGAGCTCCGGTCTATGTGCTGATAACCCTTTACCTCTTCCTATGACGGGTTTTCACATTTACTTTAAATTTCGCCTTGAAATATTGACTTTCTTTTTAATGTTACCTTTTTCTTGTTTCCTATTATAGATAGACATATTATTCTACCATGAACATTTTTAATCTACATTCTGGCAGGAATAATCCTCAAGTCCATTTTTGTGAGCAAGACAAATAGCCTAAACTGTAGAGGATTTATGGGAAATCTACTTTTACAAAAAACTTACTTCAAGAAAAAAAAATTGTGACGCTGCAGGATTATTTAAAAAATTATTTGGGTATTTATGGTTTTTGTTTCAACGTCATATCTTTAAAACTCCCCGATTAAAACGTAAATTCACTAACTTGGGAAATCCTATCGTGACCTGCCATGACGTCAGACGTAGGAAAAGTCCTTAATTAAGATACATACCAAAGCTATATGATATTTTTATATCGTCTAACAATTTTTATTTTCGTTAATAAAACTTAAAACTAATGACCTTTAATCACGTTCCCTTTCCATCCACTCTTACTAGATTTGTATTAAGGGTAATGTTGAAGAATTACCTGTAACTCTCCGCCATAGTACATGTGTTCTGCGTTCTGTATCACTTGTTCATTGGTCAGGTGCTGAAAGGGTTTCTCTCTCGCCAGACTCAAAATTTCCCATACAGTTACTGCAAAGGACCACGAACTGCTTGCACATGTGTAACGGTCCTGGACGAAATTAATCACAAATCATAAATTGAACACAATAAATGATTCGTATGAATCCAATCATCTTCTAAAGAACAATTAAGTTGCGAGTGTAAGGAACGTGATTTAAGGACAATATTTATGCAGTTTTTGTCTGAAAATATTTTATGGTCAGATAATTTTAATAACTAACCAGTAGAAATAGTTTAATTTTCTTCACATCCGGGGATATCAAAAGTTCTTGAATATATGTAAAAGGTGTCCTGGAATTTAATAAAAAAAAAATCTCGTCATTTAAAAATTTATCATCTAATGCTGTTCATACTAGGCTCATGACCAATATTCAAGAACTGTTGATATCACCACGTGAAAAAATAAATAAAATTAAGCTCAGTTTAAGGTGGAAAAATATTTTAGTTATTTTGACCAAAATATTTTTCTATAAAAACTGTAAAAATATTGCTCTTAACTCACGGTCCCTTCACTCCCACCTTAACGACTATATATACATATATATATCTTTATATATAAATATATAATAGATATATATATATACATATATATATATTTTAATATATAAATATATATAGATATATATATATACATATATATATATCTTATATATAAATATATATAGAATAAAAAATATATATATAGATAAAAAAATATATATAGATAAAAAAAAAAATATATATATATAGAGAGATAAAAATATATATAGATATATAAAAATATATAGATATATATATTTTATATATATATAAGTAAAACTATTACCGCGTCCTACTACCTGTTCGGGATATACAGCTCATAGAAAGTGTACCCGCATATGCATGTTTTGAAAGTGGATAACTAACTATTTTGAAAGAAATACTATCAGTACTTACACACTGTATTCGAGCCCCAATTTCACCATCACTAACAATTCAGCGTATTTAAAGAGTAACGTCTTAAATCACGTGACTGCTAATGGATGTCCTAATTAGGTGCATAAAGCCGTTACTCGTTTATTGATTAGGTAGACACTGACAAGAATACGTAGAAACCTGCTAATTGCTATTGCCAATAAGATAATGTATATTCAGAGAACATGAGTTCCGCCTTATGGTTAAGTCACTGGAAGCGATGAACCCACCAGGAGTATGCTCTCCCACGGAAGCCAGCGGATGGGCGCCGGTGGGCGTCCCCCGATTTCACTGTAATCTTTACGATACAGTCCACTACACATGGCTAGATCCGCCACTTTCACGATATAGCCCCGACCAACCAGGCAGTTCCTATCGAAATAATAACACACACACCGCGTTATTTTACTGTATGTTACAAATAAAACAATACAATAGAAATTCGGGAAGGAAAAATTTGGTCTAAAATACAAACACGTTTTACTATGGTCAAAATTGATAGCATTTGCAAGATACAAGGGGAATACGGGGAGGGTCAAATTTTAATTCAAATTGATTTAGTGCTGCCATCTGTTAGACATTCATGATACCTTTATAATGAACTTTGGATTTTGGTTAAGAGAGGTCTCTTTCATATTTAGATTAATTAAAAAAACTTTTTTCTGGGGTCCTTGTGGAATTTAAGATATAAAAGGTTTGGTCCTAGAAAATTTGTGTAATGTGACTTCAACCTTTTTTCCCCTATATCCTTCACTTCTTTATATAATTTATTTTACAAACATCAAAAGTGACACCTATAGAGCATACGACTTGAGGTGAGTACGTGATAGAAGAACTAGTAGCTTTCCGAGTTGTTTTACAAGAAAAAAAGACCATATCTCAAAAATAAATAATTGATAATCTTCACGTCAGATAACCATCGAAAAAGTAGTTTGGCAACTCAAATAGCTACATAATTTAATTTAATATATTCAATAGAGTTGGCTGAGGTATGTTAATAATACAAATCATAATTTCACCTTCAAATTACAAATCTAGAATTTGAATCTTAGAAATAATCGTGATTCTAGACATAAGAGATTTACTTCAATACATTCAGTCTTGAAGCCATCATCATCATCATCATCATCATCATCAATCATCAATCATCAGGCAATTTGTTTTTAGTTGCCGTAGAGTATATAAATAGTAACATAATGTATCTATATATAATAATATAATAATAATAATAATAATAATAATGATATATTCAATTAATTGTCTGGGTTCTATAGTTTAAATCTTCGCATACATAGTTTGGGTTTAAACTACTACCAAGAAATATTTGAGCTATGAAAAATAATTTCAATTCAAATTTGAAAGAACATGTTTTCCCCCAGTATTATATAAAGTTTTACTTAACAGGTATTCGAAGAACTAGTTCAATTGGGCATATTTATAACTTATATAGGCGGGTGTGGAGTGTAGTTAAGTCGCAGTTAGCAGAAGGTTCTTTATTAAGAACATTGGCTAAAGGTCACTAACGTCATCTAATTCAGAAATAAATTGTATTTGTTTGAAAATAATACTATTATATTAATACTTCCAGACAATGTTTGCAATACATAAACTTCTTCTAGCTATTACTTACCTACACTATCACCGTAGATGAGTTTAATCATCGTTAACAGTTTCTATACTATATATATTTCTTACATTTTTAATTTATCACTATTGTGATCGTCAAAAGAATTGAACTAGAGATTTTGGTGAATCTCGAAGTTTCATGACCCCCCCCCCCCCCCCCCCCCCCCGAAATCATAGAGCCTAAACTATTTTACCAACTGGGCTAAAAATTGATATCTAGGGTTTTGATAGGGTTGCCCCGAAGTTTTTTTGGAATGGGATATCAACCCTAAAATTAAGGATAGTTTACTGAAGGGCAAATAGAGAAAAAGTAGATTTTCTTAAAATCGGCTATTACGATTTTGATTAAATTTCATTTAAAAACATTTTTAAATATTCTTAACAAAATGGCTACTATATATATTTAGGAAAAAATGAATTTAGGGGTTCCAGTCTGACGCATACATTCTATTTTTTTTATCATATCTGCGAAACTATTTGAGATATGAAATTACTTATCATTGCAAATATGTAGATATATTTATAATACAAATATTTTATAAGAAACATATTTTTATAAAATCAATAACTTTAAATCCATACGAAAAACAAAATTTATATAATTTTTTTTAACTTTTCGAACAACACTATTGTGACCGTAAAAAAAAATCTAACCCGAAATGTTGATAGATGTCGACGTCTTATGACCCCCCGAACCCTTAAATGAGGTCTTTGCAACGCTGTCTGTTTGTGTGTCTTTTTAACCCCAAAATTAAGATTAGTTTGGTAAAAAATGGAAAGAGAAAATATTGAATTTCTCAAAATCGGCTATAACGAATTTGATCAACATTCGTATTTAGGCGTTGATTAAGGTTATAAATAAACTGACTTTTCAATTTTTCTATTAAAATTACTTTTAGGGTATTTTACAAAAGCGGAAACTTCCGTATTTCCGTAATTATATGGGTTACTGGATAACTTCTCATTTAAAATTGTAGTACTATTAAAAATAAAAGTGTTTTATATGAAATATATTTTTATACAACCAATAGTTTCGAAGATATTCGCAAATATATTAATACAATTTCGTGAGGTGGGGGAGGAGGGGAGGGGGGTCGGAGGTCGGGAATGGAGGGACGTGGGTGCTCCCATCGGGATCGGGTTGGGGAAGGAGGGAGAAGCATCTCAAGTAATTTTTACATAAAATACTTCAAAATTTGAGAGTAAATCTTTAAATAATTTTTTCAGTGTAGCACTAAACTTGAGAATAATCCTCTAATAAAGGGTGTAACTACAAATTTGTGATTAGTATTGAAATTTATTATAAGTAAATATTAAGAGGGAAATGAGTTTAAACATTATAATAATTATTATATAAATAGATTTTAGCTATACAATCAATTAGACAAAATAGATGTAATTATTCACATTTCGAACAATTGAACTTTAACTCCACTCTATAATATAACGAGTTATTTCTAATTATAAATCGAAATTTTACCACTAACACGTTATGTATGTGGTATTATTCAAATATTTTGTTTAACACACGTTATTTGAAAATACATCATTATAAAGATCTTTATTTATTATTAATCATTGAAATAGTAATAATAAAAATGATAAAATAAACTAAACCTAAACAAGGATTGTGTAACAAGGTGAGATGCATGCAACTTAGATTTGGTTAATTTCTTTAATGCCTATTTTCACCATTTTAATACATAGTATGATTCTCTTAAATCTTAAAATTACCAATAACAATTTAAAATAAGAAATCTGGTTAGTGAGATAGTAATACGTGACCATAAAACTAGTAGTGACTTTAACATTGATTTAATCGGTTTAATTTCTGAAATTTAGTAGCAATGCGATAACCATAAGATGTGCATCCCCTAATAAAATGCCGAAAATTTGTATCAGGAATTCAAAATATTTTTAATACAAAGTGTTGACCCTTGGGGACCAAATATTTTTATTGGTCCAAATATACAAATGAAGGCTTTAATTTTTTTAAATATAGTTATAAGATTTAAAACCATGAGTCAAAAAATGTTTTACGTATGTATAGTGCAATTTGTTTTCGGGTTTGCTAGTGTATATTATATTATGAATGTTGAGTAAATATCTCAATTTTTAAACAATAGAGCGAGAAAGTCGTGCGGGGCTCCGTACCATTTATTTTTACATCCGTATCTGTTTCCAGCCAATGGTCTAAGTCAGTTTTTTTTATTCAATCTATATTTTCACCACTATCAGCTTGATAAGCGTCTCGTAGCTTAATATGCCTTATAATCTAACTTAAGACTAGAACAGACACAACATCCAGTCCCCAGTCGTTAGTTCATCACTATGAAAGTGTTAACCCACATTTCACCAATGATAAATGTTTCAGTAATGCCAGGAATCAAACCCGGGACTTTCAGCTCAGTAGACAGACACGCTACCGACTGAAATAAGGTGTTGGATTATAGTTCATACGTACAGTCTCTAAATAATTTGATTTCACACTTAATTAGATTGATTTAATTATTTATACGTGTTTGGGCTACATCCCTCGTAGCCCATTTGGTGATAAGATTAGCTGGTACTCGTGTGCCATTGCCCAGAATTAGCTAAGAAAATTATTTAACGACCCTTAGCCGAAAAAACGATGAAATATTACGAAATTTAACTGTCGACCAAGAATTACCTTGCTGCTAGATCTCTGTGCGCCACATTCTTCGACTCCAGGTACTTCATTCCTGAAGCAATCTGTGTTGCCATAAATATAAGGCACCCATAGCTGAGAACACATTTAGAATACAATTTTATTAAATATCTAGATATAAACATATAAAAGTGAAAGCCAACCGTAGAAACTTACAATGTAAAATTAACCAAAATTTAAATTAAAAAAATTGTGTGTTAAGATGATAAACTTATGCTTGACATTGAAACGAAAAATCTGCTTATACTTTGATTAAAAAATATATGGAGTTGAACAGTAAAAATATTGACAGCTAAGAAACCCCATTCATATTTAATTAATACCATTTCTAGCTGTTGCAAATTAATAATCATATGAAAAAATTTGGAAATAGATGAAGTAAATGTTGTGATAGTAATTTGATTTGTCATAGTAAAATGAAACATCCCCAAGAATTGTGCAACATAATATTATTTTTCAAATAGAGAACAATTAACAAAAAATATGTATTGATTCGGCTTCGAGAATATTTTATATATTCAATTCAAGTTCACTTCGAAGTGAAAAAATAGACTTCACACACCTCTACTAAATAGCCTATATAAAATGAAAGTAGGTATTTAAAAAATATTAAAATATCAACATATTAAGGTTAAGATACTATGGTACATGAAGTTATGTTAAATCAAGTTTAGTAACACCTTTAGTTCTTGGATTATTGACATAAGCACCTTACTAATTATTTTTTAAGGATAAGAGAGGAGGTATTTTGTTTGTTAAGTCTCCCAAATTATAGGACTTTTTTTAAATAATACATTCCTAGTTCATTCAACTTCGTTTAACTACGCATTTAGGCTATTACACACATACACAGGATGTACATGAACTCTCTGACCAAACTTTGTGGAGAATTGGGGGATCTCCAATAATAATTATTTTGTGTAAGGAAGCCAAGAGTAAGAGGTTATTTCTTTTACTATCTATACTTATAAAATAACATGTCCTGATTGACTGACTGACTGACTGATTCATCATCGCCGAGCGCAAACTATCAAGGCTACAAGCATGAAATTCGGACTGTATATTCATTTTGTTATGTAGGCACCCAATAAGAAAGGATTTTAGAAAAAGGGGATGATAATATGTACGAAAGTCCGTCATTTTGAAAGTTACATAAACAAAATTTTGTATTTCGGTTATTGACGTAAAACAAATAAATACGTGTTTCAGGAATTTTGGAAATTTTATTTAATAAGGGATGAAAAGGGGGGTGAAAGTTTGTATCGGACTTGCATTATTTTTGATCTGGGGTAAGTTATGGTCATCAAGGTAACGTAATATTTTAAATTAATCTGTAAATACATATGTATATTTTCGTATTTGTATATAATCAACTTCCACGCGAGCAAAGCCGCGGGCAACAGCTATCTAGTTATTAATATAATTAGGTGTTCAGTCTTACGACATAGCCATTGCTTTTGTCAGTGAACCTAAACCACCAATGCATCCTGTCCTCTGCCTCCTGCTTGAACTCCCAGAATTTCCTTCTTTCCTTCAAGTCATCTAATATTCGAATCCTCCTCCTTCCTAGGAACCTCTTTCCTTCAACCTTGCCTTCTATGACGTCATGCAGAAGACAGTTCCTCTTAAGGATGTGTCTGATCCAGTTTGCTTTGTACCGAAGAATCACATCCAAAATTATTTTCTTCTCCCCCACCCCTTTTGGGACTTGTTCATTTGTCAGCCTGTATTTCCTCCTGATATTCTCAAACCTTCTTCAACACCACATTTTAAAGCTCTCAACGTATTTCTTTTCCATCTTCTTCTTCTTATTATTATTATTAGCACCGCGTCTTACTACCCATTCGGCTTATACGCACTTACGCTAATGTGTAATGTTAGGGTGATTGTGAGATGAAATGAATGACCTACAGTTTAACGTGGAATCCGAACCACGGTGGAGGCCTGGCATTCCCCACATTCACAAGATGTCTTGTCAGAGGTGAAGGAAGGGTTTGGTAATCAGATAAATCTTTGCCGGGACCGAGGATTGAACCCCGGTCGCCAGCACAGAAGTCTGATCCATCTTCTTAGGAGTCTAAGCTTCTGCTCCATACAGTGCGATGCTCCAATTGTAGAATTTCATCAGTTTCTTCCCCAGTTCCAAACTAATTATGCTGGTCAGCATTAGCCTTTTAACGCTACATATTAGACTTATTATAATATTTATACCCTTAGACAAAAAAAAACCCTTTATAGTAATACTAGTGTATACATAGTTACTTAGTAGTACTTCTGACCCATGGTTACGTGATAAAATAAAGTTTATTTGGATGTCCCCTGCAACACCACCAAGTTTTGTCAGATAATAAGTAGACATCATTAATAACTAGGTACATTTGTAGCGACGAAGAAGGTAGAATTTAGAGGTATGGTATCTGTATTTGCGTGGAGGAAGAGTGATAAACAATTTAGGAGATAAAAAAAATCCTCAAATACACTAGACCACGATTTGAGATCTGACCTCCAATTCTTGGCAGTCCACTATACAGCTAGAGTGATGCCTTAGATACCATTAGACAACTGAGGTGGGCTCGAGTTACCGTTGAGATATTTTAAAATAAAAATAAATTAAAAAATAAAGTTGAATACATGAGTATTTTAATTTCTTTTAAGACTCCAATTAGCTATGAACCATATAATTTAGTAGTAATTAATAATTTTTATTATATTACTAACATCACTTTAGGGAAGTTTGAGCACCCTATATAAACCCCCCCATAGCATGTCCTTGGGCGATATGTTTAAGAATAACTAATGTTTAAGGTAAATATACTTTCAAATTATACCAATTTTAAAACCTTAAATCATCAATACGGTTTATGTTATTTTAATCAGTAGTTATCACCCTAATTATGAAAAAAACAACAGTAACATACAAGAGAATCCACAGTTCTTGTTTATTTAGGGCTTCTAAATACCAGGAGATAAAAATGGTTTAACTATTAGACATATCACTTAGTACACCATGTATTGAGGGCGAATGGGAAGTGAGGGAAAATGACAAATGCTACACACTAAAGATAATACAAAATCGTGTTGGTTAACCCAACCTCAAGGCCTGCAAGTTAGTCGAGGGCCGTATAGACGCCATCTTGGGAACCCTGTATTGTAAGTAGTGGGCCAGGTCTCCCATGTCCGGGTACTCGATTACGACCCAAGGGGGTTGTTCCGCCGTGCACACCCCTAGCACTCTTGCCACGTTGGGGTCGCTCAGGCTCGCAAGGAAGCGGACCTCTCTGAGCGCGTCTCCAGCGTCGGGCGTCTTGTGAGTGGTCGTCCTCACTGCCACCATGCGTCCAGCCTCGGGAACTATGTCCTCCAGACCCTCCGTCTCACACAGCGTAACCTAGAGGGAGATGATAGCAGATACAACCTCTGGGTAGGATGGTAGATTAGAGAACCTCTGGGTAGGATGGTAGAAGAGACAACCTCGGGTAGGATGTAGAGAAACTTGGGTAGGAGGTAGAAGAGAACCTCGGGTAGGATGGTAGAAGAGACAACCTCGGGGTAGGATGGTAGAAGAGACAACCTCGGGGTAGGATGGTAGAAGAGACAACCTCGGGTAGGATGGTAGAAGAGACAACCTCGGGGTAGGATGGTAGAAGAGACAACCTCGGGTAGGATGGTAGAAGAGACAACCTCGGGGTAGGATGGTAGAAGAGACAACCTCGGGGTAGGATGGTAGAAGAGACAACCTCGGGGTAGGATGGTAGAAGAGACAACCTCGGGGTAGGATGGTAGAAGAGACAACCTCTGGGTAGGATGGTAGAAGAGACAACCTCGGGTAGGATGGTAGAAGAGAACCTCGGTAGATGGTAGAAGAGACAACCTCGGTAGGATGGTAGAAGAGACAACCTGGTAGGATGTAGAAGAGACAACCTCGGGGTAGGATGGTAGAAGAGACAACCTCGGGTAGGATGGTAGAAGAGACAACCTCGGGGTAGGATGGTAGAAGAGACAACCTCTGGGTAGGATGGTAGAAGAGACAACCTCGGGGTAGGATGGTAGAAGAGACAACCTCTGGGGTAGGATGGTTAGAAGAGACAACCTCGGGTAGGATGGTGAAGAGACAACCTCTGGGTAGGATGGTAGAAGAGACAACCTCTGGGTAGGATGAAAAATAAATAGATTAATGTATCTTCTTAAAGTTAGGATTTATTTTAAGTTTCAAGGCAATGATAATGGAATATTTATCCATATATAAATTATTATTTTATAGATAACATTATTTTGAGCACAATATCAGCTTATTTTCTAGAATAGCATTGGGGAGGGAAATACATCCAGAGGGAATAAAATGTATACCAGAGATAAGGGGGGATAGTTCGCTACCACTAACCCATCTCTGACTCCCAGTTCAAAGCTCATTAGATTTATCCTCACCCTTGGCAGGACTTTTATAACTCAGAGGCGTGTGCCTTCAATCAAGCCATAGTGATCTAATGAGCGTCTGCCGTTTGTTGGCAAAGACAAGTGTCAAATTCTAAGAATACAGGGTGTTATGTGATCAGCACAATGAACTCACTGGCCGTTAATACCTGTTTTCTATGCCAAAGCTACTACTTTTTAATTCAAGTATCTCATCATTTGTCTTCACGAGGGCCGAGTTTCTTTTCTAAACCCATTACTTCACAGAAAATCTGGAAGCACCGGGGAATGAAACCGGGAACTCTTGACCTTTAGTTCACAGAGGGGTAGCTAGGATTTTTTTTATAAATTACATTCATACAATTCCATGGACTTAACCTAGCCTTGCTAATGTAAATAAAGTAATAATCGTTTCACAACTAGCTCATTGTTAGCCTTGAAATTATTATGGGCTTGCGCACTTAAAAAGAACGCCCTATTGTTTCGAGCACTTTGTTCTCGAAACAGTTCGTCTCACTGACCTCTCCATTGTGGCAGATGCCAACCTTCTCGACTGTTCGTAGACAGTAACGTGGGATGGGCACTAGTTCAGCCTCGCGGCACTTGTAAGAGTGACCCATACTGGGAGCGAGGTTCCACGTCACTACCGGAGGTGGAGCCTGAGAAAAATATCAATATGATCTTAAATAGTTACACTCATAAAACATCATCACTAAACTATCCCCTAACCTGGGATGGAAGAGGAAAACGAGATATATCAGTGTTATGGCAGATTTTATATCGAAACTTTTTTTTTGTCAAAATAAATCAAATAATTTTCTTCACAAAGTGACCTCAACATTTCTTGAATATCCATCAAAGATGTCCTGAAATTTAATGATAACTATTTCTCTTCATTTAAAAAGTTCCTCATCTAATATTAAAAATCTGATATCACAATGTGAAGAGAATTAAACTCTATATTTCTACTATAGAAATTATTTATTTATTTTGGCAAAAACAAATATGTTTTACTATTAATACTACAAAAAAAAAACTGTCCTCAACACGTGTTTCCTACTTTTCCACCTTAGTAAGTTTTCCTCAGAAAATCAAACATATTGTTTTGATAATAATATGACACTTTTTTTATTTAGAGGTTTTCGAACAAATTTCCAAAGTCATTTTAGAACAATTCTTCATTTTTATAAGCTCAGTCATTACTAAATTACCTATAGTATTATAATTTGATTAAAATTCAAGTTTAGGCAGCGAGGTATGCCCATAAAATCTAAAAATATCAAGTTCAAACCAAAATCATCGAAATGCGTAGGGCAAACAGAAATTTGGACAAACAGATTAAGTAAGGAGTCACTTCAGTGGCTGAACGGTCTAAAGCGTCAATCTCGTATAACGGGGAGATTGGGGCTCAAGTCTGGTCGGGTCACTGTGGGTGGTTTTCCTTAAATGATTTCTCAATAACCCCCCAATCAAATGAGGTTATATTACCACTATAATTATTCCCTACTTGCTCTTATTCCTTTAAAGTATCTATCATACATGCGTATAGGCTGAACAGGTAGTAGGTCTAATTAAGACGTGCATATAAAAAAATAAGGGGACATTTTTTTGAGTTTTGGTGCACATAAAACGTCGGGATAAAACATATTTTAGAGGTAGAAAATTTTCCTAATTACAATGCTTTATCTTTATATGAGGAAGTAAAAGAGACGAACATAATTATTTCACTAACTCCCTCGTTCCAATAATTAATATTTTATAATGTGGTTTAAGCCAGTGGTTCCCAAACTTTTCCAATTAACGAATCAGCAACGTTATTTGTTCCATATGAAGGAGCGGCAAGATACAAGGATCAGGAACGTGCCCAGATTTTTTCCAAAAACAAGAATAATTTTAGTTAAATCTATATTCAAGACTTAATATCAAAAAATATTCGTGTTTATAAAGTTTTGCTGATTCTCACATATTAAATTTTTTGTTATTAATGTGAAACTTGTGAATCAATTATAAACGTTTTAAGCTTATCAACATATTGATTAATGTTCTATTTTAAGTTTTATTTTCCATCTGAGCAACGCAACAAACCACAAATATATGTAATTGAGATGTAAGAGTAGCCGAATATAAAGAATACTTATTTGTTTGACTTTTTTTTTTAGCACCACGTCTCTCCAGTCAATCGGGTTGTGCGCTTATTTAATAATTACGCTAGTGTTTTAGTGATAAGCAAGGTTAAATTTGGTGGAAGTGTACACACATTTGCGTGTAGGGATATTCGATAAAAGTATTTATCAAACCCTTAATACAACCAACGGGATTTGAACCTATTTCATTGGCAGTTCAGTCTTTAACGAGAGTGACGCCTTAGCTCATGCGGCCACCGAAGTGGGTCTTTGACACTAATGAAACAAAGAAAACTTTCAAGTCATTAAAAAAACAAAATTGATTAACAGAAAATACAAGTATTAGTAAATTTCATACGCGTTCCTAAAGTACAAATAAAACTACGGTCTTTGCAGACCGACATAACAAGTTCACGGACCGGTGTCAGTTCGCGGACCACCAGTAGGCGAACACTGGATCAAACGACTTTTATACGAATTCCTTGACTCAAATTAGTGATAAATTAGAAAAATGACAATTTCTTCAAGTATGATATACTTTATAAAGATGTAGATAAAAAAATAAGGCAAATTTGCGTCTTTATCAAGAAAAGGGTAATTAGAAGAATTGTTACATTGTTAGAAAAAAATTCCTCGTAAATTTAATTTTAGGAACAAATAACACTATTAACAGGCCCCTTGAATTCACCCATAAACTATATAAATGAATAGAATTTAATATGATACATATCACTGAGTTTTAAGAAAACAAAAAGTTTTTGGTTTATAGAGGTTTAGGTAAAGTAAACCTTAGATTTTAAATTGGTGAGATTACCTTAAGAGATTTGTTTGCTTTTATGTTAATGTAGATTAGTGGAATAAAATAAAGGCAGACGTTTTCAAAAATACTTCGTGAAGTTCACGTATCAAAGAAACCATTCTTAAACACAATATTTTAATTTTGAGAGGAATTTGAGTCATTAATTTTGATCCGGGATTATGCACCTTTTTAAATTATATATAATTAAATTGTTAGTTCAGTATCTAATAAGTTCCTGGATATTCTACCAAAAAAGATTTCACATTAAGACGTTAATATAATATTTTATTAGGATATATACAGTTTCAAGGAACCAAATTTAAATGAGATATGCCAAATTATTACTAAACTAGAATCAGTTTTATAAGAAGTGCTTTTTAAACAATACAAAAATGGTTTTATGGCCAAAATTGACAACATTTTACTATTATATCAAAATAACTCTATAAGTATTGATAATATCTATCAGAAGTGAAAGCTGTATATCACATTACTTTACGTTTGACTGTGTGAAATAAGAAATCGCAAATTTTCTGTCAAATATGGTTCGTCCTATGAAAACTGGACTGTAAATGAGGGAGCGTGTTAATAAATAAATAAAACTCTTCGGCGCCTTATCAATGTTTCCTGAGATATTTGATATTATAATGGGCTTAGCAATCTATATCTGAATGGGTGAAAAAGTAATTCGAATGGCTCGACTCGCATTAAAGAAAATCGAGATTTTTTTTACTAGATTTAAATTTGTTGAAGTTCATCTTTTAAAAGAAAAAGGTAAATCAAGATGGTTAACGTCCAACACGAGAGAGAGCAGTAAGAGAGAATTTCGACTGTGCTGCGCTCTAGCAACAAGAGCTAAAACAAACAATAGGAAATAAGAGACAGAGAGAGAGAAAGAGAGAGAGAAAGAGAGAGAGAGTACATGGTTGATTTTCAAACATATCTTTGTTCATATACAGTAGCCCCATGGCTTCTTTGGTGCTGATTGACAGCTGATGGCTTTGAAAAGATACCTGACCAAATTATGTATCCCTACGCCGAACCATATCATCTGTAAAAACATGTGTTTAGCAGCTGTCGCTTCTGAGAGTCAAAATGTTGGTATATACCTAAATGTTGATTGTCAGAAGTCAGCTGTGAGCTGTCAGTCAGCACCAAAGAAGCCATGAAACTACTGTATATAGGTTCGCACAGTCCAATTTCGATAGGAAGAAAATATTTTGAAAGTTATACAAAATACTAAAACAATTTTTTTCTATACATTCATTCTTCATGTCACTTGCAAATGTCCCTTTTCATTGACACCATCATCAATACTAGTGTAATTATGAAATAGACTAATATCAAAAATAAAGTAAATAAAATTTTATCGATGATATTGATCGTAAGAACATATTTGTGTAGTTTTAAAAAAATATTCTTTCCTTCCAAAATAATTATATGGCTACCATAAGGGGAGGGGGGTAAGCACACGCGTGCATACAAACACATCTCCCTCTGAGTCAAAAAGTGGAATCAAGAATCAAGAGAGCAAAAATATTAATTTAGCATATTGTTTACACGGGTCTTGTTTGTATAAAATATAAATAAATAGTGCGGTTATCAGCAAAAAAACTCTCTCCCAACTTTCTATAAATTATATCTATAACTCGTAATATATGTGAAACAAAATAATATACCTAGCCATAAACATATAATTCAGAAAAAAAAATCCCATTTCACTAAAAAAACACACTTGAAATAATCTACACTGTTACAGAAATATATTATTTGTTCTATGGATTTTCACCTCCCCATCTTCCAAAGCTCTATATTTAAGTTTCCTCAAATTCATTTTCATGGAAAATTAGATGTGCCAATTTGATTTTAATGTTAAAAAGTGCCTATATACAAATTTTTAATATAGATTATTAGAACCGATTTTGAGAACATCAATTCTATTAATTTTCTTTTCATCCTTATGTAAATTAGACTTAATTTTTTGGGTTGGATAAATAATTCCAAAAAATAACTCTTTGAAACCTTATAAAAAAACCAGGTTCTAAACCGACAAGTAAAATTGTATCAGCTCTAGACACACAAACATACTTTTTTGAGGTCAGAGGCTCATGAAATGTCAACATCTTAAAAAAATCTTGAATTATATTTTTTTATTATGATTTTAATATTTTTCCTATCTAAGTCAATGCTAGAAAATACCCGTTCGAGTAATACACTATAAAATATTTATATAAAGTTGAAAAAAATTAAAACCCGGTAATTTAAAGTTTTTAATAAGTGTCTAAGTTTAAATGGGTTTGATCATTTGAATTTCACATTTCTTAAGATTTAAACTTAACCTATATTTTGAAGAACTAATTTTGTTAAACTAATATTGATATATTAAAAATATTAATGAATATTAAATTAAGGTTAATAACAGATTAATAAATATTACCAAAAATAAATTTCTTCAAAAAGGTATATTAAGATAATAACAAAAAATGCTTAAAGTAATGATTATTTTAAAGTTATTCATGCCAGGAAAAAAAAGAGTTACTTTCAATATTAATCAACAACAACCGTCCAGAAATTCATAAATATATAATTATATAACAAGCCAATTTTTCACAACAAAGCTCCACTCTAGTAAATCAATATTCAGTAGGTCAACTAAAATGGGTTTAAATTGCCTCATATTTATTATTGTCTCTAGTAGATTATTAAATATGGCCGAGAAATTGTACTGATTTAACTTTTATTTTATCGATCGGTTCATAAATGGATGTAAATGACAGTAATATGAGTCTCAATCTGCTTGGTCGTCAACATAGATATAGGCTAAGCAGTGAGAGCCCCCCTATAATATATTGAAACAAAGTTGAACGCAACTAGTATGAGGATGAGTTGGACTAAATTAGTTACAACCTTGGACCATTTGTATACATTTTAAACTTACTTGATCTAGTATTTATCTAATGAATTACAATAGCAAATTGGATTATAGCCTATTTATACGCAGATGGATTAAATATCTAAGCTATTATTTTTGTTAGCTACCATATTCCTTATAATTGAAAAATGACACCTATACACGGGAATCAAACCTGGAACCTTTGGCTTAATATTTCAATTATCTAACCACTGAGCTATCCAGGAATTGACCCGTACTCAAGAGCTATTCTTCACTCAAATTTTGAGTCAAAGTTTATGATGGACTTGCGGAAATAGTCGGCTACAAATGTTTGTTAATACTCTTTAAATTCCACAATTCCGTCACAGACTATGCCTTAATATATGAGTGAAGAATGGCCATTAGCACGGGACGATTTCTGGATAGCTCAGTGATTAGAGCATTGATGTAATAAGACAAAGGTGCAGGGTTTGATTCCCGCGTCCAGGTGTCATTTTTCAATGTAATGAATATTTATATTCAGCCTCGTCTAAAATTTTAATGTCTTTATTTTAAAACAAAATAATTATAATAATTTAAAGCAAAAAATTGTGAGTATAAACAATTGGACAACCATAGGGTTCATTCATTTTAACCTGAAAGTGAATGTCCATAAACTACGTCACCATAAAAAAAATATTTGGCCACTACTTTCCACCTCTTTGTCACAATTTTGTGAAACCCACCTCGGTGGCGTAGTTAGCTAACGCGCTAGTTTCGTGTTGTGATAAACTGCCGAGGGCTGGGAGACTGACGCTCGGATCTCGCTCGGGTGAATCAGGGGTGATTTTTATTAAATGGTTTTCTACTCTCCCTCCAGGTAAATGCGGGTTCACTTTCTCTATATTCAACCTTCTAAATTAGTGTAATTAGTAACTAAGCGTATACACCGAATAGATAGTAAGACGTGGTGCTAAGTATTAAGTATTAAAATTTTTTGTGAGCCCTCTTCTAATTTTACGTCATAATATCACGCATAACGCATACGGGGGGGCCGTACCTATTTAAATAATATTTTAATTGTAGAGTCTATATAACCCTTTAATTGAAACGTGTTCGCCCAGCTCGACGATAGAAGTCTATAGAGTCGATCGTTGTTTGATCATACTTGCGCACAATCGGGCTTATAAACACACAACGCTGCCCTATACGCTTAGTTACAACGTGACGTTACGCATTATCTGACTCCCTCTACCACCCCGTCACGCTTGGCCACACCAAGCCCCTACATCCCTGCTCCCCTGATATGCGTGAGTACGTTGTTTATGAACATCTACAAGGTTAACAGTCGTATCTTAATCAATCAAACTGCGGCACTATATTATGATCTTCAGCGTTTTGAAAACATTCAGGGTAAGTTTACTGCCCCACAGGTTGAGCAAAAGGCATACTTCATTCACGGTAGGAACTACTCTCTGGAAGGTCTTTTTTCCTACCGATATCTCACTCTATAATAGATTTCTGGTAGGGAAAAAGGCCTTTCAGAAAACAATTCCTATGCTGAACAGACTTAGGATACCTTAGGGCAAAAAGGCTTCCTCGGTGTATCTTAGTATTGAAAAAGGCCTCATCGAAGGATTTTCGTAAAATAAAAATATCAGGTTATAGTATAAACGCGGTTGAAATAACAATGGCAAACATAAAAAAAAACTCAATTAGGTTCGTAATTCAAGTCTTGTAAGCGGTGGCTGTCATTTTCATAGAAAGTATCAATATATTCACACCAATACTAATAAAACAGTAGAACGTAATCCAAGATAGACGTTAAAGAATTGACCTATGTTTATAAGTGACTTTACAAATACGTGCTTTTATTCTAGGCTTGCTAGAAATTTGAGCTGATCATTGCAGTGGCGGCTCGTAGCTAAAATTAGTGGAGTAGCTGTTACAGAAAATTTTTAACCTTTGTTTTAAAATTGTGTTAAAGGAAAAAAAACATGTATAAAAAGAAAATTTATTCAGGAACTTGATAAAATCTTAACAAAAAAAAAAACACTTTTTTACTTACTTTAACTTAAATTGTTACAGTTCATGCTTGATCTATTCATTTAAAAATGAAATCCATTCTTCTTGTTTTAATTTGCTCAAAAATTTCAATAATTTTCTCCTTGATCTCTGGATGACAATTGAGAAAAATTTTCTCCATTGAAAGTACTGCAAGCGCATTTAGTCTTTATGTTAAATAAAATCGCCTAAAAAAAAAATTAATCAAATAGAATAGCTGGAAGCAGAATAATAATCTAATTCTACGCTCTTATTATTTTATTATTATATTATTTATTATTAACACCGCGTCTTACTACCCGTTCGGGTTATATGCTTACGCTCTTATACACTTTATCACATTCAAATATATGGTACATGGTTTTTTAAGCACAACACATGCTGAGTAAAGAAAAAAACTTGCTTCCACCATCACGCCAGAGCCGGAACTGCGAGAGCAACAGTGCTCTCTCTACCTGGCAGTCCTCCCTTCCTCCCCAACCCCTCCTATGTGCGCATGTGCACAACAGTTAAACACCACGTCGCTGGCACTATGAAGCGCACAGTTCCATACAAAGAATTTAGTATCTTTTCCATAAACTGGGGGATGGCTACTGAAGTACTGACATTAAGCTTAAGGAATATATATTGTACTACAAAAATAAATAGAGAATTAAAGAAAAGAGGACTCTTTATATTAAATGTTATCGATAATATCAAGTGGAATAGGGGTTGCTGCAGTTCCGCTGTGCCTATACACGAGCCGCCACTGCTAATCTTGCTAGAAATTTGAGCTGATCATTGCTCATTTGGGAACGTGGACCACCTACCGATGGTGTCATCAGGTTACGGACATTATAGCTGTAGTTTAGTGATTCACCTTTTGTTCCGTGGTGTGTCTCACTTTGAATGATGAAATCACCAAGCTATCAGCCCTCTAGCTAAAGTAACTTATGCGTATTATTAGTAATGAATTGCTAGTTTTCTTTAAACCTCATAAGTGTTTGTCTGATCGTTGCCAAGTTTCAACTATTTTCCCTCTTTCTCTATCATCTCCCCTCCAAACCAACAGGTGGACTTAAAGCAAAGTACGAATAGAATATATACTCCATTCACGGTAGGTATTACTCTCTTAAAGGTCTTTTTTTCCTACCAATATCCTTCTATATAATTGATTTCTGGTAGAGAAAGAGTCCTTTCAGAAAAAAAAATCCTTAGCTGAACAGACTTCACTATTGTGAGCCCCTCTCTCAGTCATACCTTGTACTAGTGCTTTATTAGAGGGAGCTACTTAACTAATTTTAACATTTCAATAAATTGTCTATATTTTGTCTTTTTGTTAAGGTATTATTTGGGTATAATTATATTATACATTATACATTCAACAATACCACCCTCTACTCGAAGGGTCTGTTTCCACTCAAAAGGCCAGGTGGAGGGAGATTAGCTACAAATGTTCATCACCTGGTTCCGCATACCGCCGCCAGATGGTAATTCCAGGGCACGCAATTTCCTTTCATGTACTCACTCTGTGTTTCTCTCGCGGCGCGGTGTGGTACCTCTTCCTGCTCGGCGGGTCGGTTGCTACTCGGGGGAAGTAGCTACTCAGGTCGATCACCTGGTTACGCGGACCGCCGCTAGATGGTGTTTGCAGGCTACGGAACTGTAGAGAGTTGAAGCTCCCAGTCACTGGCGGAGTCGCCGGTGTCGGGCTGGGTGTTGGGATCTTATCCTCCTCAGGTTCCTCTGGCTCAATATTTCTTTCTGGTTCATCTGATGTGAATACTATGTTAGGGATTATATTTACTACTTAAATTTTAATAAAATAGATACTATTACAAATATATGCATTAGAAAGAATAATTTTGTGTAAGCAACATAAAAAGTACGTATGAATAAAATTAATTTCTACTTTCACGCATCCTTAGTTCATCGGAAAATACACATTTTTAAAATTAAGGTCTGGGAAAGATTGTTATTCCTTTTGGTGAACAGAGATGTAACTTTTTATTCTATATGTTTCTGTAACAGCGTATATTATTTCATTTATGCTTTTTAGTGGAATGTTTCTGCAATAATGTATTTTATATTCAGATATTTTATGAGTTTTGAGTAAATATCTACATTTTTAGAAATTTAACGAGAAAGAAGTGCAACTTACCATTTATTCATATAGTTATTAATAGCCCAAAAAAGTACAGCCTTATAATTGGTCATTTTTATCATAATTTGGGGTGGCTAGCTCTCGAGAGCCCCTTGGGTCTGGTGTGGGTGTTTTTGCACTTATGTGTCTGAATGTACTGTATATAAAATTGATGTGTATCAATAAAGAAAGTCTTATCATGAGCCATTAAACAAATAAATCACCCTTCCTATAAGATAAAAACAATGGAGTAGTGAAAAAAAAAATTGAGAGTAATTGATATCAATAGGAAATATTCAAGTTCTGCCTTGATTATGTATGACATAGGTATTTAGTTTATTATAATGCATGGGAATTTTGCAAGTTAAAAAAGAGGTTTAGTTCCAGATTCTTATATTATTTCATTAAATTTTACGGAATCTGATGAATTTCTCAAATCATCGGTAAAATAAATCACATATATTTATTCACATGACTTTTACCTAGAGAATAAGTCTTGTAGTGGGGAGAAAAAAAACTCTCCCTCTCCTGTATCTTAAACTACCTACATTTACTAAAAGTGTAACGTCTATAAAAAGCTACAACGTTCTAAATCAAGAAAAAACTGGACATTATATTGGTTCAAGTCGTATCCCACCACAACTAAAGTGGTGATATCGAAAGTTTACCAATGCCCCATTTTCTTCTGTGTACGTCCCGAGCTCCCCCTATCTCTCAGCCACGACTGACCATCACGCACTTGTTGATTAACCTGGAGGCACGAGGCCAAGAGGCGCATCAACTTCGAATATTCACAGAGGATGCCGGGAAGAAAAATGTGTGACGTCTACAGCGCTAAAATATTGGGCGTGCCATAAAAAATAACTATTCTGGAACGGTCCAGATGTTGATCGTCACATGTTTCCCGTGCACTATTACCCCTTATAAGACAACATCTCCCCTTCCCTCTCGTTGTTGTCTATCCATCTCTTATGTATGACCCCTACCACCCCACCACCCCTCGCCTTTTTTTCAAGCCATAGATGAGCGAATAAATACTGCCAGTAGATCGGCGGTCAAGCCACTCTTGGCAGGATAATCCATCCGGGACACATCTAGATGTTAAATATACAATGCAAGCTTCAAAATTTCTCTTTGGACATTATAATGCAAAATTTATTTTCGGCTATTTCTCATGGATTTAACTTCAAAACCTTTTGGTACATATTTTTTTTTTAGTTTAAATTCTTTAATACAATCGCCTAGGTTTGGGAAACGTTCTAAGATACCTCAATTTAAAATTTATTCACCGATTCAAATCATATATATTATGAAGTCGTGTAGACTTGACAAATATTTAAGATATATAAATTTAAAATCTATTCGTTTGGTACTATAGTTGTTTGTTTAATTGTTGATATTGGGATGTCATTTAGACATGGGAAATGTTTAATATATTCCCTTTTACACATTAGGTTAATACAATCATTTAGGTATGAGACATTTATTAAATTTAAACTAAATATATTCATTTGGTGCTATTTTTATTATCTTAATACTATGATGTCCATTAGACAGGACAAATTAATATACATATATCTACATCATAAATTCTATTTTGCTCAGTACTGTTTATATCGATATTTGAAGTCATTTAAAATGGGGAAATATTTGTGGTATTACATCGATTATTTATGAAATTCAGATAACTTCGAGTACTTTTTATATGAGAATATAACTACGTCTTGTAGTGAGAGTCCATCTGACTATTGCATTTTCATCATATTGATATTATACAAGCATTATATAAAAAAAAGGTTTATTATTGTGAGTCCTCTGGACGAATAAGTTATTGGTTTTTGAAATTATCGACAGTTTTAATTATGTTGGACGATATAATATATATATATATATATTAAAATAGATATAAAAAATATATGTTTTTGATCAAATAAAATTATTCTTATCCAGTTATTTGGCAATGTTTTCTCTTCTATTCAGGGTTTATTTAAATATCATACCATCCTGGAGATAACCTTATTTTCTAGTTACGTTACTGCTGAGTGGGTTTGATGATATCATGATTGTGTGTATTATTCAATAATATATGCCTTTTTGGACGTTCTCCTCGGCTTACTCTTCATTTATCTTTCCTTTATCAATTTATCTTGTCACTTGTATGTTTGCTTTAGTCGTAGAGGAGAAAAAGGGATTACAAAGGCTTGTAATATTTTTGAAACGAAACAATATACATTGTTGCTGAAACGTGGAGAAATAGGAGTGTCTCTGTTTACCAAAGAGCAATCAATCTCAGATTTTCAAAAACCTCCACAAAAAAATTTATATTTGCTTACAGCTAAAAACAACTATTGAATTTATAAAAATATATTTCAAATAAAAGAGTGTTATCGTTAATAGTACTACAACTTTACAAGGATATCTCAAAAAGTTGCGGAGATATGATCAAAATTGGGTATTTCTGCTAACGCAAAGCACCCTAAAAGTAATTTTGTTTGGGAAAATAAAAATGTCATTTGGTTTTTAATGTTAAATAGTGCCTGGAATCTAAATATAATCAAAATTTATGTGCGTATTTTAAGGAAATCAATTATTTATCTTTTTACCTTGCATTAATTTAATTTAAGTTAATTTTTAAGTTGGACAGCTAATAAAAAAAATACTTGGGGGAACATTATTGAAACTCCAAATATCAAATTTTAACCCGATCGGTAAAATAGTTTCCACTATAGGCCAAGATATAGACAGATGACATCTTGAGAACTAGTTTTTCAGTTTTATGAGTTCATGAAACGTCAACATTTATCAAAATCTGGACTTCTATTTTTTTGACGACACAATACTTCTGTCTTCAAGGGGTCGAGAGAAAGTAAAAACATGTTTTTTTCCCCTACGGAGAGCAAGAACCTTAAGTTACTCATATCCCTATCAAATCCTATGATCCGTGCAACAAAACTGCCAGCAAATATCCCCTCTTTTACCAACGAGTTCTCCCCCAATCCAGACATTATCTATGATTATCCAGAACTTTTAACAGCTACAGCTTTTTATCGAGATGATATTATGTATGTACAGCCACGCATTAAGAAGGGGAGAGTACTAGGGGTGGAAACAAAAAAAAAATAAGGAGGGGAGGTAGTATCATACTTCACGCGTGAAACCGTCATATTTATAGCAAGTGCTGAATACTTGCTATTAATATTCAAACCAGTAATAGGTATTATTAGGAAGGGGAGTATAAGAAAAGTTTTTTTTTCAATGTAGTTGTGAGGGAATAGGGGAGAATAAGTAGGGGGCGGGTGGCAAGAAGTGAAAGGGGGGAGGAAAGCAAAGTTCAAGAGGGGAGACTACAAATCGTGTGTCTGCATTTAATAAACCCGGGGTTGCCAATAGAGTGTGAAGTGCACTTTACAATTTTAAGCGGAAAGAAACCTTATATATTTAAGACTTATACCACGAATTTAAAATAAGCCAGTCTCTTGGATGTCTTTAGTATAAATAAACAAAACTTCATGGAGTTAGCCCCCAAACGAGCTATACTGACCAAGATGCTTTCCATCTGTTGCAGACAGAGGGTGTCATGTGCTCAGCACAACAAAACCTGTGGCAGCTAATCTCAGTTTTCTGTACCAGAGCCACAATTTATTTTTGAAAGTAGCTCCTCATTTGTCCTCAAAAGGCTGAGTTGACGCCAATCCAGACCCACAAATTCACAGAAAATATAATGGCGCTGAGGATCGAACCCGGGACCTCTGGATCTGATCAATAGATCCAGAGGTGGCCCATTATTGGTATAATGATGGAGGAATATTAACAGGCACTGCTACAACCACAAATCCACAAAATGAGTTTTACTGATTTGAGTTTGTCCTTTGTCTTCAAGTAAGTAAACATATATTTACTACTTATATAGATGAGCGAGCTGTCAACCAGAAAATACCACTTAGATATTGCTTATGCTCAATGTCACCGTTAATGTAGAAGTTGGGTTTCGAATCCCAGCCGAGTATACTGGGGATAATTTTAACATGTGGGATTATTTTTCCCTCCACTTTCCATGATAATGTTGGTGCATCCTCCTATTCCCTAACCTTTCTTTTGAACCATTAATAACCTGGATGTTGAATTTACTAACTAAAAAATTAATGGGAAGACCTAAACTTACATAATTTCTCATAAAGTCTAAATAAAACAGTTTATGGAAGTTAAAAAAAAATAGCTAACCCTTAGTAAATCAACTCCTATTCGCCCCCCCCCCCCTCAAAACACACTTTATTTTGATAATAATTTGAATAACTCTTCAGATATAGCAAATTCTTAGCAAATTGGTTTAGTCCCATTAAAAAACCTCAAAGTTTAAGTTAGCTATCGTAAACTTTTCTATTTTAGAAATGAACATAAAATTTTATTTATTAATAAAATAATTCCCAGATAACCCTTCTGAAAAAAGTTTTAGTTCAATTAAAAAAAAACCAGTCGTTAGTGAACTACCGTTCATTTGAAAGCTAGAACAATTTAGAGGACGTGTTACCATATTTGTGTGAAGGGAGAGTTAGAAGCAATTGAGTCAAACCACCCTGAGTTCACCCGACCGGGGTCGAGCCCCTTTCTCCCCGTCATCTTCAGTCTAGTCTACCGCAAGGGTGACGCCTTAGACCATGTGGCTACCGAAGAGGGTCTCTTTAGTGTTACATGTATAAATTAAAGAGGGTGGGGCTAAAACAAGTTAAGGAAAAAAAGCTTATCCGCCTCTGGTGGCGTAGTTGGCTAACGCGCGTTAGTCGTGTTGAGCTCGACTGCTGAGGACGGGAGATTGAGGTTCGAATCTCGGTCGGGTCAACTGGGGGTGGTTTTTCCTAAATGGTTTTACACTCTCCCACCACGCAAATGCAGGCTCACTTTCTCTAATTAAACCTTCCCAATTCCTAATCCATTAACATAATTAGTACTTAAAAGCGTATAACCCGAACGGGTATAAGAACCGGTGCTAAATAATAATAAAAGAAAAAGCGTTTCGTGGCGTATAACTGGAGGACCCTTACCAGGGTTGCTGTTACTGTTGCTGCGCAGGGTCGCATAGTTGGGTCCGTAGTACGAGTTGACGAGAGGAGAGTGGTACTGCTCGAAGGTGAGTGAGGGGGGTCACTCGGGGGGTCCTGACTCCCGGGGTGGGGTGGCTGCTCACGTGCACCATCCCTCCGCTGTTTACCGGGGCCAGGTTCATCAGTAGGTCCTTCAACAGACAACCCGTTCCTTAATACACCACCATTTATAAGGGATGGATTTTAATCCAAGTCAATAATAAGAAAACGTTTTTCATATATGTCATGAGAAATTTTAATTTATCACTCATGCAATTAAAATTTTCAATATTATTGAGAATAAAAACCCAGTAGTTAATACTTAAGGCTGTGATAAATGGGGATATAAGTTAAGGTTGGTATTTGTAGTTTTTATAACCAAAAAGAATTTTATCAAAATAAATATGTTAGGCATATAGATACATCTTCGTGATAGATACTTAAAAAAAAATCTTTTACATATCGTAGTTTCAACAGTTTTAGGATACGTTGATGAACATATTTTTTCATAATTAATATAAGGTATCCAGGTCAAATTCCGTGATACCCATTACCATTTTCAAAAACTGTTGAGATAACCACGAGTAGAAAATTAAACTAAACCTGTCTACTAATAACATCTTTTCTAATATAACTATGTCCAAAACGTTTTTTTTAATCAAATATTTAAAAATAGGACATAGATTTTCGTTTACTTCCACAACACCCTAAGAGCAAGTTAAGAGTAATATCTACAATTACGGTTCAGTGGTAGTGTGTTGCATGACAAATCAAAACTCCATGTGACGAGTCTCGTTTCAGAGCTGTTTCTTTTACATAATTGAATGCATCACGACTAATCCTTGTGATAAAATCCACATATCACTTAATAAAGTAGAACTAGTATTCTCAGTTGATGGAAACAAGTTCCGATATGATGCTTGTGTTTTTTATTAAGGCTTTCACGGCAGGTGTTTGAATTCGAATTAAAGTTTTTTGGGCTGGACCACGTTTATGTTACATTTATCTAAAATAGAAGTAAAATACTGTCAATTAGGCTTATTGGAGGTATACTTTCTTTACCAACTGTTTTTACGACTATTAAACAAGGTGACTATTCCTGGCGTTTAACATAATAATTATAAATTAATAAACAAATGATTAACATAACTTAAGATGATAGTAATAGTAATAGTAATAATAATAATAATAATAATAATAATAATAATAATAATAATAATAATGTTAACAATGGCATTCACCTTCATATTAATAGTGACGCCAAAGGGGTTCCTGAGAATGGTAGGTGATCCTTGAAGTTTCTGCCTCCTGCTCAGCACCAATATCACCACGAATACGACCAGGAGGAGGAGCATGATAGCCGTCAACACCCCAATCACAACCTCCACGTAGCCTTGTCCTTCTTTAGGAGCGGCTACTGCACACAGAAAAACAACCCACAAGCTTACAGGCACCAATTGAGTGGAAAATACTCAAAACGGAGGACTTGTTTGGATCGGGTTCTTGGACAGGCCTCTTATACACCTTGATTACTAGCACTGGGACCACCCACCACAGCTGCTCGGGACAATTCCCGACTATGTATGTACCATGTGGCGGTAGATGACGGACTCGACTGTTGTACACGCATGCTTGCACAGCTTTGCTCTCCCGGTGCTGTAAGCCGAAACTTGGAACACAATTTAATGGTATTAGCATAGTTCTCCGGATATAAGTGTACAGGGATTTTGTTTTATTTTGGTTCAGACAAACTATATGTGCAGTTTTGGCTATGAGTTTCCAAACTACCTGTATAGTTAACTTTCCTTATCTTACTTTAAAAAAAACCTAATTATCTTGAAGTCAAAATTGAAAGTGACAAAGTGAGCGGTACTCGAATCAAAGCCACCCAGTAAAAGAGGCGAGAGAAAGAACACCAGTGGTCACGGCCGGTACTTACTCGTCTCGAATGTATCCCAAGCCACGTCGAGATCCACAGAGTTGACGAGAATTTCCTCGTCGCTTACATTAGCTTGTAGTTCCGAGGTGAAGTTCCCCTCTGCCGTCTCTGAGAACAGAAGGATAAGGTGCCACGTTGAGACGCGAGAAGGGTTGGGGGGTACATCTTACGCTTCCGCTTACACTCTACAAGAGTTATTGTTTTACCGTTTGACGTAGAGTGGTAGTGACATATTTAAATAGGGTTGATTTTAAATAAGTGTACACACCGTTCACCCTAAAAAAAATATAGCAGACTTGTCTTGATTGATTACAATATTACCCTTTCTTAAGGGATACACATAGTGGAACTAGCCCAGATATGGTTTCTACCTTTAAGAATCAAATAAAAGAACAAACACTACGTTCTATATAAGAGGTAGCAGTCTTTCTTTAAGGTGGGGGTGTCTGGGACGCAAGAAAAAAGGTAAATGTTTTTGCAGTTTTTATAGCAAAACATTTTTTGGATCAAAATAAATCAACTATTGCTTCAGTACAACCATTTAGATTAATTTTCTCGCATAGTGATGTCAACATTTCTGGAATATCGGTCAAGGGTGTCCTGGAATTTAATAACAACCTTTTATCTTCATTAAAAAAAAAGATATAATGTCGCTATGCTCAGGAAAGCTACTTAACAAAAATGTTGACATCACCATGTGAAGAAAATTGAACTATGTTCATAATGAAGCAATATTTTATTTACTTTGATAAAAAAAGTTTTGCTTTAAGAATTGCCAAGACACTGCCATTACTTCACGTTCCCTAGATACCCATCTTAATAGATTACACTATAAAATTATCTTTATAAGTTACACCACAATTCAACAAGTTAAGATAAGATTGCTTCCTTTTAGGATCAAAGTACACTCCGTACACCATGAAATGTAGCAGTTTTTGATTTTTTAAACACAGATTCTTACCATCCGTTTGGGCTATATGACTATGTACTAATTACTCTTATTAATTTGGATTAGGAAGGTTGGATTTAGAGGAATTAGGTGGATAAATATTGGAAACTCATTTAGGAAAAACCACCCTCAGTACAACCAACTAGGATCAACCCTGATCTTCCCGTATTCAGAAATATAGTATATTGCTGGAGTGAAGTCTTAGACCATGAGACCACAGAAGAAAGGTAGCAATATTGCCTTCATAATATATTACACTTTAAACCTATTTTTTAGCTTACCCACAAATTAACAAGAAAAATTTGCTTACACCCTTTGAGGGTAAAATAAGAGTAGGCCTATACATCGTTTACCCTAAAACTTCCTACCTTAAATGGCAAAACCCTTTCCCAATATTATATTCAAATATAAACCGTACCATTATCAAATAAATGTAAGTTGGGATTTATAAACTTAAGGTTACTAGTCCCTTCATCCTTTGTGTATCTAGCTTTCATCTATTAAACATTTAAGGTTTTTATTAATTTCATTTTCTTCATTCAAATTTGTTAACATGATTACCGTTTGATTTGAACATTTTAATTAATGAGTTTTTTATACCACTGCAGATAGGGTAATGGGGGCCATTGAATGTATATATCATCTGTGGTTAACATTGATTTGTTTTCTTAATCATAGTTAACCGTCAAGGTACATGGACATTGAAGTGGAGGCCATGGGAATGAAGTTTTGAGGAGCATGTTAGCATGTCACGAGGAGAAACAAGATTAGGAATGAAGTTATCCGGGAAAGAGTGGTAGTAGAAGGAATACATGAGATAGTAGAGGAAGCAAGACTGAGATTGTATGGACATGTGACAAGGATGGAGAGGTAGGGGATTCCAAAGAAAATGATGGCGAAAAAGTTTGTAGAAAAAATACCACAAGGGAGGCCAATAAAGCAATGGGAGGAGCAGATAACAGAAATTCTGCAAATTATAGAAGATTAGGAGATATTAAATGAGGAAGAAGGATGGAAGGATAAAGGAAGATGGAGGCATTGTTGTTGATGATGTTAATGAGTAGCCAGTCATCTGCAAATATATTGTGCTTGATAACATGTTAACTACTAGTTCTGTAAAAAGTATATCTCGCTTCCTACATTCAAAAAATGCTAAGTACATTTCATAATAATTTATCTTTGTATTTGGAAATTGTTGTTCACAGGCTTTAAGGTAATTTGACCAAAATGATTTTGTTTGCACAATTCTAACAAGAGTATAGTTAAAGTTAATAATGATTCAATTATTTCAAATCATTACAGTTCACGAGCTATAAGGGGTCAAACTCGCTAATTTATGCTTTTTTGTTCCATTGTTAAGGTAAAGTTATTAGTATTTGGGGCTGAAATTTAGTACAACTTGACAAAAAGATGAGGTGAATATTCTAAAAAAAAATCAATATTATTAATATGTTTGCTAGAATTAATTATTATTACTGAATCTTTTTTTTTTTACTTTCTTCCTATGTTTTAGCAATTAAATAATAATTTGTTTGTTGTAATAACCTGTATACAAACATGATGTATTTAATATTTTTTAATTTGCAAGCTACAATATGCTCTTTTGTATCTTAGGTGCCAGCCTGTTGAAGATCTAGATTGTTTACTAGCAATTTAATAAAGGAAAATAAAATAAAATATAACAATTTCCATAAAATATTATTATTAATATGTATAAATATTAATAACTAGCAGTCCCACGCGGCGTTGCCCGTGACCCACTGTGGTATAAGAATCATATAAGCCCATGGTGACCATGGTACCCGATTTGACATGAGAATTTATTTATCAGATTAACAATATTTTCTTCAATTTTTTTTAAAACAAGCCTAGTTAAAAAGCTAATTAAAAATTTCAAAATCTGGCTTCGAGGTGCATTCGAACCCCTTTCCGTCCACCTATGTTAAAAATTTCAGATCTCTGCGTGCCGTAGATTTGGATGGGCATCACACACAAACACACACACAGACAAACAATTCTTCTTATTATTATAGATAGTAATTATAGTATTTTAAATATTTCAGTGAAATATCAATTTTTTTTAATATTATAAATATTTAAATGACATATTAATACTACCAATAATAATAAATTATATTTACATACTTAAAAAGAATATAAATTCAATCATAAAATGAACCAATTTTTATATATATTTTATACAAGGTTTAAAAACAAAAATACTTTTACTATATCAAATTCAATAATAATTTAATTTAGTATGGACGTGTGTTACATGTCTCGTTAGATGACAAAGTGAAAATATTCTTTGAACCTTTACATTATAAATACATGTTTTGATTCATGACCTCAACTTTAACAACCTAATTGAAACTTTGTCTTAGTGCCGAAAGAAAATAAAACCACAATATTATAAAAAAAAGAGCTAAAATGGAAGTTAAAAGGTTTCGTGATTGATTCAAGTAAGTCTGTTCCACAAGACATCCAAAGTCTAGCTGGATCGCGCGACGCCTTTACAGGGATTGTACAGTGTGGACCAAGATTAAACAAACACGTACCAGTACTAGGTATATAAAATAAAAGGGAAAAATAGGAGGTTTTTACAATATTATTTCAAAATAATATTTACATAGCAGTGTTTTAATTTATATTAATTTATATACAAGACAGAAAAATACTTTATACACCAAGTAGGAAAATATATAGTTTGTCATATTTTCGATAAACACGAACCAAAACATCTGCATAAAATGAACAAAGTAATCTGACGATGAAAATACTCAAGTGGTAAATATATTAATTTAAAATGACAGTTGTTTAAATTATTTTCTTATCACTGCATCTATACGCATATATAATAATTCATCTAATGTGGTAGGGATGAGGAATTAAGCATTTTAGAGGCAGGTTACTATACCCGCATTTGCGTGGAAGGAGAGTAGGAAACCATTTATGGAAAAATCACCCTCTGCAGAGCCTACAGGAATTCGAACTACAATCTCCCCATCACAAGCAGACCAGTATAGCACGAGGTTAACGCGTATCACCATTCGGAAATTGAAGCGGTGATTTGTTTATTAAGATAACCATCCTCCCTGATTTAGGTTTTAAAATTTGAACACATTCTAAAATTATTTTTGATAAAATTCACTATCATAAGATTTTTCTTGCATACAATCTGACGGGGTGATAAAATAAAACATTAGTTTCGTATGATATTTATAGCGATAAGGAAAATTACAGATTAAAAAAAATATTAATAAATGCACTAACCTAGGCTAGAAATCAATTCTTTCTGAATCAGGATTGTTGACCCTTTCATAGTTGAAGAGTAATATGTTTGAAATCCCTTTGCTTAAAATTGCGTATTTAAATAAGTTATTGTAATTTTATGTTTAGACTTATCGAGTTAAATTAAACGTCATTTCAAAGTGTGAATTGCCTTGCCATGCAATCAGCTGAAACTGACCTTTGCCAACGTTATGGTAGCTACTGTACATTGCAAAGCTTGCCACACACTGCTATGAGACTATATTATACAAGCTTGTCAACGCTATGGTAGCTACTGTACACTATAAGGCTTGCCATCCACTCATATGGTACTGTATTCTACCAGCCTGTGTTAACGCTATGGTAGATACTGTACACTGCAAAGCTTGCTATGTACTCTTATGATACTGTATTCTATCAGGCTTTGTTAACGCTATGGTAGGTACTGTACATTGCAAAGCTTGCTATGCACTCTTATTATACTGTATTCTACCAGCCTTTGTTAACGCTATGGTAGGTACTGTACATTGCAAAGCTTGCTATGTACTCTTATGATACTGTATTCTACCAGGCTTTGTTAACGCTGTGGCAGCTACTGTACATTCGAAGGCTCTCCACACACGCAGGTGAGCCCAAACCTTTGCCTTATCGTCTTTCCATTACGTTTGGCGTTTCGGACCAGTTCAGCACGCAACTGAGCGGATTTCCTCCCCACGACACTCAAGGAACGAATAAAAGGCGTGTACTCACAAGCAAACAATAAATCACGACTCTAAAACAATTTAAACAGATTTGATTGGACGAAACACAGATGTTTACAAATATACATTTAACAATTCTGACACTAAAACTATGGCACATACATTTAATGACAGGATCTTTAAGTTTCAAGAGGATATAAACAAAGATGCCATTGAAATAATGTTGTTAACTTTGTGTCAGGTAACAAATTTACATAAAATACATTAATTGCAGTTTTTTTTAGTGCGTCCCGTTTGTGCTATCCAATTATTTACATCAAAACGGTAGGGATATGAAAGGTACGTTATTGCTTGGAGGAAATATACCATAATTTTTTCCAAGGGAGAGTGGAAAACATTTGATAAGAAACCCACCCTCGGGACACTAAGCTGAGATTTGAAAGCTAACCCCGCCGTCACTAGTAAACGTAGACCCACTTGATTAGGATGAAGCTTTAGACCACCTCTGAGCGCTTAACTTTGAGTTTTCTGTTTCTTCCACGCCAAGGCCTACTAATTAAAGCTTGCAGTTAAGGTGGGATTGAAGGGGACGCGAGAAAAAGGCCAATGTTTTTGCAGTGTTTATGGAAAAACATTTCTTTGGCCAAAATAAATAAAATATTGTTCAAGTACAAACATAGAGTTTAACTTTCTTTACATGTTGATATTAACAGCTCCTGAATATCTGCCATGAGCATAGCGGCATTTTCTAACAAACTTTTAAATGAAGAGAATAGGTTTTCTTTAAATTCTAGAACCCACATGACAGATATTCAAGAAATTTTGAGGTCACCATGTGAAGAAAGCTAAATTCTATGTTTTTACTAGAGAAACATTTTATTTATTTATTTAGGGCAAAAAAAGTGTTTCCATAAAAACTAAAAAAAAAAACTGGCTTTTTTTCGCGTCCTCTTCTCTCCTACCTTTAATGTCTCAAACTAAAAAACTTCACTATTTGTTATATATATATATATATATATATATATATATATATATATATATATATATATATATATATACATATATATATGTATATATATATATATACATATATATATATATACATATATATATGTATATATATGTTTTTTGATTAAATTATCTGTGTTATCCCAGTTTTTAATTCAGATAAAAACAACTCAGTTTTCCCATTTCTTTCGAGTTTTCAGATATGTGGTAAACTTTTCTCTTTTAGCACCGTGTCTTACTACCCGCCCGGGTTGTACTCTTATGTACTAATTACACTAAAGGTTTTAGGGATGAGGATGGTTATACTTATAGGAAGTGCACACGCATTTGCGCGGAGGTAAAGGGGAAAAGCATTTCAGAAAAACCATCATCAGTACACCTGACCGATATTCGAACCTTGATCTCCCCGTCATCATCAGTCTAGTCCACTGTGAAAATAGCGTGTTAAACCTTGCAGTCATTTAAGTGGGTAGTAAATCTTATTGATAGTGTTTGTGAAATGTTGATATATCATGATTGTGTGGTTAGATTAATACTTAGAAGATAATTTTAATCTTGATCCTTGTGATTTACTTGCCGACCGTTCTAACAACTGATCTATCCAGGTTATCGTCACAGTCAATGCGACTTCTGTAACTATTTAAATCTACACATCCTTTGAGAACCACTGGTCCAAACATTTTATCATATTTATATACACGTTTTAATTCCCACGCATGACAAAAAATAACTCTTGTCATAAAAGTGCTCACACCGAACATTAATAGACTAGCTCTGCACCCGCTTCGGTGGATGGCCGCGTGGTCTTTCGCGCTACTATCTCAGTAGGATGGACTACCGATGACGCGGAGATCTCCGTCGGGTATACTGAAGGTGGTTTTTATAAAATTGTTTTACACTCTCCCTCCATGCAAATGCGGGTATACTTCCTATTAATATAACCATAATAATCCCTAAAAACCCACCTCGGTGGCATAGTTGGCTAACGCGCTTGTCGTGTTGAGCTCGACTGCTGAGGACGGGGATATCAAAGTTCGAATCTCGGTCGGGTGAACTGGGGGGGGGGGGTCTTTCCTAAATGGTTTTCCACTCTCCCTCCACGCAAATGCGGGTTCACTTCTTCTGATTCAACCTTCCCAATTCCTAATCCATTAGCGTAATTAGTATTTAAAGCGTATAACCCGGAAAGTTAGACGCTGAGCTTTTTTTTTTTAAAGAAAAAAAGCTCTGTAACCCGCAATGATGAATGAATGGTCTAACGCCTCATGTTATAACGAATTGCCGGCGACGGGGAGATCAAGGTTCAAATTAGTGTCAGTTGTACTGAGAGTAGACTATCTTGAAGGTTTTATAACTCTCCCGCAAAGAAAATTTGGTTACAATTACTCTCTACTTGGAACTTTTTTAGGGTATATCTCTATTACAACAGCATAATTAATGTATGCGTATAATGCATGTAATGCGTGTAATGCGTATAATGAGTATAACCCTAATGCGTACTAATGAACGGCGGAAAAAACCCAATACACCTTACATACCGAACCAATTGATAATTACATGATGAGATGTAGGCCTATAACAAACGACAGAAGTTTCGTTTGTAATTTTTATTTTCGTGTTAACTCAACAATAGGTAAAATGTTTATTTGGTAACAACATATGACAGTGATGGAGAGGTTTCATTCGTTTTATAAAATTCATACAAGATACAACGGCACACAATATCACGTGACTAAATACCCCTTACCGCAACCAGCCCCTCTACAAGCCCTTTACCCTTTATTTCCTTTGCTTTCAAATTTGCGCTTTAATACATGTCATAAAATTTTACTCTATGTAATGTACCATGCCATGCTTGCTTACTAGATTAAAGATTTTAATCTAAAGAAAATAAAAAATCGGCAAGTTTTTTTTTCTCTAAAATATGGTCAATTATTTATCATTCTTTTTCTATTTTTTAGAGAGAGGTTCATTTAAAAAAACAAACGTTTATCTAAAAAATGTGCTTGTGTGTATTTTTTAGCGAGACTACATAGAGCTAATGAAATAGAAAAAAAAACTATTAGAACTCCAAAGATAAGTGGAAAAATGTAATGATTTTTTTACAACATACTATATTTTTAGTAATAACTTTAAATAAAAGTTTAACTTGACTTAGTGAATGCTATAATTCTATTTAAACTAAGTTTTTCCAAGCATCGTGTCTTACTACCCACCTGGCTTTACGCTTATGTACTAATTACGCTAATGGTCTTAAGGATTAGGAAGGTTGTATTTGGAGGTGGTGTATATGCATTTGCGTGGAGAGATAGAAAGACAGAGAGAGACAGAGAGAGTGGAAAACAATTTTATAAAAGCCCTCTCTCAGCACACCTGACCAAGATTCGAACTTCGACTACCTCGTCATCGATAGTCTAGTCTACTGTGAGTGTGACGCGTTAAATGATGTAGCCACTTACGGGGGTAACTATGTATATTAACACCCGGAGTACTTCAATGTATATAAAAAGTGTGAGACATTAAAATATAAGTACAGTATTTTCAAATTAATACTTAACTAAAACTATTTGCTATAATTATTATATGTACTTCATTTACGTATTTTAATTAATTTATATTATGGTATGCATAAATATATAGACAATGTATTTAAATTATTATTATTATTATTATTATTATTATTATTATTATTATTATTATTATTATTATTATTATTATTATTAGCACCGCGTCTTACTACCCGTTCGGGTTATACGCACTTACGCTAATGTGTAATGGTAGGGTGATTGTGAGATGAAATGAAGGACCTACAGTTTAACGTGGAATCCGAACCACGGTGGCGACCTGGCATTCCACACATTCACAAGATATCTTGTCAGAGGTGTAGGAAGGGTTTGGAAATCAGATAAATCTGTGCCGGGACCGAGGATTGAACCCCGGCCGCCAGCTCAGAAGTCTGACACCTTACCCCTAGACCACCAGGTCACCCAATGTATTTAAAGAATAATATGTTTGGATTTATTTTAGTTTGTAAGTTCATTGCAATATTATTGACAATTTAAGGGACATTGATAGTTGTGACGAGAGTATTGATACATTCATACGGCTGAATCAAACCCAACCTCTTTGTCAATGACAATAAGTGTAGTAGGGGCCTAACGCCCTAGACTGTGAGGACCCCAATGGGGTCTTAAAATTATCTTTTATAGATGCAAAATAAAATAGGGAATAAAATTAAATCTGGGCTTGTTTATGTTCACCCTAAATTGAAGAAACAAAATGTATAGAACCCAATCAGTTCTATGCACCGATTTCTTTAATTAACCAACCTTTTGTTTTTTCAGCCCTAGAGCAAGACGATCAAACCTCGACCAAGGACAAACATAAACAACGTGGGTCTGTCTGAAGGAGCTCTTATTGGAAATGGGTGAAGGGATGTTGAGGTTTTTTGGTAGCATTGTTTTGGAGGGTTGAGTGAGTTAGAGTGCTTCCGGCTTTAACAAAGTATTGGGAAAGATTAGGAAAAGCTGGAGGGTTTCCTCTGGGTAGTATTGGAAATCTAGTTCCTCTTGTGACTACAAACATTTTCAACACCCTTGAAAAACTGACTTCCTCCTGTTGGTATAGGTTGTTTAGAGAGACTTGAGATCTTACAGACAACTGAAAAGAAACTTAAACGACAGTCAAACTAGGTGATCTTGTGGGGAAAGTGCTCACCTCTAGACCCAGAGTTCGTGGGTTCAAACCCAGCTGGGGTCTACGGATATTATTGAGTGATAAAAATCCGTAGTACAATTTCCTTCGAAGGGTCGAAGGGAAAGTAAATCCATCGGTCCCATGTCGGGTGTGGCATGTAAAATAACCATGGAAGGTATCTTAAAATACCTTTTCCGGCAAAAATGGCAGGCCCTTTCGTTCTCGCTCAAAGAAGTTCTTGTGTACTGATATAATTTAATCAGTCCCAACAGTGCACGTTAAAATCCTCAAATATATAACTTAAAACTCGTTCGATACCCATCCGCTTATAAAATATATTTTGCCATTTTGACAAGATACATAAATTGGCAACACTTATCCAATCGGTAAATACCAAATTGTGAGGCGAGTGTAAATATAACAATTTTATTTAAAAAGTTAAAAAGGCAAAATATATCTCAAATAGACTATGATTCTCGGACTTATCTTATATTAAACCTTACTTATTGCAATGGCAGGTAAAGTAGAATTTCTTTTGTTTATTAAAAATGATGTCTTACAACATATGGAAGTTTCAGATATGATAATTAATTGGCGTCGTAAGTGATTAATTTACTAGTATAAATATATTGCGATGGCTATATGAAGCAAGTTCATGTATTATTTATTTACTATAGCTTAACACATAAATTAGTTTATATAGTATTTACTACTTACTATTATTTTATTAACTATCCATGTTCTTAATCCATAAAACTTTTACCACAAATGGAACTTAAAAGATCTTAAAACTTTGCAAGTTAATCCCAAATTAATTTGACTGTTTAAAATTAAACTAACATGCATACCGTATGTTTAAAATATGTACCCAAAACTAGTAAAAATTAAATGATCCTATGATCTCTTTATACTGATCTAGGTAGTGTTGTTATTAAAAAAAATTGGTCATTTAAGTTTTATAAAAGTGGAATGCTGAATGATATGAAAAAAGCATGGACTACTTAGTAACACCATCTCTCTAATTTAGTGGAGTACACGGTGACCGTATTACCTTGGATAACCTCTATCCCTCACCCCTCTTTGTATGCTATTGTGGTGAGGATGTCGAGAGGGTGGCGTCGTGACGTATCTTGTGTCGTCATCTCGTTTCTGGCACGCTTTGTCACCGCACACCTTAGAGCCAATGGGATACGATCCCCCCCACCGCCCCCACCACTTCAACCAGTTCGATTTACCAAGTGGTTTCACTTGCAGATACCAGGCTCATCTTGCGTGGGGATGGTCATAAGTAACAACGGATACGTTGAAAAGGAACTGTCTTGCTAATACTGTCATTAGTGTTAAGACTCTTTGTTCATATAATGAAGGAATGTCCACAAGTATCAATGCATATGTTTATCAGGAATTGTCTTATAATTATATAATAAATTAATAAATAAATAAATAAAAGTAGAAGTGAATAGGTTGATCAGAAGTGTCATACTAAAAGTAAAATAATTGACGGTTACTTATTACAAATATATAAATCCCTACAAACACATAGTTTTTTTAATAAACCAGTTTTATTTTATATTTTTAGTATATTCCAATATTTAGGAAAAAAAAATAATTGTATACATCTGAAAGATCCAATTATTTCTAAAAAAAAACCTCCTGTTATACCAATTTTCTTTAATTTCTGAAATTCTTCCTGTTTTACAGGCTTGTACATATTATTAAATATTATCTATTCTCCAAAGTAGTACTTGACGTGTACACTCTAAACAAGTGTACTATAATCATCACTCAGTTTGCAAGCTAATTTAACCTAAGACACTAAACCTTGTATTACACACCCAGGCCTTTATACTAGATACGTACTAATCTGATAGTAGAATGTACCCAGGTACACATAGTAAATTTATTCGTCGATCTCACCCGGATTCGAATCAGTGTCTTCCAGACTTTTGATCAACCCTTATGCACTTCTCTTCACAGAGGCAAGCGATGAATATTATTGTTTATTGGTGTATTTGTTGCTAGTATTTACCATATACTTGATTAATCTAAAGTCCTTCAAGTCAACCCATTAAAATTAAAATAAGAGTAAAAGTATTCAATCCGTGAGATAAAAAAATAAATTGTAACATTACGGATACACGCATCAGTGGTTGAATGGACCACGGATATTAATATTGCAATAGACTATTGCCGATGACGAGGAGGTCGGGGTTTAAATCCCTCTGACGTGTAACAAGAGTGGGTTTTTTTTCCTATGTGGTTTTCTACTTTTTCCTCAAAACAATATTGGTACGCTTCCACTAAATTATATCTTACTCATGTCTGCCATATTAAATGTTTATAAGCCTATAGCTCGTAAGGGGAGTAAAACGCGTTCGTATTTTAATCTAATTGAGGTGTTTAACGTGCACTTTCTGAACCGACTGATTATATCAGCACATGACGTAAGAACTAACTTAAATCTAGAACAGACACAACACTCAGCCCCCAGCCATTAATTCATAACTGTGAAAGGGTAAACCCACATTTCGTCAATGATGCAGTTTACAGATATGCCGGGAATCGAATCTGGGACCTTCGCTAAGGTGCCGTACTCTGTGCATATTAAAATTATGATTGAAGAATCTTTTAAACTATTTTGATATTCTTTAAATGAATATATATTTCTATATTATCTATATATTATATATTATATATATTATTATAATATAAAAACAACATCATTAAATAAATTGTCTGGAATCTAATTTTGAATACAAAAGAATAAGAAAACACCTTGAGACACACATATTTAGGCGAATGAATTTGACATTTTAAAATTGATTACTCAAATGACACACCATGGTGATAAAAAGATAAAAAAAAATCTAAATAAGACCTCTTAATTGAAGATTAAAGTAAAGAGGATGAAAATAATTTCCAAGACAGGCGGAAATTGGTTTTCACTTCATCAGATTGAAGGAGATGAGGAGGTAGCGACGAAGGAAGCTGCACCAGGAAACTACAAGTTACTCATTTACTTCAGATGAAGGTGCTCCGGAGGGCGGGGGGTGGCGGGGTGCTCCAATTCTCAAGACTGACGTGAACTTAAGATAAGCGCCAAGTCAAAATACTTAATAAGAGAACTATGAGACAAGATTGAAAAGTTCGTCTATAGTAAACACGTAAAGAGATTCATTTGTCTAATGATTCCCGACCAAAAGAATGTTAATGTTAAAAAAATAATATACAACTCAAGCTTGTACATCAAGGATACATCAAATCATTTCAAATTTCAAAAATCAATCAAAGGTGAATTCACAATTTAAAAAAAAAACATATTTCTTTCAAAAGAACCCAATATATTTTTACTTTCTCGCTATCTTACAGGTAACGAAAGTATTGTGATCGTAAAAAAAAATGAACTCGAGATTGTGATGAAACTTGACGTTTAAGGACACCCCGAATCCGAAAAAGTGGTTTTTGAATTTCCATCTGCCTGTGTCTGTCTGTACCTCCAACTATAGCCTAAACTATTTTATCGATCGGGCTAAAACTTGGTATCTAGGGTTTTTATAGGTTACCAAGGAATTTTTGGAATAGGATATCCAACACTAAACTTAAGGGTAGTTTCCTTAAGGACTGAACGATTATGATTGGATTTAGTTTCTAAGCTTTGATCAATATTACAAACCAAATGGCTTCTCTCAACCATTAGTACAAAAGACTTTAAGGGTTCCGGTCTGATGCGTAAATTCTAATATTTAATTTTATCTACGTAAGTCTTTGAGATATGAAATTACTTATGATTGCATACATGTAGATCTATTTATAGTAAACATTTTCTACTTGAAATATATTTTTATAAAACCAATAATTTTCAATCTATACGCAAATTAGTATATATATTTTAACTTTTCCAACATGTTAAGGTAAAGTATTACTACCGTCAAAAAAATCTAACCCGAGATGTTGATGGGTGTCAACGTTTAATGAACCCCCTGAACCCTAGAAAGTGTTTTTAGCAATGCCATCTGTCTTTGTGTCTGTCTAACCCTAAAATTAAGAGCAGTTTACTAAAGGGTGAAAAGAAAAAATTAAATATTCTCAAAATTTGCTTTAATGACTGATTAAAATTTGTATCTAGCGTTGATTAAGATTATAAACAGAATGGCTTTTTTTTCATTTTCCCAAGATAATGATTTAGGTTTCTTTTCAGAAGCAGAAATTTCTATATCTCCGCAAATATTTGAGATACCAAATAACATATCATTGTACATTTTTAGTACTATTAAAAATAAAAAAAACTTGTATTTGAGATTTATTTTTATGTTTCGAAGATATTCGAAAATTTATTAATACAATTTTGTGAGCTCTAGGTGTGATGATAATACTTAATCTCCGTGAGGGGGTGGGGGTGGAGGGAACATGATAAAATAAGTTTAAACCCAAACAATGTTTGTGCAACAAAGTGAAAGGCGCACAAATTAAAATTTGGGCAATTTAATTAATGCTTATTTTCACCATTTTAATACATTATGTGATTGTCTTAAGAAGATATTATAATAATTACCGTATATTAATAATTTAATATTATTACCGATAAAAAAAAAATGAAATCTGGTTAGTGAGATCGTATTACGTAACAATAAAACTAGTAGTGACTTTAACAATGATTTAATTGGTTTAACTTATTGAAGGGGCCGCCCACCCGCACCCACCCTCCTGAATCCGCCCTTGGTACAGCAATGATCTCTCTCTGTCATTTTAGACACACAATTTATAAAAGAAAAATTTAAAGCAATGCGATAGCCTTTAGATGTGCATCCTCTATTATTATTATTATTATTATTATTATTATTATTATTATTATCATCATCATCACCGCGTCTTACTACCCGTTCGGGTTAATACGCACTTACGCTAATGTGTAATGGTAGGGTGATTGTAAGATGAAATGAAGGACCTACAGTTTAACGTGGAATCCAAACCACGGTGGAGGCCTGGCATTCCCCACATACACAAGATGTCTTGTCAGAGGTGAAGAAAGGGTTTGAAAATCAGATAAATCTGAACCCCGGCCGCCAGCACAGAAGTCTGACACCTTACCCAAGACCACCAGGTCTCCCATCCTCTAATAAAATGGCGAAAATTTTAACTTTAAGTCAAAATTTGAATACGAAGTGTTGACCGTTGGGGATCTAAAGAGATATTTTGTATTGGTACAAATATACAAATAAAGACGTTAATTTATAGTTTAAAAAATTATAATGTTTTACGTATATGTAGTGAAAATTGTTCTCGGGCTCACTAGTGTATATTGAATAACGAATTTTGAGTAAATATTTCCATTTTTAAACAATAGAGCGAGAAAGTCCGTGCGGAAACTCCATACCATTTATTTTTACATAGAAACATTTTCTTTGAGGATTATCATGTTAAAGTCTATAAATTTATAAATATTGAAAGCGTTCTTTTCGATAGAATTACGTTAGTCGTTAGAAATGAATGTTTTGGTGCTATTAAGACAAGATTTACTTATCTTAATACAATACACTGTTTGAACTGTCACTGATATTCATTACAAATCCAAGGGCGGATCAAGAGCCTGTTGTTGAGAGGGGGATTGTTTTTTATAGGGCTCATTCAACTATAAATTTAATAATGTTTATTAATAAAACAATGTATTCAATAAAATTATTATGGTAATAATAATATTACTGGTATTCAATAAAATAATTTTTAATTATTTATTAGAATGATAAACAGTGAATTTATAAGTAAATAAAATTTGGACTAACAAATTTGTAATTTTAATTTAAAAAAAATCATAAAACAAAATTTACTTTCAGAATATAAGTAATAAAATATACCATGTACATGAGCCTGAAACATATAAGTAGGTTTTTTAACCGCTTCGGTAGCTGCAAGGTCTAGCGCGGCTCTCTAACAATAGACTAGACTTCTGATGACGATGACGGAGAGATCGAGGTTTGAATCTAGTTGTGTTTTTTCCAAAATTGGTTTATACGCTCTCCTCTCTCTATACGTAAATGCAGGTGCACTTCCTATAAATATAACCTTCACAACCCTTAAACCATTAGCGTAACTAGTATATAAGCGTATACACCAAATGGGTAGTAAGACGCGGTGCTAATTAGAGAATTTTTTTTTTAAATTTTTGATACATATAATTAATTATCATAGGCCCACAAAACTTTCTAGAAAGTTCTAGTTTCAGGCCAGTGAATTTTCTGCACATTACAGCTAATTTGATGGAGTTATTGATTAGGTCATGTAGGTCTAGGATATAGGCAAAGAGAGATGTTAGTCATTATTTACAACTTTAGGTATTGGTTTGAATATCTTTGATTATTTTATATACAGGAGAGGGAAATCACCCCCTGACCCCCTCGATCTGAAACTCTACAGAACCCGTGAATTGCCCAAGGAATAAAGTAGATTTAAGTGTCTTTTTTATTTGGTATCACTCGTATTTTTAATATTATTTGTTCAAGAGGTATCTCAGCGTATATATAGGCCACTCAAATGGGCAAGCGCATAAAAATGCCCTCTCGTTTTGTCTGATGCGCTGGTGTAGGAAGATCAGGCTTCAAATCCAGGCCAGTTACACTAAGTTAATTATCTTGTAAATAGTTTCCAGTTCACCCTTACCACTAGTGTAGGTTCATAACCTCTAAATCGGAGGTGGGCAAGATATATATTTAAATATAGCCACGGAGTGACGAATTATAAGTAAAATTCACCACATCATGTAAAAAAATTGAGAAATTAGTTTGTTCACTGCAGCATTTAAAACAACATACACAATTTTAACAAGTTTATTCAAGACATACACACTTTTACTACCAAGACTCAGACGCAAATTATATAAATTATTCAATTCGAAAATTTAAGAAAATTTAATACAAATATTGACAATTCTTTTGTCTGAAGGCAGAGATGAAACGATGTGTTGGCAAAGGGAGTAGAGAGCAATATTTGATGGCAGTGTTGCGTCAATAACTCATTCATAAAACTTATAATTTGCAGGAAATATCAAGTTACAATCACACATGCCGTCAGGAAAATGTTTATTTTACTGTGAGAGCTGGTAAACTCAAATTCACAAATTTTTTTTTATGACCAATTCACCATTGACGACAGGGTTGTCCACCCGGCTTTAAATTAAATAATCCTTATTCCTACACTTATAATATTAATATGTGGATATCCAGGACGGGTGGTAAAAAAAGGTAATTATTTATTCGACTATTTGGGTAACTTGTATCAAGTCACACATTAATCAAAAATTTTGGTCAATAACGTCAGTAATTCGAAAAATTATGGTAGTTATAGGAATAAACAATTATTGTGAACTTTTATCAAATTGTTTTGGTCCCTATTGTTCGCATTGAAATGTATTCATAATGGTAAAAATTAATAATTGTAAAAAATTGAATGCATTCTTAATTATTAATCGATTGTAAAATACTAGCGGAACTACACAGATTTCCCGTGGTAACGACTCAATGGATTGTTTGGTTACTCCTGGAAACCCCTTTCTTTGCTTCAAAAGGACAGAAAAAAATCTCATATTTCTTCCAAAACAGTTTTTATTCAAATTTAAAAAATATCAAATTCAAATTTTAAAACTCTGGCTTCAAGCTATACATGTTCAAACACAGGGACTAATTTTTTTAAATATTTTAGACGATAGATATCTCACAATGATCAAGACATAGACACAAACTCTTCATTTTATTACTATAGATAGATAGAAAATAAGATGTATCTTTTTACAAAGTATTAAGAGTTGTGATGTCAACATTCTTGATTATTTAATGAGGATTGATCTACAAACAATTAATTTGTAGATAACTCATATCTAGTTCCCTCTAGTATGCTTTACATTAAAACACTCTTAGTATAGATCTCTTTAATTTAAACTATTTCAAGAATCTACTTTTTTTAAATGGTTATTTTTATTGAAAAACTCTATAAACTGAGGGATAAAAAATTAATAAACTATTTTGATTCTAATATATGTATATGCTTAAAACCAAACATATTGACTTCAGGAAAACAAATAAATGTATACAATATGAAGAAAGAAGTTTATGTTTTAGGAAAGTGAAATACCATTATTTTATTTCCTCCATCAAAATGAATATTTACATATTTTCCTTGCAAAAAAAAAAAAAAAAAAAAAAAAAAAAATTTGAAGCTCCAGAAAGGTGACACAAACCAAACGAGAAACTTTTATAAAACACATTTGATTATCCCCAAACTTCCCCTGCTTCACAATGCCCACGTGTCAAACTGTGTTTTTCAAACCTTCTCTTCCTGCCTGCCTGTTAAAGCATTTCAAAAGGCTATTTAATTCCTGCCTCTCACTCGCTCCTATGAACACGACACGTAAATAAGTTTATGAATGAACGTGACGTATCCGTGAAAGAGAATAGAATTTGAATAGCTAAATGTCTTTCAAATTATGGCTTCGAGCGGAAGGGTTAGATCGCCATTGTTAAGACGCACCTTTGGTATATTTTTAGCGATAACAGGTTCAACCTAAACTTCCTTTTCCAATGGTTTATCTTTGTTCTCGATTAAACCTGAAGCACCTGAGTTTGTGGAATATTAGAATAATAATTTAATACAAAATATATTAATATTTACATAATTGTTACTTTATTAGATATTGATCTAAGTACCCGGAAATACCTGGGGATAACTATTTTTAGTTTAATGACTGTACATGTAAGCTTTAAGATTGATGCCTGAATTGCCACGGGCCCAACCAGAATTTAAAAAAAACCTAGTTAAAATTTTAAAATTCTAGCTTCAAGGCGCACACGTTCGTGTTCAGGGGCTACTAATTTTTAAAATTTCAGACCTCCACGCAATCTCACGACAATCCAACAAATTATTAATTTTATTAATATAGATTATGCAAAATTAATACTTAATCCGGGTGTCGGACAGTATTAATGCATCAGGGTCGCAATGGATTGAAACAACGGATACTAAAAAGTCTAGGTTTGAATCTCAGCTTGATTATTTGAAGTTGGCTTAGAGATTCAATTTATCGATATTTTTATCTCCATCTTTTCTTCACACTAATGCCGATACACTTGCAATAAAATAAGTTTTTTCAATCCATACTTCTTAGACTATTCCGTTAATATTCTTTGTATCAAAACACTTGATAGTAAATAATGTAACTATAGACTCTCAACACATGTTATCAGAGCTTATTATCGTACTTATAGTTTGTGATCAACGAGTCGGTCCTACACCTTAAATCAGTTGATAGGGCATCAGTGATTGAAATGAGGGTCTTGGGTTCAATTTATGACATGGTTTGAATTTATATCATTGGTGAAATTAGGGGTTTCCCCATTCCACCAATGATGACTTAATTACTTGAATATTTTCTATATTATAGAATTATTTTTTTTGTAAGTAATGTGCTATTATAATCTGTCAATTAAGAAAGTGAACGCTAAATACGCTCAGTAAATAATCTCTTAACAACTAATGACCCTCCTACTTTCGCATCACTAAGAAACTTTATTCCGACAGGGATCCGAACCAGAGGTCTTTCAAATAGAGGCCACGTATATATGCATAGTGCCTTGGTGATCTTTCTCTTATAAAACATTGTAACTATATTTAAAGAAGCTTATGGCTTAATTCAGGTTAAATTTTGATCTGCACTAAAATTAGAATTAGATAGATTTATTTTATAAGAAAAAAATAAACAAAAATATAATTTTGATACGAAACAATAAATACCACAGAAATATTATGACAAAATATTTTGTTTATATCAGACTTGAAAAAAAATAAAGGTAATTAAACCAAACAACATGTATTTAATTTGAATGAGAAGTTTCATTTACATGTCAGCATACATTTCACGACATGAATGGAATTATTTATGCCAGGGAAAATTAAATTTAAGAAAATAAGAATTCCATTCCAAGGGAAATCCAATTCTAAACCACATTTTCATTTTACGCTTACCCCTTTACTCCTTTAGTCCCACATCGCAAAACTAGGAAAAGTTTTCAAAAGGGTGCCTCTTTTTTTATTACTTTTACGTTTGTTGTTTTTGAAGAAGCATTTTAAAGTAACAAAAAAGTTGTAGCAGAACATAAATAGCATTAGATCTGGTTACATGAGCTCAGTCAAGAAGAGATGGTATATTTTACAACGATCAGATAAAGACGTCGAAGTTTCTTTAAAATTACAGTAATCTAGTTGTAAACACTTGTATTACACCAATTAAAAAAGTAAAGTAATTTGTATAATTATTTAGGATCTAACAATAAGGGCTGCAAATGAAGTTGGCCACATTAATAGTGGTTGGGTAGATACGTGATACCCACTTCGGTGGACGCATGGTATAAGGCGCTACTCTAACAGTAGACAAGACAACCGAGGATGGGGAGATTGAGGTTTAAATCTCGGTCAGGTGTACTGAGGGTGGTTTTACCAAAATTATTTCCCATTCTCCTTTCATGCAAATGCGGATATACTTCCTCTAAATATAACCTTCCTAAACCATAAAACCATTAGGGTAATTAGTACATAAGCGTATAGCACAAATGGGTAGTAAGACGCGGTGCAGTTTTTTAAAAAAGGTTTTCGGTCCGAGTTCGGCCCCATGTTGGCATACTAACATGGCCCCAGATATCATTTTCTTATTTATCTCTTTAACTATTAGTCATAATTTAATCAGACAACCGCTATCTCTCAGTTTACAATATGAATTACAATAATGTGTTGGTGTACTAGCTTGTACTTGGCTGTTGTGGCTGTTGTGTTACATTAAGTACGGAATTATATCAAAATACGATCCTAGCCTAACCCAATCCAACCAAACCCAACACAACCTAGCCTAACCTATGACACAGAACCTAACACAACACAATCCTAGGTCTGTATAAAATGATAAGGAAAGTTTTATTGGTTCGTGGGGCTGAATAAGTATTGTGATTAGTACCGACCAAAAGTGTTAGTGAGGCCAAATTTGTATTTACCCAAAGTAAGCTCACACATAATCTTCCTCTCCGAAATTTCATTGGAAAATTACACTAACACTAGCAATACTAAAACAGATATTATTTTGATACACTAATTTGTATCTGAACTCAACATCAATGTGGTTGTCTAATAGACTTTTATTTACCAATCTAAAGTGGTTTTTTGTTATATTTAAAAAAGTTTGGTTTTTTTGTTATATTTAAAAACAGTTTGTCAACCTATTACAGCTCATTATTCAAACCCTCAACCTTATAGTGGCAGGGAGTTTTGATGTCATTTGTGGTAACACTGTTTGCAGTTAACTGTAGCAGTACTAAATAGTATGACCTTGCTAACAGACATTTTAGAATATACAAAAGGCAAAGACCACCGGTTTTGTGCACAGACAATAACAAACATACTTTTTAATCATTATTAATTATTATTATTACTATTATTATTATTACTATTAATACTACTATTATTATTGAAATAATGGTACTAGTTTTGTGAACAAAGCTCACGCATGTAACGACATATTAAATATTTCAAAATTGTGAATTTATGTTTGCTTGGAAAACAGTTTTAATATGTTTTAAAGTAAAACTTTGCTATTATTTTTTTTTTCTTGGTAAAAACAAAATAAGTTTTTAGCTCTATCTTGAAATGTACAATTAAAAGTATTAATTGAACCAAGGTCTTTAACCTAGTGTGCCAAAGATCCCAGAATGGAATTTTGTGCCTAAACCCTAGAGATGCTAGTTTTTTTTTAGATTTTTTGTCATCGTGTCTTACTACACGTTAGGCCTATGTAATAATTACACCAATGTGTTAGGGATTATGAGGGTTTAATTTAGAGGGATGGCACCCACATTTCCATGGAAGGAGGGTGTAAAACTATTCAGGTAAAACCATATTTTGTGCACCCAATCGGGATCGAGCCCCACTCTCCCCATCTTCGGCAGTCTAGTCTTACACTGAGAGTAGCACGTTAGACCACGTGGCCACCGACGCAGGTAGGCCTATGTTATATGAGTATATTGTCTCGGGTTTTAATTAGTATTTTTATTTCAAAGGTTCGTTTGTAATTTTTTAAGCCAAATAACGTTTCACAATCCGATTAGTGAGGAGATTTTTAATTGCTATGTTCTTTTATCAAAAATTATGCATATATATTTTCTAAATTATTTTTATAGCGTAGTTATTAATTAAATATGTTGAAAAATTAAAACTTTGTAGACCCATAGTTTTCAATTTCAAATAGATTATTATTAGCACCACGTCTTACTACTCGTTCGGGTTATACGCACTTACGCTAATGTGTAATGGTAGGGTGATTGTGAGATGAAATGAAGGTCCTACAGTTTAACGTTGAATCCGAACCACGGTGGAGGCCTGGCATTCCCAACATTCACAAGATGTCTTGTAAGAGGTGAAGGAAGGGTTTGGTAATCAGATAAATCTGTGCCGGGACCGAGGATTGAACCCCGGCCGCCAGCATAGAAGTCTGACACCTTACCCCTTGACCACCAGGTCACCATTCCAAAAAGAAACTTAATCTTGGCTAGCTTAGTCGAAGAAAATCTGAATCGAATCTCATGCTAAGTTTATTTTATCGAATCATGTTCTAGACGAATCCAATTCTTTTAATTGGAATTGAATATTTTATTTTATTAATAAGTTCTAATACAAATCGAACCATTTATTTTAGTTTTATTATATTAATGTTTCAAACAAAATAAGTCTTGAGAAATTTACTATGTTATGATACCGAATATAATCCAATCCAATTATAAAATATTTTTAAAAATGTTGATAAAAATTTTAGAGGTAAAAATATTTTTATAAATAAATAAATCCCAAAAGGGGAAAAATCAACCAAAGTTCACACCAATTTTTTAATCATAGTTTAAAGATTGTTAATATCTAATAAGAGGTAGCTGCTTTTTAAAATTAAAATATATTTGTGGCAAAAAACTATTCCACACGTGATTCATTTACGACCTGAAAATCAAGTCAATCTCTCTAGTCATTCCACTATGTAACTGGCTTGAGATCTGATGTTAATTTATTAAGTATTAATTAATTATATATTTGAATTTTGAACTAAGCCCATTGAATCTGAATCTAGGATTTGTTTGGATTCAAAATGTCGAATATAATCCGAATCTGTCAGTACTAAGAATCAAAATTTCGGTTCGAGTTTTAATCTTAGTAAGGTTCACACAGGCTTATAAAAAAAGGAACTATCAGATTTTTTTAAAAGCACTGCGTCTTAATATCTTTCCTGTTATACGTTAAACCTTCAGGATTATATTTTAAGTAAATAAATATATGAAATAAAATGGCTACAAATAATAATAACAAATATTAAAATTGTTTTTTACGCAAAACATAATTTCACTTTATATTCTTATTTTTGTAATATGATTAAATAATAAACCATATTAAATAATAGGTAGTTTATGTCCAGTATACATTCATCCAAGCGGGACTTGAAATATTTCATACTTTTAAATAACTATAAATACCTAGATTGGATTTTGAACCTGATTGTGGGTAAATAATAAATCAGGTCTTCAAATAATGACATAACTACTCTGATATTTTAAGGTATTTAAGATATCAAATGTTTTATTGCAAAAAGTGCAATGGCTATTGAAATGTATTAATTATATTTGATGTTTACCGACAGCAGACCAGTTTTCATAAAAAGGGGCCTTTTAAAAATAGAAATATAATATGTTTTTTGCTGTTAAAATTGATAGTATTTTACCATTTTATTATTTTTTTCTAATAGGCAATCTATATTTTTAAAAAAGGCTATCTAAGAAGGGTGTGCGAATTCCACTTTTTCAATTCGAAATTTTCTCGAGGTCAAATTGAAGCTCGAATATTTTATTTTATGCTTAAAAATATATTATATTGTGGCTATTTATATTACTTTATGCAATAACATTTATTGGCAAATGTTTAATTGTTTGTAATATTTTGTATTTATCTGACGAAACAAGTTATTATCATAACAATCAATTCCTTCAGATTTTTTTCCACATGAATATTAAATCGTTATATCCGAAACATCTCAGAATGACAAAATGTGAACATAATTGGAGTATTTCAGCAGTAAATATTTTTACTGACAAAGCTTTGAAGCCAAAATTTGTTTCGAAGTGAAGTCGAAGCTGATGTTTGTTTTGATGAAGTCAAGTCAAAGTTTTGAAGCTTCGCACACCCGTACTATCTAACAAAAGAGACAGTCAGATAGAATAAATTGACGTATCGATACCTGATAGGAGATATAGTAGTTTTTATAACGCTCAGATAAGACAATTTCCTATTAGAATTGGGTTTTAGTTTGTTGATTATACATAAATTGAAAAAGTAAAAAAAAAAAAAAAAACCTTTAGGAAGAGTAACCTTTCATTCAGGATGAAGTGTTAAATAAAATCTAGCTAAATGTTGAGCTAATAACCCCGGAAAGCTGCAAAGTTTTTACGCTGCATATGGAAGCTGGGCGTTAAACGGAATCGCAAAGCACGTTTTTCATCAGGGACAGATTTAGCTACGTGTTTCTATGATAACATTTTTATAACGGAGATTATTTTATCTTAAAGTATTGAGTTTTAATGCAGATTTTAACTAAAACTTTTTAACTTAAATTTTAAAGCGCAAAGTACGATTAATATACTTTTAAGTACACTCGCTTTTTAATAATATTTGAAACCCAATGTGCTATTTTCCCCCAAAATAATTATTCTCTGGTTCTGAAACTTAATCAAAGATATTTTCTTTTTCGTAAAGTTATATAAATAACTTAAACGGGTGGAATTATTTTATAATGTAGGGAATATTTTTATAGTCTTCATTCAAACGGATACTGTCGCTCTTAGTTAACATATTAAAAAAATATATTTCCCTAAAAAAAAATAGTTTAGGCCTTTGAAAAACTATACAGACATTATAGAAAATATCTACGGATAAAAATAACATTAATGGGTAGTAAGATGCGCTGCTATAAACAGTAACAAAAAATAATAGTATATTTTCCAAATTTTTAATATATTAATAATATGTGAATTATTTATTGCAACAAAATAGATTAAAATACTAAACATTCAAATTCTCTTTAATATAAAGATTTTATGGACTAACAGATCTGTTCATAATTTAAGTTATCCTTAAAAGTACTTTTACAAAATTACATCATATCCAACGATTGGATTGAGTTTAACAAGAAGTTGAGAAACAAGTGGATTAAAATTACGGCTCATCCATTATGGTTTTATTATGATGGGGATGTCTGGGTTTGAATCAAAGCTAGATATACTTATGATTATTTTTATGCAAATACGCGTGGATTTTTTCTAAGCCACATCTTTCTTATCCGTCCAAGTGTAATTAAATGTGGGTACCCTGATATAGTAAGATGCAACAGGAAGAAAAACTAGTATAATATAACTCATATTCAACAACACTGATTACGTTGAATGTTTTATACGTTAATCTTGTATTAATTAAAAATAAATGGTATGGAACTCGACACGGACTTTTTCACTCTACTGTTTAAAAATGGAGGTATTTACTCAAATTTCGTAATATATGTGAAACGAAATAATATACTCTACAAAATCAAAGCATAAATTGCACCTTACTTACGTAAAACATTTTTGGAGTCCCAGTTTTAAATTTTATAATTTTAGTTTTAAAGAATGTCCTCATTTGTATGTTTGCACCAATAAAAATGATTGATTTTTATTCCCCAAGGATCAACACTTCATTTAAAATTTCGACTTCCAGTTAGAATTTTAACATTTTATAGGTGTTTCACATATTCAGGTCTTCGCATTGCTATTCAATTTCTCATTTATAAATTTTGACCAATAAAAAATACAAATATTGACTATTGATTCTTAAATAGAGATAGATCATTGTTGTACAAACATTTCTGCAAAGAGGTTAAAGGAAAATAACAAAATTAACAGAGACTTACTTTAATTTATTAATTCTATGGCACTACCGAATTATTGCGTTAAAACTTTAGTATCTCTTTACAACTAAAATTCACAAAATTGTATTAATATATTTGCCAATCTCTCAGAAACTTTTGATTTTATATAAATATATTTCGAATAAAAGTTTTTTATTTTAATAGCACTACAATTTTGCATTGATAAGTTATTTAGTATCTCAATTAGTTGCAGAAATATGGAAATTTCCGCTTCTGTACGGTACCCAAAAATTCATTTTCATAAAAAAATGGAAATAGCCATTTTATTTATAATCTTAATCAACATTTAGATACGAATATTAAACTTGTTAGAGCTAACTTTGAGAAAATCAAGTTTTTCCCTTTTCGCCCTTTATTAAACTACTTTTAATTTTAGGGTTAAAAAGAGACACAGTCAGACCGCATTGCAAAAACCCCTTTTTATGGGTCGGGAGATATTGAGACGGGATAACCATCAACATTTCAGGATAGATTTTTTTACGGTCTTAATACTTACCTTCAGTGTTCGAAAAGTTAAAAAATATATACATAAAAAATTGCATATAGCTTGAAATTTATTGGATTATAAAAAATAGTTTCCAATTTGTATTATAAATATTACATATTTTCAATGATAAGTAATTTCATATCTAAAAGAGTTATGGAATATGATAAATAATAAGAATTTACGCATCAGTCCAGACCTATTAAATTCACTTTGCCGAAATATTGAGAGTAGCCATTTTGTTTGGAATATTTATAGATGACATAAATGAAATTTAATCCAAATCGTTTGAACCGATTTTGATAAAATCGACTTTTTCTTTTTTTTGCCCTTAAGTAAACTACTCTTAATTTTAGGATTATATATCCATTTCCAAAAACCCTCGGGGTAACCCTATGAAAACCCGAGATACAAAGTATTAGCCTGATCGGTAAAATAGTTTATGCTCTAGTTGGAGGTAACAGAACAGACTGAAATTAAAAAACAACTATTTTTAATTTCTGGGGGTTATGAAACGTCAACAGTCATCAAAATCTCGAGTTTTTTTTACGATCACAATACTTTCTCTATCTGTAAGATAGCGGGAAATTAAAACTGGTACTTTACCCCACAAACTCTCTCTTTTTCATCTTAATATAGAGACATTTACTAAAAACTCAAGATGTGTTAAACTAGATCAAACACCTTGTAGCAGAAGCCCTCCACCAAAGTTTATGGATGAAATAATATACACTTTAACAGAAGCATTGAGAAAAGAGGAACATTTTTGTCCATCAAAAAGAACAGTAATCAATTTAAATAGTTTAATTGCTCTATTAAAAATATATATATTTTCTTGGAGTTCAGAAAAAAACTCGTTTTATAAAATACACATTCCAAATTAAAGATATTAATTTTGAATAGTATTACAACTTTTCAATGATATGTTATGTCGCATCTCAAATATTTGTGGAGATTAGATACAAATAGTAAACTATGACCATGTAAAGTACCCTTAAACTCATTTTCATGGAAAAAGTGAGAATATTTATTTTATTTTCATTGCTAAACAATATCAGGATAAAAATTGTAATCAAAATAGTTTAGTGGGATTCGGATCGACTCGATTTTTTCCTCTTTTTTGTTTCTTACTAAACTAATCTTGATTTTATAGTTAGATATTTAATTCCAAAAGTCACCAGGGGAAGTGCAATAAAAATCTTAGATACCGAAATTTAGTACTATCAGTAAAATTGCTCAGGCCTTAGGCTGAGATAAAGAAAGACAAACATCAAGACAGCGTCACGGGGGCCACTTTTTTTCGGTTTCAGGATATCATAAACGTCGACATTTATCAAAATCTAGAGTCCGATTTATTTTAACGATCACAATACCTCTCTCTCCGAGGGGTCGAGAGAAAATAAAAGCCACCTTTGCTTTATACTACACCTTCCTAAAAGTGACACCATAAAAAAAAAAAGATCAATTCTCATTCCCTCCGAAGTTGCTATGGTCAATCCTTTCGTAAACTTTCATCAAGTGTGGCTGACAAAACACTATAAAAACTTTTCCAATTCTGTCACCGTAAAGGACGGAGAGATAATCTTTTGACGTTTCTAACTCATCCCATAAAAAATAAATGGAAGAGGTGTCAATTTGTACTTTGTCGTGAGTGTACGGGGATATATATTTATAACACAGTGCGGAGAGTGTGATAAGCTGCTTTTATGGATCCATACATTTATGTAGTTACCTTATTCACGTAAGGGCAGCGACTGGCTAGCAAAACCTAGTTCCCTCCACCCTCCCCTCCCCCCACACTATTTCCGGTATATGGACCTACACTTTCACTCTCCACCCTCCTGATGCTTTCAACACCTAAGGGTTGAAGGATAAAGGGAGAACACAGACAAAACACCTAGGGGCAAAAAAAAAAAATATATATATACCAAGGAGACAACAAACACGCTAAAGAAAATGTGTGGTTAGTAATAAACATCTTCTTCATAATCTCCAGTCATGATAAGACTCGCTAAACTCACCCACCTTCTTGCTTTATCCTTCTCCATCTTCGTGTATCCCTTTCCCTTTATTTCTCAGTATTTTGTCTCTTTATTCTCCCAGAGTTTTCAAATAAGTACTACAGAGTAGCACCTGCCACCACTAAAACATCCTTCCGCCTTCTTTGACCTTATTAAATATTTTTTTTTACTCTGTCAAATTTTGAAAGGTCAAAAGGTTAAAGTTATACTCATGACAACAAAAACTTGTTTAGCTTAGTCTTGAAGTATCTTTTTTTTTTTATCGCAAGAGCTTATGATGACACTTAACCATGGAGTAGACTAACAGATGCAAGATAAATAATGGAGCAACAAGTCAAGTAAAAAAAAAAATACTTCAGAGAAAATAACTTCTATCTTTTTTTTTTGGAACTACTGGCCGTATTTGAATAAGAGAAAGGTCCACACATATATAATTATAAACAGAATTTTTGGAAACTCATAGCCCAAACCGCACATAAGTTTATTTGAAACAAAAGTAAAATAAATTCTCTGTTCACTTACATCCGGAAACCTATGCTAAAACCATTAAATTGTGTTCAAAGTTTCGGCGTACAGCACCGGTATAGCAAAGCTGTTCAAGCATACGTGTACAACAAGTTGCATAAAAGTTAGGCGCGTGGCATTGCACATATAATAATGGCAAGCAAGTTATGCGATGTAAGACCGTTAATGATGGCCTTCAGAACGGATTCCTATTTATACTGGTGTGTTGTTTACTATTAATTGTGGTATGTTCTAGTGCCGTGTCCCAAGATGTCGAGGTGTGTAGTACCGTGCGTCTCTCTTCAATGCAACTTGTTGTACACGCATGCTTCAACAGCTTTACTATCCCGGCGCTTTACGCTGAAACTTTGAACACATTAAATTATTATACTTGTGATATAATTTGTGTTAAGACTCAAATAGGCTGAACAAGGATATTATTATTATTATTATTAGCACCGCGTCTTACTACCCATTCGGGTTATACGCACTTACGCTAATTTGTAATGGTAGGGTGAATGTGAGATGAAATGAAGGACCTACAGTTTAAACCGAACCACGGTGGAGGCCTGGTTTTCCCCACATTCACAAGATGTCTTGTCAGAGGTGAAGGAAGGGTTTGGTAATCATATAAATCTTTGCCGGGACCGAGGATTGAACCCCGGCCGCCAGCATAGAATTCTGACACCTTACCCCTAGACCACCAGGTCACCGAACAAGGATAAATCAAATTGTATTGTTATAGTTTTCCGGATGTAGGTATAAAGGGATTTTGTGTTACTTTTGGTTCAAACAAACTATATGTGCAGTTTGGGCTTTGAGTTTCCAAACACCTATATACAACATATACAATATATAGGTATATCAATTAATGTATATCTCACTGAAATACCAAGTATAAATATATTAATCATATTATAATAAAGAACAAGGTTCAAAACGTTGCTAATGATCAACACATAAGTAGTTGATTAACATAGTGTTTATATTTATAAGAAGTGTAACCACAATTGCACGAAGAGAGAATGGAAAACCATTTGGGAGAAATAAAACCTCTTACACCCGACCAAAATTAGAACCTCTTTCTTCCTGTCATCAACAGTCTAAATTACTGCCAGAGTAGCGCGTTAGACCTTGCGGCCACCCAAGCGGGTATCCTCCTTATTGAAAATTTTCAAATTGAAACGTTGTTCGACGGATGATTGCTATCCGCACTATATCTTGGTTCTATATTTTAGGAGAAATTAATGTAAACATTACACATACATTGTAATAAGTACACAAATATTGTTATAGTCAACAATATACAAGAGATGTAATGCCGTGTGGTAGTGTGACCAAGCCGTTCTACCAATATTAATGTAGTGAGTGTTGTAGTCAACAATATACAACAGATATTAACGCAATTGTCATGTTCCTTTCCTTTTATCACGAATATTCATAATACTTTGGTCATTACGGCCTTTATGTTATTAATTTGTTCTATTGTTTCTATATTCAACTCGAAACGAGCATTAATCTTTTGTCCCACCTGTCAAAGTTGTATAGAAATTATTTATTTATTTTCTTATTTGCTATTAGATATTATATTTGATACAATAAATCAAAAGTGTCAGGTAAGTAAAAGTAACAAAAAACTTTGCAGATATATAAAAATTATATATTGTCTTTGTTTCTAATGAAATAAAACCCTATCTATGACCTAGCGAAGTTGAAACAAATAATTTTCACGTTTACTATGCTACTCTGCTAGATATTTTATGCTTACATTTAGATATTAGCTAGCCCAAATCAAACTAGTCTAACATAACTTAACGTAAGCCAACCTTACCTAGACCAATCCAAGATAGATTAAATAACATAGCTTATTTAATTTAACAATACCAACTAAACATTTAGTCATAGTTATATTAAAAACGTAGATACCAATATTAAAAATGCTTCATTATTTGCATTCCTGAATCAAGTAGTTTTCTTTTAAATTTATTTTATATTTACTTATCTTGGAAACTTAAGATCTTTTATAAACAGCTGAAAATAGCATACATTTAAAAGTGACACGTTTTATTTCCAAAAAAGGAGAATATTAATTAAATATTTGATAAGGAGTTAAAATCACCGAGCTCGGCCATATTCGGTGGCCACATGGTCTAAGGCATTACTCTCACAGCTATACTAGACTGCCGATGACGGAGAAGTCGGGATTCGATCCTTGTTGGGGTCTGTACTGAGGGTAATTATTATTATTATTATTATTATTATTATTATTAGCACCGCGTCTTATTACCCGTTCGGGTTATACGCACTTACGCTAATGTGTAATGGTAGGGTGATTGTGAGATGAAATGAAGGACCTACAGTTTAACGTGGAATCCGAACCACGGTGGCGACCTGGCATTCCACACATTCACAAGATGTCTTGTCAGAGGTGTAGGAAGGGTTTGGAAATCAGATAAATCTGTGCCGGGACCGAGGATCGAACCCCGGCCGCTGAGGATAGTTATTCTTAAAGGTTTTCCCCTTTTCCTCCACGCAAATGTGAGTACACTTCTTATAAGCGCAACATTTCTAGTCCCTAATTCATTATAGTAATTAGTACATAGGCGTATAGCCCAAGCGGGAAGTAAGACGCGGCGCTAAATAAAGATAAAATAAAAACTAATCAACTTGAATGTAATCAACGTAGCAAACAATAAAGTAAAAGCAATCTATTCTGTACCTCTTACAAATTGAACTGTCTCACCTGACTCGAAAAGAACCTCGCTGACCATGATCCAACGAGCAGCGAAGTAGAGGTGTATCTTCACGAAACGACCTACACGGTAATGCAGATGGATGGACACGTTACGGGCGTTCTCTAAGATTGTATCAGGCATGTAGGAGTAAGAGAGAGGTCGACCGTTGTAGAACTGACCGCCGATACTGAAGAACACTTTCGCTTTGCTGAAAACCTGAAAAACCAATTAGATACATTTATTTCGGGGGATCACGCTCGATAAATAGTTCGAGTGTACCGACAAAAATATCTAAAAAGATTTGGCTCTTTGGTTGGTTTCGTTCTATTGAACGGAATAGGATCAAAACACTTATGTGGTATCACAGCTCACCTGATTGCACATCTGTCTACTGAAATAAGAGTTACAGGTTCTATTACCGACATGTCAACATTATTTATCAGAGGTATAAATGGGGCTTTCCTTTTTACACAGTGAAGAATTAATGGGTTGAGTGTCCATTTTAGAATAAAATTAGTTTGAAAGTCGTTTGCTGATTGATATTATAAGTAGGTCCAGAAATTGAACGTTAAATAGCCAAATTCAAAAATATAATGATACAATCAATATATACCTTATATAAATATATTCGTTTATAATATGCTATAATCCCATCAACTATCAGCACCGTAAAATATGTAACACAAGATGTTTATAATCAGAAAAATAGATTTTAAGTAAATGTGACCATAGTTAATCTAGAGAGGGGAGTGGATGGTAACCATTTGGGAGTAGAAATAGTTCAATCGAAATAAATAAAAATAAAATTGTGACCTCTTTGATAAGTCGGACAAATAATCCGTGAGGCTAGAACCATCATTATACTATTTGTTTACTCTCCAAATTGTTCGTGTAATTATTTGGATGGTATACCAGCTGGTACTTCGTGTGGGATCAATGTAGAAGTGTTTACTCACAAACTCGCAAGTACACACATTATAAGGAAGGATTACTTGAAACAGATTGACCTTTAACTTAACTTATGGTTAATTAACCAAAACCTTTGTGACAATTTGGATAAGTCCCCTTTCAGGAAAAAGTATACATGATGCCAGTCGGGAATCAAACCCAGGACCTTACGTTTGTAGCTAGATGCACTTACCACTATACCACGGTGCCGATTTGAATATGGGTTGTTCTTCTTATACCAAAGGTGCCCAACATACAGCCCAAGAATGGATTTTCTACGGCTAGTTTAAGATAAAGACAATGGGAAATTTATTTTAGTGATGTGTATATATATATATATATATATATGGATGATCGAAAATACTACTCATGTATCACGTGTTAAGACTATCCATAAGAATAAAACGAACTACTGCAACCATTTTTTTATAACCAGATGGTCAGAATTTCTTTTTTCACATTTCAAAGTTGATTTTGACAAGACTTTCCCTCTTTCCCCACCAATCCAATATTGGATACCAGTGTAGTGGTGTATTCACAGTTTGAATTTGTGTATTTAGTCGTGCTTTCTATAAGCTCAAAGAAAATATCAGCGTGTTTTTTTTAAATACCTGTTCATAAGTTATCTTGATTGTTTCTTCCAATCCGTAAAAAAAAAAATAATACGAGTGTCACGTTTTTAATAAAAAGTGGAGTGAGGAATATTTTTGTATTGTTGATAAGAATCGGCAAATCTTGTGAATTTTTGTAAGTGTCTTACCGGTGATAAACTCTTAGTTTTATTAAAATTTGCAAGGAAATACTTGTATGCATTTGGTAGTATCTACATTTGCGAACAAACGTCCTCAAAAATGAAGATAATAAGATCCAAGTAGCGCAACCGCATCCCATACGAACATTTGCATGCGGTACTACGACTCTGTTTTCCAAACTTGCTCCAGATATAAACACCCTGTCACTTGAAATGAAAGCTAAAAAATACCACTAAATTGGTGGGTTAGTATACATAGTGTACACAGTTTACTTATGATTAAATAAATGTATTTATCCTTCTTGATTAAATAATGTTTATTAAATTATTTAAAATAAATTTAGTTTAAATAGAATATTGAAGGGCTTCAGGTTGGTTTGGAATTGAATATACTCTAATTATTATGTATGCTGTTGAGTGAACAACAAGAATAAATACAGGCAAATATGTATATAATGTTGGACCATGAAATTTATATATATATATTTTTATATATTATATATGCGTAAATGTACGCGTGCCCATTAGAGCGACTAAACTTTTAGCTATCAATCATATTCTCACCACAATGATAGCTGCAGTAAAGCTTTTATTTAGTGTCTTATCTTATAAAAGTGTTAAATTATTACCGCTAGGTGCTGTGTGTCCACTGTGATTGAACAAGGATTTTTGTGTGAGAAGGGGACTAGAAATGTCAATGTAGTGGCAAAAAATAGGTACAGTTTATAGAATAAGAAAATAGCAAAACTTACATTGTTTGTATGCATCTCTAAACATATTATCTACAATCAAATCGCGCAGGCTGAGATGGGGTGGTCTGTCATGTGATGTATACGAGTGGTGGCAGGCATGTACACACACTATTAGTTGGGAAACCTGAAGATACGAGACCCCTTGGTAGAGCAAGCATGTCGTGGATGGGACGATGGTGTATATATGGATTTGTAAGAGGTTGGGTGTTAGGTTTTATAAATGATGGAGGTGTCTCAGGGTAAGGTTGAATGGTGATCTTATGTTCTGGCAGCCATGATCTTCGATTCCATTAAGGCGGCCACCTCGGTCAGCAAGAAAGTATCAATCGCAGTAGGTCACACGGTAGAAATAGAATGGTATTGTCGTTCTCTGGATTTGTTTTACTATTCTCTCCAAGCTCATACCTCCCCTCTTTCTCTTCACCTACAACCACTCATTGTCATGTCAATAAGAAAGAGGGGAAAATTATTATTATTATTATTATTATTATTAGCACATGTCTTACTACCCGTTCAGGTTGTACGCACTTACGCTAATGTGTAATGGTAGGGTGATTGTGAGATGAAATGAAGGACCTACAGTTTAACGTGGAATCCGAACCACGGTGGAGGCCTGGCATTCCCCACATTCACAAGTTGTGATTAATACACGTCTTGTCAGAGGTGAAGGAAGAGTTTGTCAATCAGATAATCCTGTGCTGGGACAGGGGATTGAACCCCGGACCCCCAACACAGAAGTCTGACACATTACCCCTAGACCACCAGGTCACCAAGAGGGGAAAGAAAACTACGAAAATTATTATCTCAAGGTAAAGAGAAAAGCTCGCTGCTAGTTACAAATAACTTAAATGTTCTGTTGTGAGACTATAAAATATTTATTGTGTTTATTAGGAGGAGGCTATATTTAGAGCCCTTTTTTCATCAATTGAAGTTTCATAGCTCCACAAACGTGTTTAAAAAGTAGTTGAAAATGATCTAATATAACATGTTTACGCATTTGATATGAAAAAGATCCACGATGGAATATTTCAGCTTTATTTTGGCGTGAGCCATATTGTGAAATTAATGCATCCTAGAATTAAATATTTAATTATAGCTGAACTTGTGCGCGGCATTTTCTCTCGTAACGAGACGACCACCTTAGGTCTAGAAAGCTATTTAGTTGTATAAAATAAGTGAAAACAAGCGTCACATAAATGTTAAACAATGTATCTAAGTGTACAAAAGAGTAACTTAAGATATTAAAATGATTTTTTTTTGTTAATTTTACAAATTTAAACAAAACACACTCTAGGTACTTGCATTATTTTTACTACCTGAATATCCAAATGGTTCTCAACACAAAACGGATCGGATTGAGGAGCGATAGACCCAAAGTTCACCAGCCACACAAATTGAAAAGAGGATTTATTGTTTGACACAACAACGTTTGAATATTTGTTTTTCTTTTGTAATCTTACCAGAGGCGTTCCACCCTTCAAACTGTCCGTACTTTATGAAAATACGACCCGTGTATGAATAAGCGAGGGGGTTGAGGGTGGAAAAAGGGATGCGTTGCTCTGGTAACACCACCTCTTCAAAGTGGAATGGGTTGACCCGTTTTGTTAGGGGACCGGGTGAAGATAAACACCCGTAAATAATTCGGTTTTTATCGACACGTCTAATTTTAAGGGTCGCTAACGAATATGATAACACAGAGCTGGCGATAGAAACTAATCGGAAGTGCGCCAGCATTTCCTTGAAATGTGAATGGAAAGCCCATAGTTTTAATCTTAATCTCTAAATGAATATAAAATAAAAATTCAAACAAATCTTGGTAATGTCTCACTTATTAATTGGTTCATTTTAGTACCACAGTTATATATCTCCCATTTTAAATAAGTCAAAGCTTTTAGAAAGGAAAAAAATAATATGGTATTTGATAAATAAATTATAAGTACTTAATAATTTTAGTTAACTTTTCTACACATGGTAATCTCAACCGTTTCTGTACATTTATTAGTCATTATGGACTTTGAGCATGAATTTGATTTATTATCAAAATGTGTTTAACTGCCACTATGCTTACGATAGATATTGAATAATTTTTTTGAAATTATTAGATGTAAAGATTAAACCTAACAAATCTACTAGAATAGTATTTGTTTATTTTAATAAGTCATAATTTCTTATACATTGTAGTAACCTTAAATAGCGTTTTTTTTTGCATCTCATCCTAAAGTAACTGTAAATATTTAATTATCATAACAATCACTGTAAGAGACATTCGTATTATCCACTCGAACAACTATTTCTATTTCTACTAACTTTTAGTAAGCATTAAATAGTTTTTATTAGATCAGCTAGCATTTTTAATACATACAAATTAAGATTTATTTTGTTTATAACGTAATTAAGTAGATTAAAATAAATGCTATATAATAGATTTATTAAAATATTAGTAAACATATCAATTAATTTGATTAGTTACGAGTAGAATTACATTTAAATTATTTATAACTAATATTTAAAGTTTATTATTAGACTATACAATCTACACAATAAATGTTTTGATTTATTTAAATGTATATGGATAATAGAATACGTTTAATTTAACTCAATTTTATGATGTAAAAAACTCATAATTTTACAATAATGTATCAATATATGTTTTTACAATACCATCCAATAGTGAAATGATTGGCTATTGAAACATCAAGGAAATTAACATAAAAAAAACCCAACTAAACTCATTTACCGGTAATGGACTTGAAGTGACATTTCGCACCATTGACCGGCACTTCTATCTCCAATTAAAATGAAATGTGATTTGAATTGTATGTTAATAGGTGATATTTGCTCAAATTAACTTTGGAGAGTTATATGAGGAATTAACTCAACGTGTTTATAGACGTTCACTCTGAATTAAATTGAATTTATGCTTTATCATGAAAATATATTGCATCATTAATACCAAGAAGTGATGCAAATCACTATTTCCACTAAGAAAAAAGCTCAGGTACCATTTAAAACATTTCGACTATTTAGTTTATGGATACAGTTTTTTGGTATTTATTTATTTTACTTAGATTTTTATTGCATTATGCTTATTATTTAAGAAATACTTACTCTATGGAATTAGGAATTCGAAATTTCATTGTCACACTTATAAAAAAAGTATGACACCTATCCCTATCTTGAGCTAGTTCTATCCAATCCACCTCATTACACCCTATCACTATCTTGAGCTAGTTTTATCCAGTCCACCTCATTACACCCTATCCCTATCTTGAGCTAGTTCTATCCAGTCCACCTCATTATACCCTATCCCTATCTTGAGCTAGTTCTATCCAGTCCACCTCATTATACCCTATCACTATCTTGAGATAGTTCTATCCAGTCCACCTCTTTACATCTTATCTCTTTAAGGTCCATTCTAATGTTTTGCTCCTGTCTGCGTCTAGGTTTTCCCGAGAGTCCTTCCCATTGCTTTTGCCATTTAATACCTGATCACGGTTCTAGATTCTCCCTTTCACGCTTCATGTTCTTCCACCGTAATCTAAGAAACTTTTTTATCCTATCAATGTATAGTGATGAGTAGAGGCTATGTAACTCCTAATTTTGTAACCTTCTGCACTCCCCAATGCCTCATTCCTTTAGGGCTCAAGATATTCCCAAGCACCTTGTTTTCGAACACACTTGTTTTCATAATGTAAGGTAACAGACCACGTTTCACATCCATAGAGAACAACCGGTAAAATTGTTTGGTATATTCTGAGTTTTACATTTCTTGAAAGCAGGCGAGTTGTCAACAACATACTTACAGATACTTTTAAATACAATAATTTCGAATAGTTGATGTTGACCAAAGGTCACTATAACTATCATACATACTTCAAAACATACGATTAATGTTACCCAAACATTTATTAAATAAGACGTGGCGTTGAAAAAAAAAAATCATCTTACCTTCAAAAAGCTACGGATGAAAAATCTCTGGATTAGCATCAAAGTATTATTAAAGTCCAATTTTAGTAGGAAGAGCTTTTAGGTGACGGATTAAAAATTTACTAAACCTACTTTCACGTATTCACGAGTTAATTAAAATAATATGTACTTGTAAATTTTAATAGATATCATCAAAGTTTATATAATAATTGTAAAATATGATCAATTTTGGCCAAAATAAGTATTTGTATCATCAAAAAGAAACTTCCTATTAAAACTGGACTTTATAATAAAATCTCATACAGCTTTGACTTGTAAGCTAAGTTTTTTAACTATGATTCATTCACATACGAATACCGATTTATTTTTTAGGAATAATAGTTTCATGCCCAAGCAATACTATACAATTATATAGTGTTTTTTTTATATATTTAAATAATAATTTAGAATATATGTATGAAAGTGTATCTTTTTTGTAAATTTAGATAACCATATTATATGAGCGCTTAATTATATGTAAATTAAGATAGAATATATATTAATTTATTTGGAAATCTAAAAATTATATTGCGATGTAAACAATTACTAGTGTTATTAAAAAAAAGAAAAATTTTCAGAAGTAATTCAAAGAAATATAAATCCATATTTAAATATTCGTATTATGTGTGTTTGATAATAAATGATAATTATTTTCACAGATGAACATGTTTTATTAAGTAACATTAAAACCACTTAATCAAGATTTAACGATATGTTTCTCTAAACATTGAATTGTGAATTATATAATTATATAATATATATATATATAATGTACCAGAATTAATATTATAATAAATGTAGAGCATAATTAATAATTCAATATATAAAGCATTCCGTGCTTCTGTTCTAATTGTAAAAAAATAGTTGATTTTTTAAGAGTTTTTTATTTTTTGTAGGAGAGCCATGATTATTGATAATTAAAAGAATAACTATTTTGAAATTTTTTTCATTTTCATCATTTATAAAAATAGTTAATATTAATAAATTCAGACAGGTTTATCTAAATAGCATATTGATAACTATTTTAGATATTTTAAAAATAAATTGTCACATACCTGCACATTTTTGGCAAATAGGTTGTTGGTGAATATGTGTACTGCTGTAAAATTTCGAATTTGATCGAACTCGAAGATCATCTCCACGTATTTGCTTGGAAATGAATCGTTCTTCCAAGCCACCCAACCATTTCCTGGAACCAATAAATTCAATCATGGAGTTTTAATGAGAAATACACTCTTTGGAAATCTCAATTAAGTATAATGACGTTTTAAAAATAATTTGGTTAACCCAAATCTTTAAATATTTTTCTATTTATTTAAAAAAAATAGGGATGTGTGTTTGTAATATAAATATTTAGTCTAAGCTCATAAAAAATAATATTATAGATGTGCATGTACATATTAGTTAAAATAGTATATACTCAGAATAAATTTATATCGTGAAATTAAAACAACTAAAAGTAAATTAACAAGTGGCAATAGTTGATTAGTTAAAATTAACACAACATAACATGAGTTTATAATTACTAAAATTATGTCTACCTCGTTTATGCGTCACGATATATTTCTTAGCACCAAATCTTGCTAACATCGGTTATGTTATCAATTACGATAATTGTTTTTGGGATTAATAAGGCTATAGTTAGAAGAATTTTACCCACATTTGCATTGAGGAAGAGTGGAAAACAATTTAAAAAATCACCTTTAGTACACCCGGCTGAGATTCGAACCTAGATCTCGTCATTGTTGGCATTCTATTCTACTGCAAGATTAGCGCCATAGACCATGCAGCCACCAAAGCAGGCTTTCATGATAGTTATCTGACCTTTAATGACATTTAATTCTTGAACGTAATGTACAAATTCGTCTAGAAAATGTTAACATTTATTTAATTCATTAAATTATAATGTGGTGTATTGCAATTATAAATAATTTAATCAAAACAGTTTCTAAGCACATTCTAAAACTATAAACAAAGATTAAGGTAAAGTTTGAATTTGATACCCTTAAGAATATGTATCAGTTCTACGTTTTCTCACATAATTTAAGCCTCGTTCAAACCCATCTGATAGTCATTTTTGAATTATTTTATATGTATGTACACATAATGTTAATAGAATATATGGATCGATACAGGCGATTTGCTGAGCTGGTGACGTCACTAAGTACAAACCAGCACGTTATATACTTAATTCTATTTGGAAAGACATACTAAATTGTTAAAAACTAAGTCATATTTTGGTACTTTAGTAAATGAACCTTTAAAACACACACAAATCTGCAGTTAGCAGTATTACTCTACTTATTAAAAAAAATGTTTGGCTATCTTAATATTAAAATATAACTGTGGCGTACTGAGTGACGTAGGCAATGATACAATGAAATTCCTCAAAGTGGCGATACCTTTCTATTCTATTTACATTGTATACACTATGCATGGGGGTTTGTTAAGACACAATTTTTAAAATTTGGAGTGAATTTAAATAGAAGGTTGAATAGGTTTAGTTAGTGGTTTTAGCTTTAAAAATGTATTATAGTGTTGCTATATATATATATATATATATATATATATATATATAATATAATAAATATAATAAATATAATAGCAACACTATAATACATTTTTAAAGCATAAACCAACTAACTAAACCTATTCAACCTTCTATTCGGATTCACTCCGAATTTAAAAAAGTGTCATATATATCCTATAAAATTATTAGGAAAAGTTTTCTTGCACAATCTTTTATAATATTTTATTTTATTCTGATAAATATAGTTAATATCACAACTTTCAATTAAATTACTTCAGTCTTTTATCATACATATATATATATATATATATTATTTTTACAGCTCCAAATGGCAATAATTTACCATAAATTGTGTTATCTAGCTGTCAATATCTTTAATGGCGAAGCTTCGTAACTATCGAAGTCAGATTTTTTTTTTCGAAGCGAAGTTGAAGCTGATATTTGGTTCTAAACCAAGTAGAAGTATCGAAGCTTCACACCCCCCTACAATACATGTATTTTGACTAGGGCCTATAGACTTTGTTACTTTATATCAGTTAAATTACCATTTATAATCACCACCGAGGTTTTAATGTCATTACGGAATTCAAAATATATGTTTAAAATTATTATTCTAGCACTTATAACAGAGTTAAATACTAAAACCAAGATAATTCCACAGACACCCATGAAGGGAGGGAAGTCTATTTACACACCAGTAGGAGTCGCCTACTTTTGTAACCTTAGAAGTCAACCGCGTTTGGTCCAATAAGTAAAAGGGCGCGCCTTCTAAATTGAGTTGTACTTGCTGCAGGGAACGTCCCCGGTTTTTCTACATGAAGGAATTTCCCGCGGACTCTCTCTCTCTCTCTATGCCACTATCACCCAAAAGCTCTCCCTCATTTGTCGCCATGATAGAAACAAGGGCAGCGAGATTGGAATCGGGCAAGACATGTTCACTCGCTTGCGCTATTTCCTTCAGCGTTCTCTTTTCATTCCCTCGTGGTCAATTCTTCTTTGAACCACTTTTTTTTCTTCCTCCTTTTTTCCACATCATCTCATTCTTCTATGTTTTAAAGTATCTCTCACTCGGGCTTATTTTTTTTATAGAACTATGTTCCCACTCTATCTTTACAGTTTGGTTCCCTATGCCGTTTCTAAAAATAAAATAAAATAAAACAATCTTCAAGTTAAAACCCTTTTGTTCCTTTTTTGTTCCACCACGTTTCAAATACAACTGTCCTCCTTTCCAACCCTTGAACTTCTACTTTTATATCTTCACTCTCAAACTATTTCTCTCTTTCTTAACCCCTTATCCCCCAAAAATTTTCCTCTTCCTTTCTTTCTTTTGTCGTTGCACTCACCAGTTTCCAATTTCCCAGGAAAAGATAAATTCTCACCGCCATTTCCCGTCACTTTTTGTCTCTGCTATTACAAAACGTCACAGTTGAAAATATAAAGCCCTCAGGTTGTAAGATACAAGTGCCACGAGTAGATTTGTCACTCTCTTTGAAAGGATACTTCTTTTTTTTAACAGTTGTGAATCATAAAGAATTGCTCTTTTGTCATAAACTAGATCTGTTAGAGAAACTAATAATGAAAATTTGATTGGACACGTAAATAGCACGTATTTCTAATGTAATAAGGGTCCCAAGATCAATTAATATAATCGTAGATAAAAAAATATCATTGTCCTCTGTGTCGAATTGGTGGCGGTGAGAAATGGTGATTTAAAAAAAAATTATAGATGCTTAAGACATATCTTAAATGTACAAAAAATTGACAGCTACTAAAATAGAATGAGTTAGACTCCCAATAGTTGCTGTGGCAGATGTTTTTACTACAATAAGGGCCCCGAATATGACTAGTAGAAAAGCAATGAAAAAAATATAATTAGCCTTTAGCAGTGATAAATTGTTTATGTGTGTGTTGTATAATCCATTTGTCTTTTAATTCGTGTGTTATAATATAATAATAATAATACTTAGCACCGCGTCTTACTACCCGTTTGGGTTATACGCTTTAAGTACTAATTACTCTAATGGATTAGGAATTGGGGAGGTTGAATTAGAGGAAGTGAACCCGCATTTGAGTGGCGGTAGAGTGGAAAACCATTTAGGAAAAACCACCCCCAGTTCACCCGACCGATATTCGAACCTCGATCTCCCCGTCCTCAGCAGCCGGACTCAACACGACAAGCGCGTTAGCCAACTACGCCACCGAGGCGGGTAATTGTTTGTTGATATGGCTATATAGCACAGAAATTAGATGATAAATTACTGTAAATACAAAATATGTCCCGAAATGAATAAACACTATAATGTCGATCCTTTTAGTAAAATAGTTCTGGTGGAGCTAGAGCCTCACCAGTTTGTTCAACTTCTTCAGCCAACTTTGATCGTGGAGGCCAGAAAAGATCTAGAATACAGGATGAGTACAAAGAGGCTATAGCTCTTGAAACAAGTGTACTAACTCTTCATAACAGTTACTCTACAAATGAAGGTAAATTAAATATATATTACTTATTCTTATCCTATTAGTGTGATTATTAATACATCCTTGATGGGTAGTAAGAAACGGTGCATTAACATTACATTAATGGAGCTAAGGGGAATAAACAAATAGAGGTCTACATTATTTTTTAAATTTTGTCCACCACGTCCTTACTAGGCTACAAAAAATAGTGGGTCAAAGATAAGAAGAAAAAATATTTTTTTTAGGAAATGTACCCAAATTTGCGTTGGAGTGAGAGTTTAGTAATAAAAAACTCACCGTACAATTAGCTGGTATTGAATCCTTACCTCTCCATTACCGGAAAACCATTAATCCAAGTGCCTATCAACGTGGGAATTTTTTAAATTAATATGTATTAGGTAACAAGTTTAATTATTATCCTGCAGTCAAGATTATCTTAACTCCCATAGCTCTTACTGTTAAATGTTTAAGCCTACTATTCAGCAAAATGATCTGTATGTTATGTTTCATAGTATATATATATTTTATAATATATATATATAAATATATATATATCATATTATATATTTTATAATATATATATAATATATATATTATTATATATCTATGAAACAGAACATACAGATCATTTTGATGAATAGTAGGCTTAAACATTTATATATATATAATATAATATAATAATATATATATTTATAATATTTATATATATTAATATTTATATATTTATATATATTTATATATATATTATTATATTATTATATATATATATATATATATTATATGTAATGGTGGATTCATGTGCCATCAAAAGTAAGATTTAACATTATGTTCTCAAGAGCTAGGATAAAAATAATAATGCTAAGAACAAGTGTTTGTTTAGTTAGAACTTAAAAGTTGTCGAAAATGTGTGTCTAAGAGAAGGTTTTAGTAATAAATGAGGATAAAAAAAGAGATAAAAACATCGGAAGTGGGGGTAAAAAAAGTCCTTGAAGTTTGCAGTTGAAATTATACGGGAAACAACTTACAATGATCTTGTAAAAAGTTTTCGTCTAACTTTGGGACTTAACTCATGTCATTTTCGTTCGTGAAACTGTTTTCGCAGAGTAACAATTTAATTGTGATGTATCACATATTAACCTCTGCGGAACGTTCTTGTCCATTATGCAGAAAGCTCCGGAAAGTCGTTAACTCAAGTTTCTTTGTAAACTTACATAATTTCATTTAGGTGAAAACTAACCCTTACCTCAGGGTTGATTTACAGCAGCATTTTAACATTAGAAATATAAGAGTAATATTGCATTCAGGTTTGAATGTAATGATTTTAAATTTGCTACGATATTATGACAAAAGTTACTTTATTTTGCACATCTGTTCTTGTCATAGAATCTGTGCTTATCGGGCTTAAAATAAATAAGGCATTTTGATCCAATTCAGTATGATTGTAATTTATTCTTTTCCATAATGTTGTTTTATTCCAGATTATTTTCATGTAATTTCATCGTCAGCCTATATAAATTGGTCTATCTAAAGTTACCTAATAACTAAAATGTAAACTTAGTGAAACTGGCATAAAATAATTTTTAGAACTTACGTTAAAAATATATATATTCTTTCAATAACACTACATTATTATTATTAGTACTGCGTCTTACTACCCGTTTGGGTTATACGCACTTACGCTAATGTGTAATGGTAGGGTGATTGTGAGAGGAAATGGAGGACCTACAGTCTAACGTGGGATCCAAACCACGGTGAAGGCCTGGTATTCCACAGTAGCGTTATAAAATATTTATTTTATTAAACGTAACTTGAATATATGTTAATCACTTATTCAATATAATAATTAGGTCGCAATAATTTTGAATGTGGTAATATTTTCTGGACAAATGGTGAAAATCAGTTTAAATATTTCCACTAAATATTATTTCAACAAAACTCTGTATTAATATTGTAGCCTACATGCTCAAGACTTACTGAAATCTAAAGTCTGGTTATTCATTTTAGTCAAGTCAATGGTTTTAAAACTTTTGAAAATACCTACACTAATAAATTTGGTTCCCTTTCAACGAGACTAAAAAGTCACATTATACTCTACTAGATACTATTACTTAATTTTTTTTTCTAATTTAAAAAAAATACCTTGATGTTTAGATATCAAACTACGGTGAGTCATTGGTATGATTTTTTTTTAAAAAGATGAAACATTACAACTAAAATAAATCGAACTCGTTTATCTTTAAAATGGACATATTTTTGGTCAAGTGCGAGGTTATTCAATTCTAATGGTGCAAAAGTGAAACGGTTTTATTCCTAAACGGACTGACAGACGGTAGAACAGTTCGTCCCAGCAGATACGCGATGTTTGGTCGTTCACTTGCTGGCAATGGAGGTACTGACACGGTGTCCTTGATGTGTCCTCACAAAAAGAAGTCGCAGGGTGTTAAATTTGGTGATCGCGGAGGCCAGAGCAATATTGGAAATTCCTTTTGTCCAGCACGGATGATCCGAACATCCCGGTTGGTTAGTATTCAGGTATTGACGAACATCCCGGCGGCAATTACCATGCCCAGACAAGAACTTGTTTCCGTTCTCCTTCCTTACAATCCGTCGTTACCTCTTGGTTACCGTGACACCACCCTCACTACAGGCTTTCTGTTTTTCATCATTACTTTTGAATAACCCTGTACTATCTCAAATGTATAGTAATAAACCTTTTAAAATTAATTAGTTTCAGCTATTGTTCCATCTGCTATGCTTATAAATATTGGACATGCCTTGCTATATTAGAGACAGTAAGTATCGGTCGAGCCTTTTTTATTGGTTGAGGGCCCGTTTTGGGTGATTTTATCTAGAAGCTCGAAGCGCTGTTTTCAATTCTTCTTGAGTCGCTGATCTTGGTAGTGAAGAAAGTCTTCTGAGGGGAGTTCAAGATGATGGATAGGGTAACAAAGTTATTAATAGTTCCCAGACAGTTGGTCTAGATACGAGTTCAGGTCCAGGAGTTAAATAATGTTCACTTGGCAGAGGTCTTTGATAATAGGGAAACGGAGTATTTTGAGAAATACAGTGTCATTAGATTTTTTTTTTTAAAGTATATTCTTTCACGTTGTTTTATTTGAAGAATTTAATGTGCACTTTATGAACCGACTGATTATATCAGCACACGACTCATTAACTAACTTAAATCTAGAACACACAGAACACTCAGCCTCCAGAAATTAATTCATCACTTTGAACAGGGTGAAGGGGGTGAAGGGGGCGGGGGGCACGACGAAGACTCACATTTTACTAATGATGCATTTATCGGCTACGCCAGGAATCTAACCCGAGGCTCTTACCACAGTAGGTAGCTATGAGACTAAGCTAAGGTGCCAGACCTACTGTATGTACATGTACTGTTGTTAGCAGTATACCAAATTTCTTATACAGGTTGTTCGGAAACTCTTAGGCCCAATTGTACATATATTTTGTTTGAACAAAAAGTAAGCCCATACCTCAAACACTTACATTCGGCAAATTAAGCTAATACCATTAAATAGTTTTCAAAGTTTCGGCGTACAGCGCTGGGGGAGCAAAGATGTATAAGCATGCGTGTGTACAACAAGTTGCATAATAATTAGGAACGTGGCACTGCATATGTAGTAACGGCCAGCATATCAAGTAGTAATGGGATGATAACTCAGTTGTTAGCGAGGATGATTTGGTAGTAAGACTCGTAATTGAAGCGGTAAATGTGTGAGCTATCCCAGATATCTTCAAACGGGTGCGCCAGTCGCTGCTGCGTAGAATGATGCCCTGCAGCGAAGTCAGGGGTGGTCATTTCGAGCACTTGCTGTGATGTAGAACCATTGATGATGTTCGTTTAAACGTATTCACATTTCTAGATGGACTGGTGTGTTGTTTTCTATTAACTAGGGTATGATCATCTGCCATGCTCCAAGATGTCAAGGTATGCAGTGCCACGCGCCTAATTCCTACGCAACTTGTTGTACACGCATGCTTGCACAGCTTTGTTTTGTTCTCCCGTCGCTGTACGCTGACACTTTGAACACAATTTAATGGTATTAGCTTACTTTGCCAAAAGTAAGTGTATAAGGATGTTGTCTTCCGTTTGGTTCATACGAACTATATGTGCAATTTGGGCGTTGTCTTTCCGAACAACCTGTTATATATATATATATATATATATATATATTATATATATGTGTGTGTGTATACGACCTTAGATTCCAAAATAGCCAAAATCTTTAATCCTCCAACAAGGGAATCCTGAACATAGTTTATATACTTTTGAGAACTATACATAACAAAAAAAGTATTTAAAAAATAAAGTTGACACGTCATCAATATCAGGGTCCTGCATTAATAATCAAGTTAAGCTTGATACCTTTCAGTCAGTCAGTCAGTCAGTCAGTCAGAAAGTCAGTTAGCGTAGGATACATCTATAAAGTATTTTTAGACATATTTATAAAATTTAAAAACAAACATATCAATCCAAATACAGATATCCGTGTGAATATAACTAATGAATTAATCTAAAGTGTGTAGAACACATCTATCCTTACACATTTCAGCAGTTAGGGCAAATTTTGAAAACAAGACCGCCACCACGTGACGTTGTACGTACAGTACCTATTTTCACGAACACTTCCGCAGGAGTAATTGCGGGTGTTTGTAATAAGGTAGGGTGAGGGTTGTGGGGCAGGGTGGTCGAATGGAAGTGATACTATTGGTTAGGGTCAGGAAGGGGATGGGGGAAGGGAGGGATGTTGGGAGTGTGAAACCAATCTGGTTGAAACAGAAAAACCAAAAATGTGGTTTGGCTCCATCTCTCGTCAAGTACACGAGCTCACGATGATTGGTAACTCATTAACATACCGCATACTCTGAAAACCCAGTCGTAGTCAGAGAGAGAGAGAGAGAGAGAGAGAGAGAAGACATGAAAAAGAAGGAAAAATAAACAGGGTGTGATAAAATGGTCAACTAACTGGACCAAGATAGTAAGATTATTTGACAAAATAGCAAAGTTAGCAACTATAAAGAGAGTGGTTGGTAAAGTTTTGAAAATATTAGTAGATTTAATTAATGATGACTGATTTACATTTAGGGATCGTAACTAACGATACGTTTTGTTCCACTCATGAAATTTATTCATCGCTTGGATGAACCTAAAAATAAGTGTGTGAAAATATACAGTTTAGGTCACTAATAATGGCTCGTTTTTAGTGAAATGTATATTTTAAAATTTTGATTGTACCAAGAAAAAATATTTTTAAATATCCCTTGTTTGAGTATTATGATGGTTTGTAAGTTGTTAACAAGGCAAGATAGGTTTTATTGGACTGTATTGGACTGAAATGTTTTAGACTATTGATTCCTACTATAAAGTATCGAGCCTTAATTAATTTCTGTGTGTTTTGTAAAATATATAGAGGATTTTTTTTTTTAAATATTCCTGTGAAGCCTCACTTTCCCTGGAAACAAACTCCGACCAGCCTCTGGAAGTATAACACATGTGTCTGGGATAACTTTATGACTTTCTAGGGTAAGTACTGCACTTTACCTTCTAGACAATCAAACCATTGTCATTTTGATACAAATGGTGACTACATTAAAAACCTGTAATCTGTGGGGTTGATAAGATCAACATTTATTATAAATAAATTACTACGTTGATGCAGTACCTACCTTCTAGTTTTAAACATGTCCGCGAAGTTATATGCAAATGACCTGCTAAACTAATCTTAAGTTAGTTCTCTAGCGCAGGCATGTGTGAATATCAAGGAGTTTAATATACCATAAAAGTTAGTGGTTAATAATACGGATCGTAAACTTGTTCAAGCGTTGCGTAAACCATTCAAAGAAAAAAAAATCAAGATTTTGGAATAATCTGGGCCCGAACCACTGAGATGTTACGGCTATATGCAGCAAGGAGCTGTTACATTAATTTTAAAAGCTATTAGGATCATATAACACAGAGAATAATAGCTTTCATTCAAATACTTTAAATTTTTGTTGTTCAAAATATAGTTTTATGCAGGCCTATTAGCTTAAAATATTTATTAATTATAAACTGGTAGTAAATAAATAAATAAATGTTACAGCGCACCGCACAGAATTTCTCTCTCTTCTATAAATTCGTAAGATTTCTGAACGGAATAATGTACATTTTATCATCACCACTCCACATAAGAACACGAATAAAATAATATACAATGATATAGAATCAATGAGAAAAGAGGCGGATCTTTGTCACCGATGAGCATTTCAATCAGTTTAATGTTTTAAAGGCCTTAATAAAAAGGTATTTGAACCATTTTCTGACAGCTTGGAAACTGGGATCTGCTTTACATGTTCAATTTATTAAAATTGTATTACTAGAGATTCATGAAACGTCAAGATTCATCAAAATTTCTGTTTTAAATCTTATATTTTTATTTTTACAGAATTAATATCCTCATTTGTATGTTTGGACCAATAAAAAAAGATTAATATTGGGTCCACAAGGGTCAACACCTCGTATTAAAATTTCGATTTCCAGTTAAAATTTTAACATTTGATTAGGTGTTGCACACCTTCAAGTCATCGCATTGATATTTAATTATTCATTTATAAATGTTGACCAATAAAAAAATGTAAATATTGACTATTGAGTCTAAAATGGAGATAGATCATTGCTGTACAAACATTTCTCCTAAGAGGTTTAAGGAAATATAATTTACTTTTTTATTTTTAGATACTTACTTATATTTAATTACTCTAGGCATTGGAGAATTATTGCGTTAAGACTTAAGTAGTATATGTTTACAACTAAAGCTCACAAAATTGTACTAATATATTTGCAAATATCTCAGAAACTGTTAATTTTATAAAAATATATGTAAATTTTTTTTTAATTTCTAATAGTCCTACAATTTTGCAATGATAAGTTGTTTAGTATCTCAAATAGTTGTGGAGATACGGAAATTAACGCTTCTGCAAAGTATCCTAAAAATAATTTTCATGGGAAAATGAAAATAGCCAGTTTATTTATAATCTTAATCAACGCCTAGATACGAATTTTAATCAAAATCGTTGGAGCGATTTTGAGAAAACCTATTTTTTTCTCTTTTCGCCCCTTATAAAACTACATTAATTTTAAGTTTTAATAGACACAGAGACAGACGGCATTGCAAAGACTATTTTTTAGGGTTCGGGGGGTCATTTGCATTTCTCTGATAATAACTATAAAATTAAATTCTGTTTTCGTTTCCCGCGTTCCCATTTTGAATAGTAAATAAAACGCTAAGAAGCTATGAAATACTTCTGTGTCAAAATACACTTGTTAATTTGTCACAGGTAATTCAAAAGAGATAGAATAGACTAATCATTAGACGCAAGCTGGGATGATAGCACAACTAAAGCGCTTTATCTGCTTCATATCAGTGACCATCGTGTTATTTCTTTTTAGGTATTTTTATTTTACAAAATTATGTTGGCGATAGTGAATATAATATATTAACATGTACTTACCTGCTTTTGATCCATATTTACGTTATGTTTGTTAAACTACTAGTAGGTGTTAAAATTTTGTTTAATAACGGTTTTAAAATTATCAAATATTGAAATATGTAATTTTTAGTAAGATAAAATTAAATCGTTTGATAATTAATCGAAAATTATCCTTCCTTTGAAATTTTTCGAATATGTGAAGGTTATTGTTGATGTCGAAGTACAAGCCGAAAGAAATTTGATCTTCAACTTTGATTTTTCGAAGCTTCGCACACCATTACTGCACTGTAGGACCGAAACGTCAACGAACACTAAAATTTGCCAATTAGCTGCTAGTTTATGTCTATTCGCGCACGTTTGTGCACTTTTATGCTCATTTGTGCTCGCATTTATCTGTTTTTTACTTGTTCAGGTACAATCAACTATGGTGTGACTAAGGGGGATAGGTGGACACGGGGGGAGGGTTAGGGGTGTAGCCGAGGGTGTATATATAAAGTAGGACAGTAGGAGACAAAAATGCAAACAGCTAGTAAAGTTGACGCTTGGATCTAAAATGTGGTGAATTAGAACATGATAATAATAGGAAAACACAGTAAAGTAAGAGAGACGGACAAAAGGGAGGGAAGAGCGATTATTGAAAAGTGTGTGTGGAGAGAGAGAGAGAGATGAAAACCAGATAATAAATGGGAAATATGGTAACTGTCAGTGTTCGGTCCATCATATCAACAACAGCAGAGTTTTTTTTTCTCTTCCTGGTTCTAGAGTATCATCCATCATTCCTGCTATGCATTATTATAGCCAACCAGATGGGGGGAAAGCCATAACCTTTTCTCTTCGATCAAGCTTCGATAGCTATATTCTCTCTTTTGTGGTTCGAGTGAGTGAAACACGATAATACAGACTTTAATTGGTATCACTATACAACGCGTTGTTTCAAGTTGGAACAGAGAAAAAACAAAAATTTTACCACACATAAGTATTATAGCTCAAAATTAATATAAAATAACCCGTACCAGTGGACACGAAGCTTTTGGCTCGTGTCTCGTCTAGTCTGTTTTACTGGGGATGTGGATGCCTGTGTTCGAATCCCACACGGGTGAACCAAAAACCTTTTCACACTGGTGTTTGCAGAGAACACTGATGTCAGACACTTGATTGCCAACCAACTATATAACATTTTATTATTATTTTACTATAAAAAAATGACTATAAAGTGATGAACTATTCTTCCTAGTGCTTCCAAACAGAATACTGAGGAGGATAACGATTATAAAACGATTTAACGCACATATTCTGCTACGTGTTTGATTGGAAAAAGGTTTGTTCTAAACACTACTTAAATTTAGATATAAAAAATAAAGAACGACTTTTTACTTCACTTATAAAATCTTCTATACACGGTGTTGGACATTTGTGTCTCAATGTGAAAAAGCCCTAAGAGAGATTTTTATCAATTTTTTTCTCTTTATCTTCACAAAAAATGCATATCTACCTTATTAGCGCAAACATTCGGATTGACAGGACGGGTATTAAGATGACGGGAATAAAATTTAAAAAAATGTATTAGAAAGTGATTCGGTGTGGTTTATTAAGAATAGTTTTAATTTGGGATTTTTTTTAGCACCACGTCTTACTACCTGTTCAGATTATACATATTTTTTACTAATTACGCTTATGATTTAGGGGTGAGGAAGGTTGAATTTAGACCAAGTGTACCCGTATTTACATGAAGGTAGAGTGGAAAACTATTTGAGAAAACCACCCTCCCTACACCCGACCGGGATTCGAGCCCCAATCTCTGTCATCGGCAGTCTAGTCTATTGTGAGAGTGACGTCATAGGCAATGTAGCCACTGAAGCAGGTAGTTTCGGAAATTAAATCATCTTTTGGAGTTAAATAAATTATATTAGACTCATATAAATAGGTTTGCTCTGTACTTGTACGAGACTGCTGGATGAATAATGTCTAAGTAACGGACTAAAGCTTATGCACGCATCCCCACTAGTGGGCATGCGGACAAATGCGTCAGACTCACCTAGATGAGAGATGATGACAGCGAGATCTGATATAGAATACCAGCCGGGTGTAGTGAGTAGTTTATTCCACAAATATTTTCTCATCTGATTTGTATGCAAATGTGGATACTTTTCCTCTAAATTCCCCATTAATGATATATATATCGCCAATAAAAATATATATATATATATATATATATATAATATTCCGATAAATATGAGGAGAATCTGGATGGATAGCTAGACATGAAGAACATCAAGTCCTTTTGGACTTTATCCTTAATTAAAGATGCAGTACGCGTATTTTAGAATTAAAATGTGTGATAAAATATACTATTAGACCACTATGCGTTACGATTCCATGACATTTATCTATAAACTGTTAAAAGCTTGGAAAAAAAAGAAGCTGAAACTCTCAGCCTTACGGCAATATAAGTGCCAAAAAAAATTGTAAAAAAGGGGAGAACATTTAAGGCCCACAATTTAGTCTGAGGGAATATTTTGCACAGCGGCAGCCAAGGTAAGGGGAGAACTCTAGGGAAAAAAAATGTGGAGTAGCCAGCTCCATATAACCCATTTTCGCTAGCGTTGCAATTTCAACCCTCTCCGTAAAAAAAATACTCTAAATACCTCATTTCCATTTTGATCAAATGCAAATAGGACGGGTGTGGATGTAGGATATGGTACGACTGAGGGGTTTAGTTGGGACGGAAAAAAAAAGCAATAAGAGGTGAATTAAGGAGGTATCCAACCGTTCAAGATCAGCAGAACAATGGGAACGATTTATAAGATATATTATGGAGTGTACCTTAAAATGCCTCTAGACTGGTTTTCAGTATATAAAGTAGTGATATCGTTTTGCTAGGATCATAAGTGAAATATAAGAGATCCCGGTCTGAAAATATTTAATAGGACGTGAATGGGAAGTCTTTTGGAGGATAAAATGTTGCAGAGAGGGAAAAAATAGCTTGTCCTCAATTTAAAAAAGATTTTCAGACAAAAACCTGATGCACTTGTTTTACTTGTTTAAGAAGAAAATGGTGGTCTAGTGGTTAGAGTTCCTGGTTACAGATCTAGAGATTCCAGGATCGATCCTTGGTGCTTCTAGATTTTATGGATTAATTGGATCTGGAACGGGGTTAGCTAAGCCTCTTGAGGACAAAAGATGAGCTACTTTAATGAAAAAGTAATACATCTGATTTAGTAATATAAGATTAATGGCTGGAGGATTGGTTGTACTGAACAAATGACACCATTTATCCAAAGAAGTTGGTATTATCTTTGCCAATCAATGCCTTTGGATGATATGGATCGATTGGGGGATGATGCTATGGAGTTAAAAAAACAAATTCAGAGATATATATGGACTCACTGTAAATATTAAACATATTTAGACAATACTTTGATTAGTTCAATTTCATAGATGTACTTTAAAGTTGATATAGTAAGTAATAGTTTGGCTTGAGTTTGATGTAGTTGTTGGAGTATTCAAACAAATACACTATTTCTTACGTGAAGTAAATAACGTCCATGATTACTGTATACTAAACCTGAATACTTGGGTGTTTAGTTAACTACAATATATTGATTAAATGACTTATACACGTCAATTTTGTGTCTCCATTCTCGCCAAGTAACATGTGATAAATATGATACATCATTACCTTGGACCGTTCTACCCCACATTATGTTTACCGCTTTAAAGGAAATATTTTACGTATTGATACTATATTAAAATAATAGGGAATAAAATCAGAACATTGTGGAATTATAAATTAAAAAACAACACATAAATATACAAGTATCACCAAGATTTACAGGAATAAACAAACACGAGCCATGCTAAGCACAATACTGTCAAATATACATTCAGTTCTGGTTGATTACACTATGATCCCATCTTATTCGCAGTCCAGTAATGGAAATACTAGCCACTACTGATGAACCGTTGCCCAGAGGACGCCCGAATGTACTAATCCTACATCCTTTCCGTGGAGACTCTTCTCATATTCCGATGAGATGAAGTGAGGTGATGGTGATAATGAGTATAAGGGTGTGGAACCAATGGAAACACTTAGGCCTAACTGAAGCCTAATTCAATAAACCTTGGAGACCATTGGAGCAGTTCCACTTTCGAGAAATATACCTAAAGTACCAGCCGGGATTCGAACTTTGGACCCCTAGGCTCGTAACCAGGTTCATTGGCAGCTATATCATGGGGGCCGGTTATCTTATACGATACACCATAGTGAGTGGTATTCAAACTTTGTTTTTTTGTTCGCGATTTCTCGCAGCACACTGAACGTGCAAGCTGTTGAAACTACTGAAGACTCGGACATATTCATGCGGAGAGGAACTGATCTCAGTTGAACAGGGAATACTAGTGGGTGTGTCCTCTTTTAGACCACTAATTGAACTTTAGTTTAAGAAACAACAAGCCCAAGTTTTCAAACAATTACTCAACTTTTTGATTGTAAGCCATTACATTCTCTAAAAAGTCAAATATATTGATACAGGCCTAAAGCTTTAACACATGTTTCATTTGCTTTGATGGACACATGATCTAAGGCATCCCTCTAGTGCTAAGAATAGACTGCCAATGACAGGGAGATCGGATTTCAACTCCTGGTAGGATGCACTGGAGGTGGTTTTTCCGAAATGAATATATTATATATATATTTTTTTTTAAAATTTATTTAGAAAAGTATAATTTTTTATATCAACAACAACATTTCGGCACACCTAATGAATTTAGCACCACACTTGGTGTGCCACTGTTCACCCTTTGAATGCGAATGCCATAGTGGAACCCATAACGGTAAACTTTCTACCTTTCAGGGTGAATGGAATGTGAGTCACACACAAAATGTATTTATTAACAACTTGGTATAAGAGGTTGTGCTAAAGAAGATAATCCAGAGAAAATGTACCGGGATAAAATTGGAGTGAGCATGTCCCCCCCCCCCCTTCCCTCCTCATAGGGAATCTAGCAGGGATTCAAACTTTAGCCTTTACACTATAAAGTGAAATTAGAAGCTTACGCTTTAGGATATGCCCAGGGTACGTTTATGCTGCATCCTTTCTGATGGAAAATTACTAAGCTGTGCACAAGGATGTTTGACGATGGTGAACCACAATCAATTATATTTATTGATACATTTATCCAGCAGAAGCGCTGTTCGCTTAGATACCCGCTGCTATCCTTGCCACTACGATGATTACGGATAAGTTGGTTTTCCGAGACTCGACCATCGCCGGGTACCTTGAAACTTGAGCTGTGATTTGTTTGGCTCGCAGAAAACCTCACTAGTAACTTTTCTTATATATATATATATATTATCCAAAGATTATTATAGTATCCAAAGATGATTTTCAGGCACTTCAGGATGTTGCAGTTGACAGTGAACCAGGGATTATGAACAAAACATGATTACTAGTGAATATATATATATATATATATATATATTCACTATATATATATTATATAATATATATATATATATATATATTCACTAGTAATCATGTTTTGTTCATAATCCCTGGTTCACTGTCAACTGCAACATCCTGAAGTGCCTGAAAATCATCTTTGGATACTTCTTGAGACATTTATTGAACTTGTGAATGTAACCTTGACGAGGTCTTTCTTGATTCAAGTGTTATACTCCGTACCATCTATTCTTTCTCCTGGTCACAAATTATATTTTTGACCAAATTGAATCATTATAACTGTCATCAGATGAGAGAGACAGCATCGTTTAACACGAAAAATTAAAGATTCGACTCACAGATAACCTCTCATGCCAGCATCTTACAGCAGTGAGAAAAGCTTCACGGTAAATGCTCCATATCGAGCATCAAAGCTGTATGCGAACAGCGAGATGCCTGGCGAGATCACACGATCCAGCAAAGGGGCTGCAGCATAAAAGTACCCCTTGACCACTCGGGTATTATTATGTCAAATGGATCAACAATATATCCGTGTGCCATCCTGTGATCGTGTCGGTAGAAAGGGTAGAAGACTCAGTTTGTCACAGTCTGAAAGTTGTAAAGAAGTTTTTGATAAGGGGACCCGCTGCTCGCGTCACTAAAAAGGTCTCACATTCTTACTCCAACTGTTGGTGAGACTCAACATTAACACAAAAACGAAGGGTATTCCACTTGTGCTAGAGAGATTTGTCACCACACACTTGCATTCAACGAAACACAAAGGATTCTCGCGGGAGGAACTAAGGATAAGTGCGGAGATAAATAAAACGATAATAGCCAGTTTCCCTCCTTCCTCTTGCCAACGAGTTTCTATCCACTCTGCAGGTGTGACGCTATCATTGTTTAAAGTAGGGATAGTTTTGATCCATTCCAATGAATCTTGAACAGTTACGACTAGATCAAATTACGGACAATTTTTGCAATCATTAGATGGTGGAGGTCATTAAAAAAACCTACAATTTGGACAGTTGCAACCAAGTTGACAGAAATACTAGATTTCTGGTTAATTTTGTGACTCAGAAACCTCACTAATGACCACTTTCATCTCTAAACATCTCATGTGTGGTGGTGGTGGGACTTGGTGCGTTTAAGTAGTATAACCTAACATAGCCTAACCCAACCTTGACGGAAAACAACGTATACTAACTTGCGAGTCTCAAAACTTTAAAAAGTGTGAGAGGAATCAGTGGTATATTTGAAAATAAACTGAAGCTACCAATTCCCACCAGATGAAGAAGAAGAAGAAGAAGAGAAGTGATCACAATAATAGTTTCTCAGATCTTGCACTTTAACAATGTTGGTCACAAATGACCGTGGCTGCAATTGTTCGGATACCATTCCGATGAATTTATGTACTCGAAGAAAAAGTCGCCTAATGGACAAATTCATTCTTTATTAATATTTTATTGAAAAAATTGTCTCATTTCTCGTCACTGGAAGCTACTGGTAAGACTTTGGGGGGAAGGGGCCACAACTTCTATACTTCCTTTCTTACAAGGTCACTTTTAGGTTGCGAGAAGAGGAAAAGAGAAAATAATAAATATAATGACCACCAGAGAGAAACTTTACTATGAATATAAAACATTATTGATCCTGACATTAAAGTATTCGTTATTGATTAGAAAACAGCAGTTCTATACTTAAGGCTGGTGACTTCTACGTCTATTCTGTTGCTTATGTCTGGTCTGGTTGAAAACTATTTTTTTTAAAATATAAAAACACAATTGTTAGATACATTTTTTGAAGTATACTTAAAAGAATATTCACTGAGTTTGCGTTATTTAAAGTTTTTCAATTCATTCATTCATTCATTCATTCATTCATTGAAAAGGTGTTGAACATTCCGACTAATGCGAAATATTTTAGGCTTTAAATACAACTTATTTATATAATTAATCAATTTAATTCCAAGGGTAGTAACAAAAATTAAAATTTCAACTAAACAATGACTAATTGAGATAAAAGTTGAATTTAATTAACTGGAATAATAGGCAAAAAAAACTTTGCTAAGCGATTATATTACATGAATGTATGGTTTAGAAATTTAATTTGAATATCACTTTAATAGACATGATATTTGTATATGTTCACCATAAGCTATTAATGCAACCTACAAATAAAATGGTTTAGATATAAATTATTTTCAGATAATTACATTTCATCAAATCTGTTGGTGCAGCTCGTTATGATGTGACAGTTTTCGCAATGAAAAAGCCATTGAACCAAATAAATATGCTAATCACTTGCCCATTGATTGGTGTAAAAAAAACTGTTGGGCCAATTATAAACGGGATATTTTTTGACAGATAAAGAAGCAAAAAGATCATTACCGGTACTCTATTCAGAGGGAGGTTATTTTTTTGAAAACTTTCAAACGAAACTAATATTGAAATTATTATGACTATATGTTTAAATCATTATTTTAAAAGTCTCTATCAGTGGCTAAGTAGTTAAACTCACAAATCAAGATGTTTCAAGCTTGAATCAATAATATGCATATAATATTGTTTTAATTAAATTGATTTTCATGCTTCTACCTAGCACATTTTCTGTGAAACGTTGAGTCATCCTGTCCTGTGATAGTTTTAAGTCATACTTAGGCAATATATAAAACTGCATACTATGTAAATATAATTAATGAAATCAACTATGTGTAGATCCCATTAATAAATTATGTTGCATAGCCTGTGGCTCATGGATATCTTCCACGTGTAGCCAATTTTGACTGTGCCTGTACTAGTAGATTCAGTATCTAGCTCGTCCTTTAAAATCAATGTACACACATATTTACTCACTACATTACTGTGTGAGAGTATAGTCAAATGGATATTGGGTAGCTTTAAGACAGTTTAGGCCTATCAAACTTGGCTTCCCTTGGCAACAACCCAATAGCCACCATTGATCCAAGTATTTTAGGTATTCATATTTCTACATTCATGACGAAAATATGTTCTGTATTACAATGTATTTAAAAAGCCTTGAATTTAAAAAATTCAGTTTCATTGTTTGAATATTTATTCTGACACATTTAAATGTATTTATAATGTGTTTTAACGTTTTAAAATATGATACAAATTGGTGAGACAAAATTCTTGATCTAATTAATACCAATAAAATGGATGGCATTTTTAATAAAACTACAATGGATAAATATCCACTGGATCTAAAGGGAAATGATTTAACCTATAAGCGTTTAATACGAATGGGTATTAAGACGCGGTACTATTATTATTATTATTATTATTATTATTATATTATTATTATTAGCACCGCGTATTACTACCGTTTGGGTACTAAGCACTTACGGTAATGTGTAATGGTAGGGTGATTGTGAGATAAAATGGAGGACATACAGTTTAACCTGGGATCCGAACCACGGTGGAGGCCTGGAATTCCACACATTCACAAGTTGTGATTAATACACGTCTTGTCAGAGGTGAAGGAAGGGTTTGATTATCAGATAAATCTGTGCCGGGACCGAGGATTGAGCCCCAGACCCTAACACAGAAGTCTGACATCTTACCCCTAGACCGCCAGGTCACCCAACGTGGTACTAATAAATATATAAATATAATCAGTTATTTAATAGGTAAAAGTTTTACATTTCTCTTTGAAGGTATTTTTATTAAAATCGAATAGGCTATACGCTATACATATTAGCACTGTACAAATAGTTAACCTGACGCAGAACAGAATCTAACAAATCTCAGATATTTTCAAGAAACAAACTTAACTTTAGGAATTGTGAGAGACCATAAATTGTTAAGCATAGTCTTTTATGAGTTGCCAAAAAGAGGGAGATGGAGAGCATTTAACGAACATGTAGTAAGAAGTAGCGCAAAATAAAAAGAGAGGCTGAGGTTCGAATCCCATCTGGGTGTGTCTAGGTGTTTTTCCTTTCCAATAGTTTCCCATTAGGTAAAAATGTGAAAAAAGCGTCTATATTATATCCTGCACCATTGCACATTATTAATATAAATCTGCAGTTAGCCCTAATGGGTAGTAAAAAACAATGTACCAATAAAGAACAATTTTTTGTCTTCTAAATTAAGTAAGTGCCAATATTGTACGAGTGTTAACTTTACTCCAGTAACACACTACTTTTATCTATCTAATAACACCCATCCTAGATATGCGCGCGCATACGCCTGTATAATAATCACTCTGATGGGCTAAGGACGAGTAAGGAAAATGTTTTGAGGTAATCTACCGCATTTCTGCGGAAGGAAAGTAGTAAACAATTTAAGAAATACCCACGCTCAGTAGACCTAACCGGGATTCGAACCCCGATATCCCCATCTTAATCAATTCACTATAACACAAGAGTGACCTCTTGGGTCATTTGGCCACTGAAGCGGGCTATATGAATTTTAATTATACTAATAAGACGGGGAGGGGTAAGATATCATTTAGAGGAAATCACCGAAATCTCTTAATAAAAAAAAACAACACAGTCAGTACATCCCACGATCTCCCCATTACTGAGAAATGAAACAACACGAGAATGACAACTATATACCACGTGCCCATAAATGTTAGTAGCACAATTAATAATGTAAATAATAGGCTCGATACAGTTGGCAATTTGTGTCGACAACATAAAAGCACTCCTAGACTAATCAATACTTTTAAGAATTTAATCAGACAAATCTCAAATGCAGCTTCAGTATAACATGTGCCATATCCATCAGTTTTCACTCAAGAAAATAAACTCAAGATGTGAAGTATTGACGTTAGCAGAAAGAGAGTATCCACGCAACGCGCGGTGAATAAAATATGATATTTTATTGAAAATGTAAGGTATGAGACGGCCCCCACGCTCTAAGCATCGCGGCGCCGTATCGTGGCACCGCGGCGCACGTACTGTTCCCGACCGGAATGTTGATATATACACTTAAAAAGAGACGGGAAGAAGGGGTACATTCAGTTCCACCAAACATTCTCCCGTCAAGAGCGATCTAGCATAGATAGAAGCGTGTACAAGGATGTTGCTTCTTAAAATCGGTCTGTCAAGATGATACATTCCGATAAACTCTGTATGGGATTTTCATTGAGATTTTTCATTTTATTAATGTATTTTTCCATCACGTCTCCATACCTATTTGAGCTATGTGCATAGATATTTAGGGATGGAAAGTAAAGTGGTAAAGTGAGTAGAGGTTTGTATTTGTACAATTTTTCTTATATAATAAAACAATTTTTTCCAAATCGAATATAATATTGCTTCAGTAAATATTTTTAGTTTAATTTCTTACATCAGTGGTTCTCAAACTTTTTTTTTTTTAGATTGTACTCCTTGGCCATGACCAAAAGTTTAATGTACTCCCAAGATAAAAAGTTTCCAAATGACAGGCTTTAAAAAATATGACCACATGGCAAAATTGATCTATTTAATATATTGTGAAAATATCTGTAAAGAAAAATATTTCAAATGTGACAAAGCTATTTAGAAATAATTATATTGCTATAGCCTTAACATTATCTCTTATTGAGAATCATTATGGTTAGTTAAAAAAACATAATTTTAATGTAAAATGTATATAGAAAAGTTTATACGTCCCTCCCTCCAAAATTTGTTCAAAAAAATAAGTAAACCTAGACACATTATTTTCAAATCAACATTTTTAATTGTAATTCTGTAGCTGATATATTATGAATCCTAAAGTTTCACAATGAGAAGGGTGTGACTGCATGGCTTGGCACAACTTTTTGACGTCTGGTTGTCCAGTTGAAACATTCAAGGGGAGGTCCGGCTCTAAATTTAGCCTATTGCGGTATTTATCTGTAGGTACACCATGGATGTAGAACCATTCTCACAGAAACGTGTTGTTGAGAAAGGCATCACAAACTGCTAATGTAGATGTCAAATAGAGGGTTGAAAATTCTAAGCAATCGATCTCCAGCTGAGAACAAATAGGGGGAAATATTATTATTATTATATTATATTATTAGCACCGCGTCTTACTACCCGTTCGGGTTATACGCACTTACGCTAATGTGTAATGGTAGGGGATTGTGAGATGAAATGAAGGACCTACAGTTTAACGTGGAATCCGAACCACGGTGGGACCTGGCATTCCACACATTCACAAGATATCTTGTCAGAGGTATAGGAAGGGTTTGGAAATCAGATAAATCTGTGCCGGGACCGAGGATCGAACCCCAGCCGCCAGCATAGAAGTCTGACACCTTACCGCTAGACCACCAGGTCACCCAATAGGGGGAAAAGAGGGATGGAAATAACCATATAACGGTAGCTGCCAATAATTAAAGTTTTCCCAAAGTTCCTTTTTATTTTGCCAACTTTACTTTGAGAGGTACCCGTGTACTCCCTGAAAGGTGTCTGTGTACCCCTGAAAGGTGCCCGCTTACCCCAGGTTGAGAACCGCTCATCTATATATAATAGTCTTAACAGTTAATTAATATTTTTCATGAGCATAACGGTGTTTAACTATGACTTTTTTTTATCTTCATTTATATTTTAATTTGGTTCCTTTCCTTAGTTTTTAATTTTAAATATAATAATCGCTATTGGGATGCCAAATCATTTGAAGAATACTTATTTATCTCACTAGGAACAAAAAAAGTTATTATAAAGCAGCAAAATACACTTATAAGAAGTCAGAAATGTCTATTTTACTATAGATGGCACATTTTAAAAAGAAATTACTTAAAATATTGAATATAAAATAATTTTCGAAAATTCTTAAGATTTGAAAACATAAAAATAACAATATTGATATAATTTATTTGCTTAAATCTTCTTTTATACAACCCCTCTTACTACCCATCTAAAATATACGCTTATATAAACACTGTTGGGATAGGTATGAGAAAGATAAAATTAGCAGGAAGTTGAGTAAAAAAAAAATAGGAAAAAAACCCTAACACAGTCAGTATCGCCTGCCATATTTTAACTTTGACCTCACTGTCATTGGCAAACCATCACCAAATGAGGTTGACGCTCTAACCATCATACCCATCAATACAGGTTTACGAGATATTTTTTTCAAAACCCTATACAAGAAGATGATACCTTTCTGTGGCTCCAACATCACCTTTAAAGGCGTGGATGAAGTATTGCTACCGACCAAAATCAGGAATAGAATCAAGACGTGCTCACTGTCGCTTTGCACTACTACATGCGTGACACGCACGACATCACTTCCGGCGAGTATTGGGTGATTGCCGCCTGATTGCTTCATCCTCTAATGGAAGTCGTGACATAAAGAATATGATTGGCAAACCATCTTTTAGCCTGGTTAGGCCGCGTTCTGCCCATGTTAATAGTAAATATATTATTATTATTATTATTATTATTATTATTATTATTATTAGTACCGTGTCTTACTACCCGTTCAGGTTATACGCACTTACGCTAATGTGTAATGGTAGGGTGATTGTGAGATGAAATGGAGGACCTACAGTTTAACGTGGGATCCGAACCATTCACAAGTTGTGATTAATACACGTCTTGTCAGAGGTGAAGGAAGGGTTTGGTAGTCAGATAAATCTGTGTCAGGACCGAGGATTGAACCCCGAACCGTCAGCATAGAAGTTCGACACCTTACCACTAGACCGCCAGGTCACCTTAATACTAATATACTTCCAATATACCGTATATCTTGTGAATGTGGGGAATGCCAGGCCGCCACCGTGGTTCGGATTCCACGTTAAACTGTAGGTCCTTCATTTCATCTCACAATCACCCTACCATTACACACATTAGCGTAAGTGCGTATAACCCGAACGGGTAGTAAGACGCGGTGCTAATAATAATATAATAATAATAATAATAATAATAATAATATACCATGGATGGTCACATTTAAATTAAGGAATATTGTAGTGGGTTGCGGGTAGAGCATAACTAGATAGACCTACAGTTCTCTGGCAATATAGACAAGTGATAACTTATGCTACTTGTACATGTATTCAGTTTATATATTTGTTCGCTCAAGAGGAAATGTTCATAATAAAAATGGTCAAGTGAAAAATTAATTTCAAAATAAGAAATATGGTAAAATTACCCCTTCCGAAACCACCTTTTGAGTTAGTTTATAGATATTTGCCTTGAGGTTTTTAGTCGAGACATAATCACTCTTCTTAGAAAGAGAGACCTAAGCTACTTTTCAATCCAAAATCCTACGCGAGTTCAGAAATATTTATTTTTATCACCATGCCTCAGTTCCCGTTCGAGCTATACGAATATGTATTAATTATGCTAATGTGTCAAGGATGAATGATGTTAAGAAAATTCACCCGCATTTGCGCAGAGAAAGAGTGTAAAACTATTTAGGGAAAAACTCCCCAATGCACTCGACCGAGATTTGAACCCCGCTCTCCTCACCATAAACATTACATTCTATCGCGAAAGCGACTCCTTAGACCTTTCATTCACCGAAGCCAGTAGTACGTACTTGAGTCATTTTTTCTACAAAATGGCTTCTAACTCAAGCACCCTTGCAGTACTTTGCAAACCTCCCTATCTAGCCGGAGTAGTGTTGAAGAAAAGGGGTGGAGGATATAAAGTAAATTTAGTTTGGAAAGAATCATGCCAACGGACAAGGCTCAGCTTTTCACTCCTACACACACATTTGAACTCATAAAAGGCCATCGACTAATTGTGTGGGATTATCTGAGGACAGAAAAATGTAAGTATTAACAGATAATCAGCACCTAATTCAACATTAACGACTGCAACCAATGCAGATAACTGGCAGATCAGGGTTCGAATCATGGTCGGATGTTCTGAGGTTTTCTCTAAATGGTTTTTCTCTATATCTCCGGGTACACTTCAGCCAAATTAAATATTCCTCATCCCTAACCATTTGCATAATTAGTACATATACGCCTAACTTAATTAGGCTTGGATCTCAGCTAGGTGTTCAAGAGTTCTTCCATTAATCGCTTACATTAATATCATTTATAAATTTTAGGCTAGTTTCCAAAAATTAGCCCTTCCAACCTTAACTTGGATTGGTTCGTAGGTTACGAATAGCTCTAATAGGTAGCCAGATATGTGGCACTAAGAAACCTTAATAAAATAAAACTTAAAAATATTTTTATTGAATTTCATATTAACAAAAACAAAGTTTCTTACTGTTCAAACTCTTTGGTGCTTTATTTTATATAAGACAATGCACATTACATTATGTATTTAATGAATTTATTTTATCTAGATGGACTTTGATGAGTAACTGATAGAGTGGAATAGTTGGTTTCTAATAATTATATAATATGGATTAACAAGCAGTTGTCTTTAATATACTCTACTCTAATTATTGGAGTCACCCACCTCGGTAGCGTAGCTAGCTAACGCGCTAGCTTCGTGTTGAAGTAGGCTGTCGAGGATAGGGAGATTGAGGTTCAAATCTCGCTCGAGTGAACTTTTATATTTCTTAAATTATTTTTCACTCTCCCTCCAAGCAAATGCTGGTTTACTTCCTCTAAATTCTACCTTTCCCATTCTTAATCAATTAACGTAATTAGTACTTAAGTGTATAACCCGAACGTGTAGTAATACGTAATAATAATAATAATAATAATAATAATAATAGTAATAATAATAATAATGTAATAATAATAATAATAATAATCTATCATAATTTTAATATTATTACTATTATTGAACACTAATGAAAATTAATGAACATACTAGGTTTTTAGTAATATCTATTTAATTTAATGTAATATATGTAGTATCTAAAAATAATTTATCACATCCTACTTTGGAGATCACATGGTCTAAGTCATAAGTCAGCAACCTTTTTTGATACCAAGAGCCATTTAGGGTTTAAAAAAAATGGTTGGCCGATTTTAAAAAAGAAAAAAAAAATCGAGCAAAATATTTCAACTTAAAATTTCTCGCTAAGTAATTTGTTATCAGTCCATTTTTAAGAACACAATTATTTGTTTGATGAATCTTGTGCTGGCCAGATAAGATCAGTTGGAAGACCGGATTTAGGTTGCCGACCACTTACTTGCCTGAAGTGTCAATATCGCAATATACTGACTTGATTTTACTCAATTGTTTCCTACTCCCCCTTCACACAAATATGGGTAAATTCACTATTAAGTTCCGCCCTTATAATCCCTAATAATTATTTTAAATATAGATAGATAGGGAAAAAAAAAATCAGAGTGAGTTGTGGGATTTCAGATAGAAAAATGACTATGCAAATAATTGTTGGATTTACATACATGTTGCACGCAATGGTGGGCACGCAGAATAAATGTCAATTTGTGTTATAGGTTTTCAAGTGATAAGGTTGCTAGATTACGAATCCCGGCTAGAAACTTTTTTCAGCTCCCCCTTATACACAATTGCGGCGGATACATCTCTCAATTTCGTCTTACTCATTAGTATAGCCCTAATCAATCGGATCTGGTACCCGCTTCGTTGACTGCATAGTCAAAGGCATCACTCTAGTCATAAAAGTGGATTGATAAAGACTAGGAGATCAGGGTTCGAGCTTTGTCGGGTGTACTGAGGGTGTTTTTTTTTTCTAAATTGTTTTCAACTATCCTCCACACAAATGCGGGTAGGCCACTACACTTCCTCTCAATCAAACTGCTAAATAATTTATATTTAGCACCGCGTCTTACTATACGTTCGGGTTATACGCTTAAGTACTAATTACGCTAATGGATTAATTGGGAAGGTTGAATTAAAGGAAGTGAGCCCGCATTTGCGTGAAGGGAGAGTGGAAAACCATTAGGAAAAACCACCCCAGTTCATCTGACCGAGATTCGTACCTCAATCTCCCCGTTCTCAGCAGTCGAGCTAAACACGACAAGTGCGTTAGCCAACTACAACCACCGTCCAACTGCTAAGGAACAAGGTTCTTAGCCCAGACCTGTAACTAGGGGAATAGAAAAGAACATACGTGTTTGGTTGTATGTAAACAAATTAAAGGTTTTGTCGATACAGTGAGTGAATCAAATGGCTAATCCATCATATTAATACTATAAAATGTTATTGGGGATGGGGCTGTTACCATAATATGCTAAACATTTATTTATGTTGTTGTTGATAGCTAAATATGTTTGTTTATTTAAAGCTAATATTTACCTTTCTGTGAAACAAATAGTTTGACGGGTGCAAACTAAAGTGTTTTTCAAATAAAACATATTTTGTAAACATTTTCAGAAATATTAGTCAATAATTCATAATAAACTATTAATTAAGATAATAGAACCCCCTTCGGTTGGTGCATGGTCTAAGGTGCTACTCTTACAGTAGACTAGACTGCTGATGAAGGGGAAATCAAGATTCGAATCTGGGTTGGGTCTAGTAAGATTTTCTCAAAATGGTTTTCCACGCAACTGTGTTTACACTAACTATAAATATAACTTCTTTATCCCTAAAACAATTAGCATAATTAGTACATATGCGTATAAACCGAACGGGTAGTAAGACGCGGTGCTAAAAGTAGGTACATTGATATACATAAATATTTGTTGAGGAAGGAAGGAACACTAAATCATAGTTAAACCACCACAAGTGCACTATGTCGGAATTTAAACGGATCATTTAGGTGGGAATAGCATACGATGGTGCAGTCATCTCTAATAATTGTTGAGCTTGATATCACTAAGGTACTTAGGATTAGTTAGTTTGCATTAATATTAATCATAATTACATCATACATATTTCATATATATGAATATTTAAAATAATTTTATTATATTATTATATTAATCCATATTGAAAAAATTAATTTGTATTAATATAATTGGTATTTTTCATTTAAATATTTATAATACTAATATTATATTATTAATTTATATTATTACAATTATTATTATAAATATTAATACCATAAATATTTCATTTTGTTCATCTCACATGATTGTTTAGCTATACTATATTTCAACCCCAAACTTTAATTAGTTTACCGGTGACCTGGTGGTCTAGGGGTAAGGTGTCAGACTTCTGTGCTGGTGGCCGGGGTTCAATCCTCGGTCCCGGTACAGATTTATCTGATTTCCAAACCCTCCCTTCACCTCTGACAAGACATCTTGTGAATGTGGGGAATGCCAGCCTCCACTGTGGTTCGGATTCCACGTTAAACTGTAGGTCCTTCATTTCATCTCACAATCACCCTACCATTAAACATTAGCGTAAAGCGTATAACCCGAACGGGTAGTAAGACGCGGTGCTAATAATAATAATTAGTTTACCCTAACAATGATAGGCAAAAACATAAATGAGCATGTTTGACTCTGTATAACTCGTGAACAGTAAGTATTTGAAACTATTTAATCACTATTTACATAAATATACACTTTTTATAATAGTGCATTCACATTTTGATTGCCGAATTATCTTAACGGGACTCGCATTAATTAACCTATAATATACTAATAAGTGTTCAAGGGATTATAATGTCTGTACTAAATTACTTAAAAACTGATGAATTGTACTAGATAGGATAACTAAGAAATAATTTTCTTACAGGAACCAATTTGTCAAATATTAATGATGCTTGACGCTACTAATGTATCTTATGTGAATAAATAGCTTTGCTAAATTAAGGTGAGGCAGATGTGTTATCAACATTTAGCTAGTTTTATTTAAAAATTAAACCACCTTCAGATATTAAGCTAGTCTGGAACTTCTAATACATACTTGTAACTACCAAAAATGAAAAGCTAAATGCTTTGAGTGGTTTTTATAACATAATATAGGCTTGTAATATGTGTTCAATTTTTATTTCCGATATTACTAACCTCAAAATTATTTCGTCCCAAATAGTTCAAAAATCAAACCCGGAGGTGTCCTAGTGACTATATAGCTTTTTGAGTTTGCGTTAATGGTTGGAAAGGATCTCTGACAAAAGTATTTTGAGACAAACACAAAAAAATATTCTCAATTGAGTTCTATTACTTTTAGAAAAAATTTAATGTAGAAAAACATAAATAAAGATTTTTTCACACACACATCTGGTAATGGCCAGATTAACTCAGTGTCAACCCTCTTCGGTGGCCGCATGGTCTTAAACGATACTCTCGCACTAAACTAGATCCATATTAGAAGACTGAGATTTCGGGGTGCGATCCCAGTCGGGTGAACTGAAGGTGGTTTTTTAAAAATTGTTTTCCACTCTCTCTCTCTCCATGCAAATGCAACTAGATTACCTCTAAAATACTTCCTTTCTCATCCCTACGCTTTAGAGTAATTATCATATATGTGTAATAACTGAACAAGTGGGTAACAATAGTAGTAATAATACAGTCTTATTTCCATAGAAAGGACTTTTCAGATAGATAGAAAAGTAGCTAGAGCTAGTTTCACGTAATATTTCGTTATGTCTTGTTATCTGCACCTGTAATTTTAGTTATAAATTCATTATACATACCTAAAAAATAACACGATTAATATAGAAACCTTATTTTCGTAGATCAAAACTATAATGACCCTTTTTATAATTTCTTCTAACCAAAATCATACTGTTATTAATTTTCTCTAGAAACTTAATCCACTCCCCACCAAAAAAGACCACAAAACTAAGAATATTGAGACATTTAAAGCCAGATACATATTTCGGTCGCAGCCTTGTATCGTATCCCCCGACGAGTATCCTGAACGTGTAGGTATAAACGGGCATCCTGTATCCTCGATGCAATCACGAGAGCGATACACGTACCATATCGCTGCGTTCCCGCTTCTAGTCGGTATTTCGCCGTCGTATCAAACGAAGTTATCGGGTGAGGATACGTGATACCTGGACGTGCTCCGAACCATACACTGTCACGAGCCATGTTTGACCGCTTCAGTTTATTCCGTTATAACTTTCCCCGCTTCAACAGAAGCTGTATTATATTATGAATGTTAAATAATAATAATAATTATTATTATTAGCACCGCGTCTTATTACCCGTTTGGGTTATACGCACTTACGCTAATGTGTAATGGTGGGGTGATTGTGAGACGAAATGGAGGAACTACAGTTTATCATGGGATCCGAACCACGGTGGAGGCCGGCATTCCCCACATTCACAAGTTGTGATTAATACAAGTCTTTTCAGAGGTGAAGGAAGGGTTTGGCAATCGGATAAATATGGAATGATAAATTATTAACATCTTAACTCAGCATGTTAATTAACTATTGACTTATTACAAGTTGACTGATTACACTTATGTTGAACTGAGTAGCTGGTATTCACTGATGACACGAAGCAAAATAGTTCCTATATTAAACCGAGCCCTCAACAAGAGTTGTGCTACCCGCTTCGGTGGCAGCGTAATATAACGCGCTACTTTAGCAGTAGATTAGACTGTCGATGACCGAAATATCGAAATTCGATCTAGGCCAGGTGCACTGAGGGTGATTTTTTTAAAATAAAATGGATTTCCACTCCCCCTACACGCAAATGCAGGTACACTTCCTCCAAATATAAACTTCTTGATCATTAAAACCATCAGCGTAATTAGTACATAGGCGTATAACCCGAACGGGTAGTAAGAAGCGATGTTAAAAAAAAGTGTTGCTTATGGGTACCCTTCCCTTTCTGGTGATCCACACCCACATTCCTCCCTCTTAGGCAGAAATTTGCAAATACCTACTGCTGAAATTTGCTCTCAACCGTGTCGGCGTGTATCGTCGCGAGGATACGATACAGGTGTGGACTCGACTATAGAACTAATTCCCTTGCTTACCTTTCCCGTATCCAATGTCCAGTCTGAAGTTATCACCGCCCACCTGTCCGTCCACAAGCCTGCCCAGCCCGCCCACGAGGTGGCCGGCACGACGCTCACCGTCGTACGAGGCGTCACTAAGATCCTGACCAGGCTCCCTGCTGGCGTCCTCTGGTACCTGGTAGCTCACCACACCCCCTGCACAAGAGGTAAAATAAAAATAAAATATCAAAACGTATACACTCTTCTTTTACAATTCCTAATTGAGGTAACAGTGTTATAGTCTTTAAAAAAACAACAACACAAATTTGTCATACAAACAAATACATTGCTTTGCAGTTATGTTTTACCGTCCATTAAAGGAAGAGAGAAATATATACAATCTGGATAAGGTCGTATTTACACTCAAAAAGTGTTTCTAATTGGCAGGTTGCATGTCTATTCTCGACCGGGGAACTTAAGGTGGGATGGAAGGAGACGCGAGAAAGGCCAGTTTTTCGGCAGGTTTTTTTTTAAATGGAAAATCATATTTTTTTGCCCAAATAAATAAAGTATTGTTCCTGTACAAACATAAAAATTTAATTTTCTTCACATGGTGATATCAACGGTTCCTGGATATCTCTCATGAGCATAGCGAAGATAAAAGTTCTCATTAAATTCCAGAACACCTTTGACAGATAAGCAAGTAATTCTGAGGAATTCTTGGGAAGAAAATTAAATTATATGTTTGTAATGGAGCAATAATTATATACTTTTGGAAAAAAAAAAGCCATAAAAACTGCAGGAACACTGTCTTTTTCTCTCGTACACTTCCTTACCACCTTAAGTGCCGTTAAATTTTCACGGGAATCAATCCTAACAAGCCCGAGCCATAGTAGATTACTTGTGTAACTTGCTTACTTTGAAATATAGAAAGCTTGCCTTGCATGGTTCCACTGTGATGCATCTTATATTATTATTATTATTATTATTAGCACCGCGTCTTACTACCCATTCGGGTTATACGCACTTACGCTAATGTGTAATGGTAGGGTGATTGTGAGATGAAATGAAGGACCTACAGTTTAACGTGGAATCCGAACCACGGTGGAGGCCTGGCATTCCCCACATTCACAAGGTGTCTTGTCAGAGGTGAAGGAAGGGTTTAGTAATCAGATAAATCTTTGCCGGGACTGAGGATTGAACCCCGGCCGCCAGCATAGAAGTCTGACACCTTACCCCTAGACCACCAGGTCACCTATAATGCATCTTATAAATTAAACGCATTGTTTAAACTGTCAATGTAAGACTATTGTTATATTACAGGGAAAGTGGAATGAACGTAAACTATATAAAACAAATCAGAGTGTAGATATAATTTTCTTTTGAGCAAGCACTTGTAAATGCGCTAGTTAATATTTTAACTATTTTCTTACAACTTATTTACTACATATATTTTTGTGTGCGCTGCGTATTATTATCCATTCATGATATGGCCGGGCATATTTATACTAATAGGTCACTGAAAAGTATGTAAAATTTAATGAAAACAGACTCGTATTGGCGTGGATAGTGAGAAACTGTTTATGTTAAAAAAACTTTAGAACAGGCTTGGATTAGGACCTCAACCATATCATCTTCAGTGGCTGCTTGGTATAAGGCAATACTATTGCAAAATACTGCTGATATATAGTGTGGTTTTTCATATACTTTTCCCACTGTCTATCTCAACGCAAATTCAGGTACACTATATCTAAATTAAACCTAGCTCATCCTTAACCCAATAGCGTATTTAGTACATAATCGTATAACCCAAATAGGTAGTAAAAGGTTGTGCTAGGAAAACTCACCTTCTCTTTATTTACCAACAAGAGTATTCAACACCGATTACTAGGTAACCGTGTCGAAACATAAAAGAAAATGCAGAGATCTTTGGAGCTGATATTATTTATCAGAACATTACCTATTTATATACGACCAAACTAAACGTTTTCAAAACAGTAAAAAGTAAATATGAATCTTCATATTTGTTCAGATAAGGAACATACATATTAATTTTTGTTAAGGTCAAGATAAGGAAATTTGGATAATAAGGCATTATTATAAGTATTAGATTGTATACATGTTGGAGGCTCGTAATTAATGTATTTAGAATTGAAATAGTTATAAATAGCACATAATTATACAGAAAATAAGAAAAAAGTGAAATTTACTAAACTGGGTTTACCATAGAAAGTAGAAATAGCTTGAAGGTAGTTTATTTATCTTATTTGTATAGACGTATTAATGAAAAATAATTATTTTGACAGCACCTTTTCAAGTGATCGAAATTTGTTAAAACATATTTTATTGCTGAATTTGAAATGTCGTCTATTCTATATTCGAGGATAGTGAATAAATATTATTTTTAAATGCTTTCATGTTTGAACCTTGATGCAGAATATAAAATATATTAAAATATTACTAACTCTACATTTTGACTAAACTTTAGAGCCGAATGGTATTCGATTAATTTTGTGACCATTTGTTGTGTTTATTTTATACCATACCAAATCTAATATAAATCCCTAAAGAAACCTGATTCTATATTCTTAACGTCTTCGAGTAGAGTATTATTAATTCTTGTACTCGGGCATTCATGGTGGCAACTAAACGCAACATACATACTATAAATAAAAGTATGCCTAGAGCTCTATACTAGCTTTAATTAAATAGTTTATGGATTTAAGGGGAAACTAATTGAAGTTATTTAAACAGAAATAAGCTTTACCAGGGACATAAACGCCAAAAGTTTATAAATGCGTTTGTACTTACAGTTATTTAATTATTTGAAGCAAATTGAATGAGAATTAAATCAAGGCCAATGAGAAGATTATACATTATAAAATAATAAACACTAGATGTCAATAAATATTTAAAGGAGTATTTATTATAATCGTTTATTTAAGTTATCTTTAGTGTTTAATAATTTTCCTTTACGATCCTACAATTATTTTTAGTTGAAATGTTTCTTAACTCAAAACAGAAGATTGTATTGAAGAGGGAATTTTCCATCGGTGTGAATAAACTGGTTCAAACTGCAAAGCAAACCACCCCAGGATATAACGCAAAATATCTTCTCAAACTACCTCCTACTTCTTCAGACTTCTAAACCAGAAAATTAGCAACAATTCCGTTCTTCGTAGAGCTCACAAAACATTACAACCATAGACTAAAACCAAAAGATTTCAAGGCTCCGAAGTATATATTTTTTGTGTGTGTGAAAGCGGTGTAAATTTTCGGAATGCTTCAAAGTAATTTCTCACTTCAGAGCTGCCGCCTAGTAGAAGTCCTTGGTTCACTTCTTTTTCGTAAGCAATTTGTCGCTGTCAAGTAGGAAAGCAGTGGCGTAGTGTGAGGGGAGTGGAGGATGGGGTCGATTTCTCGTCTCTAACTCACCCTAAAACACGCCACGGGGCTTAAAAACACACAGCTAGTGTCTTGCAAACTCCCTTACCCCACTAAACCCCCCCCCCCCCAAAACCCATCCGCCGACCACTTCTCGCAGGCCTGCAAGCACACAGTTTATTAAGGAAGACTAAGTGAAGAGGCCCGTCTTGGCTAAACTATTTAAGTGGATTGACGTTTATAAATTAGTGGAGACCAAACCGGTGGCGGTAATAGTCGCATTAGAGTTCTTTGGAAAGTTTGTAATGGTTAACGTTGGGAAACGAAGCAATTGAAAACTGTAAAGTTATATTATTATTATTATTATTATTATTATTATTACACCGCGTCTTACTACCCGTTCGGGTTATACGCACTTACGCTAATGTGTAATGGTAGGGTGATTGGAGATGAAATGAAGGAACTACAGTTTAACGTGGAATCCGAACCACGGTGGAGGCCTAGCATTCCCCACATACACAAGATGTCTTGTCAGAGGTGAAGGAAGGGTTTGATAATCAGATAGATTTGTGCAGGGACCGAGGATTGAACCCCGGACCCCAGCACAGAAGTCCGACATCTTACCCCTAGACCACCAGGTCACCTGTAAAGTTATAGATTAACATTTAAAGTGTGGTATATTTAAATGAATATCTTGTTAAATCATGTTTCCAAATATGTATTAAACATGCGTTTGAAATTATGAGATTATAATACATTTTAATTAGAAAGAGCTTGCTTCAGTGGTCGCATGGTTTAAGGTGTCTCTCTGTCTGCCTTATGACAGAAAGACTGACGTTCGAGTTCAGGTCGAATATACCAAGTGTGGTTTTCTTAAATTTACATTAGTAGGTACACTTCCTATAAATTCAACCTTACTCATTCATAAATAACTAGCGTAGATAGTAAATATGAGTATAACCTTAACGTGTAGTAAGACGTGTGGCTAGAAAAATAAAAGTAGCAAGCAATTCTATTAAAACTACGTAACGATAGTCTAATCTTGCCTGCTTTGTCGGTAAAGGAGAGGTTGAGGTTCATATCACGCCTTGATTTACTGAGATGTTTTTTTTTATCTCTCACGCAGATGTGTGGACATGTTATCTAAATTATATGTTCCTAATTCCAATTATATTAGCACGAGAGAAAAATATGTGATATTTTGGCCTGGATACAAATGAAAAAGAGAAGTACCTAATAATTAACAAAATAAAAATGTAATTAAAAATAATTTCGAAGTTTTTATTACACTCGATGGATATAGTTTACACATTTGCCAATTCAAATGTTAATTTACGCTTAGGTCAGTTTAAATTAATGTAAAATGAAATATGATAATGTATTATATGGCCATTATAGCCCATGACGTTCACACTTTTGAATACCAGGATCACTGTGGAGATATTTCTGAGCTTAAGCTTATATTATTTAAAAGGGTTTGGTTACATCTTATACTTAAGGAGGTTTATTAAATGTTAAAAATTCTTTATGCATATTTGTAAGTCACTTAAATGTTAAAATACAATTTTACATTTATCTTTGTAGGTTACTTAGTGTTAAAATGCTGTTCATATCAATGCAGCTCTCTTATGTATTAAAATATAATCTGCATTTTAGGTAAATTAAGTGTTAAATATGATTTAAATATAAAACTATTAAATTACACAATGTTTGGCTCTGTCTCGACTATAGATCAATTGGCATGATTAGCATTGACCTGAACCCACCTCGGTGGCGTAGTTGGCTAGAGTCGTGTTGGGCTCGACTGCTGAGGATGGGGGGATCGAAGTTAGAATCTTGGTCGGGTGAACTGGGGGGGGGGGGGGGTGTTCCTAAATGGTTTTCCACTCTCCCTACACGCAAATGCGGGTCACTTCCTCTAATTCAACCTTCCCAATTCCTAATCCATTAGCGTATAATTAGTACTTAAAAAGCGTATAAACCGAACGAGTATTAAGACGCAGTGCTAAATTATAATAATAAAAAAAAATCATTGACCTGATAGGTAGGGACACAGGATGAACTGGGATTATTTTTACGTTCTGGCATTACCCTATTTCTACACTCTCATTAAAGTACTATATGGAAGTATATTAAAGGTTATAATTACTTAAACTGGATTCAGAGAATATTTGACTACTAATTATGTATCATCAATATTATACTATTCTTGATATTCTTGCAAGGTGTTTTGTTGTTTATAAATGAAGTGTCATGAAATTTGAGGTGAAAACATTATCAACAGTTTTATAATTTTTTTATGTATTTTTATCATTGAAAGTGTCTATAAGTAAATGACCAAAATTAGATACATTTATAATGATAAAAACTGTAGCTTATAAATCTGAGAAAAAAACTTAACTTATACCAGTATGAGTATACTTGCAATATACAATCAAGCAAAATACAATATATAAAATCCCATTTTAAAATATATACTTGGTTCAGTGAATTTTTGTGGCTTTAGTTAGTTTTGAATATAGAGGAGTTTTATATATACCTTTTTCAGTAAAACTAATATGGTTTCAAATAAGCAAACTTTGAACTATTCGTGCTCTTTATCAAATTTTCTATGCTGCTCTATTTTGAATAAACAACTCATTCAATGTAGTCCAATATGTTCCTATCAGAAAGGACTTAAAGAAAGGTCACAGTAAAGCTCTGATAAAGCATGGGTTTAAATTAATTATTAAAACCTTTATAATAGCTACCAATACCTTAGTTATAAGATCAAAGCTTTAGTTATTTGTATATTTTTATACAAATATTATTATTATTATTATTATTAGCACCGCGTCTTATTACCCGTTCGGGTTATACGCACTTACGCTCATGTGCAATGTAGGGTGATTGTGAGATGAAATGAAGGACCTACAGTTTAACGTGGAATCCGAACCACGGTGGCGGCCTGGCACTCCACACATTCACAAGATGTCTTGTCAGAGGTGAAGGAAGGGTTTGGATATCAGATAAATCTGTGCCGGGACCGAGGATTGAACCCCGGCCGCCAGCACAGAAGTCTGACACCTTACCCCTAGACCACCAGGTCACCCTACAAATATAATAGATCTATCTATAAGCAGTTTACAAAACAAGTATTTTTTGATGCTGGACATATTTAGGTATATGTTCAGCTTCTTTTTAAACTCATTTGCCAGATCAGAATGAAATGGTAAGTGTAACAAACAAACACATTGTAAACTTATCATTCATAAGTATCCTTGATGATAATTGGATTTCCTTGAACCAGTCTAATTGATCCAATACTATTATCGTTGATTCTTTCAATATACTTTTATGATTACTTACATTAATTGTACCCATATTAAATAGTTTTAACCAATTTAAAATAAATACTGTGTGTCAGAAATGACAAAACTACAAGAATAAAAATGTTTCCACTATTTAAGGAAATACTAATAATATTTTAGTAAATAAGTTCTAAAAAATTATAAATGACAAGCTTTAACTCCTTTAAAATCTGTATTGTTTGTTATAATATGTGCCACAATAACTTAATTTTTAATCCACGCCCATTATATAGTGTTACTTAAAAACATTGCATGGCAAATTAAAAGTAGAAAATGCGACGTCTCTTCCACCGAGAATCGACAACAATACGTCAAGTGTGGATTTTGCTATATCGATATCTAATCAATATGAAGTTGATGTGGAGTGAAATATGCCCTTGAGAAACAATGGACAAACGTCAACTAAACTTTCGTGTTTGGATGAAAATTACTATTGTCAAGTGTAGGATTATTATAAATATCAGGGTTTATACGCTTCGTAAGGTTTGAAATTCTTTGAATTTACTAGATAACAAATATTTTTACATTTTTATTTAATTATTATTTTTGATTTTTTTTTACTGATACAATACTCATTAAAAGCGAATATGTCATTAATATACGTAAAATGGCATACGTTGGAGATAAAGCCAATTACTAATTAGAATGAATTAGACTTTTAGGGGCGTGAGAAAAGTATTATTAACTTACTAATATTGATATTTTCCTTTCGATACCAATTAATTTTGCTTAATACTTTTATTTCGTAACTTCTATTCATTTGAGTCCTTACACCCTTGTATCAGAACGATGTTTAAAAAACACAATTTGACTATAATTATAAGTATTTTTTATCGACACAATCATTTTAAGCCCACACTCTGATATCCTAGTTAAAAGTTCTTGCTGCTTCTTCGGAAATTATCTAGATTCATAACCAAGCCCTATTTTAATATTATGATTATAAAGACTAATTATTTAAATGTTTTAATAAAATGTAAATTTTACTAAAACATTTAATAAAAGGGTTTATTTATTATTTATTGTTACTAGAAAAGTACAACAGTTTTAAGTATAGTGCATAAAAACATCAATAATTTAGTTGTTAAGAAAAACCACACAAATTTTATTCGGATGAAATTTTCTTATCTTTCTATACCAAGAGCTACAATTACCAATTATTTTCTTCCTATACTAGAATTGAGTAGATTTGGTTTTACGTATATTTTTTCATTTATTTGATGTAACGTGTACTTTCTGAATCAACTGATTATATCAGCACATGAGTTATAAGCTGATTCAAATCTAGAAAAGACACAACATCCATCCACCGGAAGTTTATTCATCTCTGTGAAAGGGGAAAGTTAATTTCACCAATGACACATCTTTCGGCCACGCCAGGAATCGAACTCGAGACTCTTAACTCAGTAGATAGACACGCTACTAACCGAGCTAAGATATTGGACGAGTGTTTTATAATTTTATCTAGATACATTCCGACTAGCAATACTAGATACGCTTACGATTACGTCTTATTTTATTTATAATAAAGATAGTAACAATAGCTCATAGAGCTATCACATGTTTTTTTAGCATATACTCTTACTTTGCGTTCTGGTTATACACATGTACTGTTTATGTTAATTTGTTAGGGAAAAAGGTTTAATCTAGGGGAATGTTACACTTATTTGCGTGGAAAGAGTAGAAAACCATTTATAAGAAAAATATAAGTGAACCCGAACATGATTCGAGTCTCTACCTCCTCGTAATCAGCAGTTTTGTCTATTGTGAGTGTGACGCCTTAGACCATTTGACCAAAAAAGGTATTTAATAATTTTTTCTGTGCACAAAACATTATTATTGTTATTTAGCACAGCGTCTAACTACTAGTCCGGGCTATACGCTCAAGTACTAATTACGCTAATGGGCTAGTAATTGGGAAGGTCGAATATAGAGGAAGTGAACCAACATTTGCGTTGAGGGAGAGCAGAAAACTATTTAGGAAAAACCACCCCCAGTTCACTTGAGTGAGATTTTAGACTCTATATCCCCATCCTCGGCAGTCTAACTCAACACAAAGCTAGCGCGTTAGCTAACTACGCCACCAAGGCGGTTTTTCCACAAATGATAATAATTACATTTATACCTATATTATTTTTTCAACCAACTATGCCTGAGACATGGGATAAGGTAAATGCACGGTAGCGTTGTGTGAAGCGGCAGAGTTTAATCTCAAGTTGTGGTCGTACGAAGGTAAGTGAAAAACCACGACAGACACCTCTCCTCTCTCTAGCCTTCACAGCTAGAACAAGAAGAGGTAGTTTTCTCACTTGGTGGTCGATACGAGAAATCGTGACGCGAGACGCCATTTGCTCGCGTGAGTCGAATGAAACTGCATGCAATAGGTTACTCGTCATTTGCTACCTTCGTGTTGGTGTTAAGAGCTACAAGTGCCTTATCATTTTTATTAGAGTTATTGGTTTTATCTATGTGTTAACCATGAGGTTGTCAGTTACTTTGAAGTGTATTTGCATTTGCGGAGAAAGAGGATAGAGGGAAAAAGATACCTCAACTATACCTGGCTGAGTGTCAAACCTTGACTCTTTACTCACAGGTAATCCACTATTGCGAGACAGATATCTTAGACCACATGAACATCAATGCGAAAAAAATAAAATGATAAGTTCAACTGTAGCAATAATACAAGGATCGACAAGTTACTTTTTTTTTAACACTTACCCTAAGTCTTACCGACCCTTGGGGAGAGATACATATTTACATTAATGGTGTGAAAATTACGGTGGTCAACAACACAACAACAAGCAATTCTGTATGATTACACGATAGCTCTCAAACTTTCTAAAATTCAGAAAGCACGTTTAAATTTTAATATATGATCAACATTTAAATTTTTCTCTTTGATATATTCTAATATTCTATTTTTAGATATAACTACACTTAAAAACGACGATTCAAATTCTAATCCTTCTTCTATCTTACACTTTGATTTATATAAACGTGAATTTATGTCAGTTGTTCGAATCTTTTAACTATATTTTAACCTAATAAACATTTTAAATTTATTATATTTTCATTAGTGTCCTGGAATTTTAAATAAAACTACATAGTATTGTTATAATCCGACACCTTATCTCGGTTGGTGGCGTGAGCTATTGGTCCCGGGTTCAATTTACAGCATGACCAAAAAAATATATCAAAGGTGAAACGTTGGTTTACCCTTTCACAGTGATGAATTTACGGTCAGGGACTGGATGTTGTGCCTGCCCTAATATTAAGTTAGATTATGAGGCATATGAAATCATGACAGGCCTTGCAAACTGGTGGTGAGATATCTGTGACTTGAATAACAAACTGACCCAGTCTGCAGCATGGAAACAATAATTGATGGAATGTAACATGGTATTGATACAATTAGTATGTTTTGAAGTATTCTGAATTACATATGTTTTTCAGATTACCCAAGCATTGTTACAAGATTTTCAAAAGCAAAGATCAAACAGCGTTTTACTTTCTCACTATCTTACAGGTAGAGAAAGTATTGTGATCGTAAAAAAAATAGAACTCAAGATTTTTATGAATATCGACGTTTCATGACCCTCCGAATCCAAAAAAGTGGTTTTTGACTTTCCGTCTGTCTGTATGTAATTACCTCCAACTATAGCCTAAACTATTTTACCGATCGGGCTAAAACTTGGTATCTAGGGTTTTAATAGGGTTTCCTCGAGGAGTTTTTGGAATTGGATATCTGACCCTAAAATTAAGGGTAGTTTACAGAAGGGGAAAAAAGAGAAAAAGTCGATTCTCTCAAAATCGGCTTCAACGATTTTGATTACATTTCATTTATAAACATTTATAAATATTACAAACAAAATGGCTTCTCTTAATATTTCCGAAAAATGACTAATAGCTCCGGCCTGATGCGTTAATTTTTTTTATGCTATCTCCTAAACTATTTGCGATATGCAATTACTTATCGTTACAAATATGTAGGTCTCTTTATAATACAAATATTTTATAAGAAGCATATTTTTATGAAAACCAATAACTTTCAAGTTATATGAATATATATATTATATATATAAATAAAACTTTTTGAACACTAAAGGTAAAAGTATTGCGACCGCAAAAGAAAATCTAACCTGAAATGTTGATGGATGTCGACGTCTCAAGAACCCCCTTGAATCCTAAAATGTGGTCTTTTCAATGCCGTCTGTCTGTGTGTTTGTTTAAACTTAAAATTAAGAGTAGTTTAAGAATGGACGAAAAGAGAAAAAAATCGATTTGCTCAAAATCGACTGAAGATTTTGATTAAAATTCGTATCTACTGGTTGATTAAGATTTAAAATAAACTATTTTCATTTTAACATGAAAATTAATTTTAGGATAATTCTCAGAAGCAGAAATTTACGTATCTCCGCAACTATTTAAGATACTAAATAACTTATCATTGTAAAATTGTAGTACTATTCAAATAAAAAAAATTATATGAAATATATTTTTATAAAACCAACAGTTTCAGAGATATTGTCAAATATATTAATACAATTTTGTGAGCTTTAGTTGTAAAGAGATACTACTTAAGTCTTAACGCAATAATTCTCCAACGCCATAGAGTAATTAAATATAAGTAAGTCTCTAAAAGTTTATGTTGTTTTTCTTCAAACCTTTTAGGAGAAATGTTTTTACAACAATGAACTATATCCATTTGAGACTCAATAGTCAATATTTACATTTTTTTTTGGTAAAAATTTATAAATGAGGAATTTTTATTAGCAATGCAATGGCATGAAGATTTGCAACACCTAATAAAATGTCAAAAATTTTAACTAGAAGTTGAAATTTTAAAACGAATTGTTGACTCTTGTGGATCCAACATTAATATTTTTTATCGGTCCAAACATAAAAATGAGGACATTATTCTTTAAAAACAAGATTATAAAATTTAAAACCGGGACAAAAAAAGTTTTACAATATTATAGGGCAATATATGCTTGGTTTTGCTAGTGTATATTATTTAGTTTCACATATATTACGAGTTTTGAGTAAATTTCTACATTTTCAAACAATAGAGTGAGAAAGTCCGTACGGAGTTCCGTACCATTTATTTTCCACTGTTTTAAATTTGATAACTAAACAAATATCACTTAAATAAAATGAGACTTGTGTTATTGGTACTTATGAATAAACTTTAACTCACTTATTTTTATCTGATTTCCAAACCCTTCCTACACCTCTGACAATACATATTGTGAATGTGTGGAATGCCAGGCCACCACCGTGGTTCGGATTCCACGTTAAACTGTAGGTCCTTCATTTCATCTCACAATCACCCCACCATTACACATTAGCGTAAGTGCGTATAACCCGCTGTGCTAATAATAATAATAATAATAATACTTATTTTTCTACGTAATTACCTTTTTATTTAACATTTTACCCACAGATATTTTAGGAAGAGCTTTAGATAAGTCAATAATTAATTGTGAATTTTGACCGCTCTGACATACACACACACATTTAGTGGGTAGAAATAGATAATATAGAAATTGATTTATGTGGGTTATATTTAATCTATATGTTTAAAATAAGATTTCTTCATGTTTTGCATATTTCAATAATATTTGAAAATTCCATAGAATTTCCCATAAATGTTTTACAGGTGGGTATAGACCTCGCTCTATTAGATGTATATAGTTATGTAACAAAGTATTTTTAAGTGCATTTCTAAACGAATAAATTAGCAATTTTAGTCAAAAATTGCAAGTTATGCCACAAGTTATAGGCTATTTATTTTTTGTCATTAAGGTTTTGAAGTTATACTTCTTTAGCAGCGTTATGAAAAAATGATGAGTGAAATTTTAAGATGCGCGCGCATTACTGTAACACAAAAGTAACAGGTTGAAGTTAAACCACTCATTAAGTCTCGAAAAAAAAAAAAAAGCTACCAACAAAATAGAAATAGAACCTCTGTTAGTCACGCATGTTGGTACGCTCGTCGCCTCTGATCACAGTTTTCATATATATAATATTTATCCACATGTTTCTAGTTTCTACATTCACAACACGTGTTTTAGTTTCATACAAGTGCGAATTATATATGTGCTAATAAATTATATTCAGTAGTGATTTAAATTGAATATTTTGATTAATATTATTTACTATTCGTAAATATTAGTGAAAAAAATTGTGCTTATAGACTATTTCAAGTGCTACAACATAATTGAGGTTAACTATCCGTATGTATTATTTATTGATATAAATTAAAATATTTTTTTAAATTTATTTATATTATTAGTTTAAAGTTTAAGTTCCATTAATAGAACATTAATGTTTAAAGAAACTTTAAAACTTATTTTAAAGTTATACTAACTGCCATATTTAGTGACGAGATGTCTTTGGACTTGGAGGAATACAAACCTCTTTGGATCTAGACGAAGATTACACAGTTCGTAGTTTTGTCTTGTAATACTGCAAGAAATGCCATTGCGTTGTTTGAATGTAAAAATCCAACAATAAAAGGTACGTAATTGTTTTGTTACCACTGTCTAAATTGAAACAAATTTTGTGCTTGACATACGTTTTGTTATTTTAATTAATTCCTTATTAATTGGAGTACAGTTATGTAACTAATTGTATTTTAAGCCAATACAATAATATGCCGCCATTTAAATTTATTGAAGTGACAATCATGATTTAATAGTTGCGCCTACTCTTGAGTGGTGGCAAATAAAAGGCGCAACTTTGCTCCCAAATTGCGCCTGCTCCTTTTAGTGAATAGGGATTTGGAACATATTTCAAACTTGCGCTGGCGCAACTATTTGCTCACTTTGGTAAATCCAGGCCCAGTAGTGATTTAAATTGAATATTTTGATTAATATTATTTACTATTCGTAAATATTAGTGAACAAAATTGTGCTTATAGACTTTTTCAAGTGCTCCAATATAATTGAGGTTAACTATCCGTATGTATTATTTATTGATATAAATTAAAATATTATTATTTAACATAATTAATACTAAATATTATTAAATTATTTTTTAATGATGCCAAAGAAGTATAACTTCTCACGCGCGTACATAAGTACACACACCCATTTTTTTAAATAGCTAGCTCCCATTAATCGGATTAATATAAATAGTTCTGGAACCTTATATGCTTGGATTTATTAATACTCATAAATATGCTTTACTAAAAGATCTAACTAATGTTGAAAGGACCATTAACTTTAGAAAGGTATGTATAAAATATTAATTAAAGCCCTGAATTAAAATTTGAGATTATATCAATCTTTGATTCTTGTTTTAATTCGATCAAAACTCTAAGTTTCCCATAACTACAAAAAAAGTCAGTTGTTATGTGTAAGAAATTATTTACAGTAAGTAGATATTATTTGGAACGTGCTTTACCTTTAAAATGTTTATACGTTCCTATTTAAATAAAACGTTTAGTAATAAGCTATTTAGGTAAAAAAACTCTTGACTAGCTATACGTGAAAATATGATTTTATCATAGAACCGACCGTTCATATCGAACTATATTCCACCCCTATCATTATAAGAACCTTTCCTAATAATACTTATATTAAACGTTTCATAGCGGTTCTATTTTTATGAACATCATTGTTCAACTAGATTTTTTTTCTCTCTTATATTGAAGTTAAAGAAACTAACCTTTATAATATTACGGTGGTATGGGGTGATTAGGGGTAAAGGGGGGTATTTTGTCCGTCTTCAGAGAGTCATTTGAAGAGATGAGGCAACTAGTGGTAACTGAAAAAAAAGCAATAAAAAAGTGAAAAGTAATTTTCTACGAACAACTCCAGTTCGGTCACCGCGGGACCTGGAACGTGTCACTTCAAAACAAAGTTTGTTCTAAAAATGGCACAAAAATAGACTGATCTTGGAGTCTTCAGGGTGGGGTTGGGTGGGTTATGGAGGGCTGAGGTAGAGAGAGAAAGATCCCGTAATTTTTTTCAGCACCAAATTCGGGTCATATGCCTATGTACTTTATTTAAATTAATATGTTAGGATTAGGAAGGTTGAATCTATAGGAATTATACCCAATTTGCGGTGAGGAAGAGTGGAAAACCATTTAGAAAAAAACCCTCAGTAAATCCAACCAGGATCGAGTACCGATATCCCCACAGTTGGCGGTCTAGTTTATCGCGAGAGTGACACCTTAGACCATACTGTCAACACAGTAGGTAACAATTATTATCTGTTAACTAGCCTTTAGTATTTCATTTTCCAGTGATATGGTTTTTTTTAATAAAGAACAATGCAGTGTATGCATAATAAAACCATTCTAAGCGTGTTATTCATTCAATTCGAATGTCTTAAACGTTTAAACTCTTTCTTCAGGCATAGAGAGATAGTCGCTGGAGGATCATGGGAGACTCACCTACCGGCACTTCACGCTTCTAAAACATTATTTTATTGGCGTTTATTTTTGTATATTCTCTAGGACACACGGCTTCTTGTGTTGTTTTTTTTCGCTGGATGAAATTATTTGATTAAATTCACAGTTAAGACAAATGTGTAGGTACATGATAATTATAAAGATTATTGTTTTCATTTTATGAAGGAAAAACACATACAGAAGGACTTCCAAATTTAAAAAAATTAGTATAAGGGTGTTATTGGTGGAGACATGGATATTCCACGTACGATTTTTTTTTTTTTAGCACCGCGTCTTACTACCTGTTTAGGTTACACGCACTTTATGAAATTAAACAATTTATCTGTCAGGCAGATCTTTGCCTTGATTTGTGTATTTGGTTCATTGGCAGAGCCTAAAAACTGGTTATAAACTTTCTTTGGTATCTGCATAGAGGAATTTGTCTAGAAATGCAATAATCACACACACTGATATTTTGATTATGAAAACTTGTCTCTCCGAGATGTACAGAATAAATATTGATCGATCCTATAAGGTAGAAAGTGAGAAGAACTAAATTAAAATACACTTTTAAATCACTTTCCGGAAATAACCCAAGATATTTTTGACATGAACAAGGAAAAAAACGTTTGTGGTAACATATATTTGAGGCTAAACAAAGAAACACAACTTGCTTTAAGATGACATTGAATAATGCAGCCGTCGTCAGAGGCACTACTGTGGGAGGAGATTAAAATTCTCAAGCTAAAAACTATGTACGGGAAATCGACAGTAATTTACTTTATTGTATAATGCAAGTACGTGATGGGAAACTGAAAAAAAAAGCTTGAAAGGAAATATAATAAAGTACCAGAGTAAATATTGACACATGGCTTTGTATCTCAAGAAACATTTTAAATTAGGCTGAAGTCAACTAATATTTAGAATAGCTATTATGTGTTCACGAAATGAAGAGAATTGCACAAATCAACCATAAGGAATTAATAATTTAGAAGGAGAGGTCGATTGTTGCACTAGTGTGAGCTCTGTCGACTTTAAGGATGAGCGAGAAAAAGGCAATTATTCAGTATAATTACTAAACAGTTTGACGCTTTCAGGAATACCGCCACACAAGCTAAATCTAAAACGTTTCAGGATTACCGCGACAGAAGCTAAACCTAAAAATAGGCAGTATAATAATGTTTCTTTGTTACTTAATTAATTCTAAACTGGTCCTATCTAATATAACATGTCTAGCAGTGACAACATTAGATAAAAATCTGTGATCCATGCAACAATTTTCAGAGGTTAATCTCAAGGGAATATATTTCTTATATTTCTTACCGATAATAAATTTGGCACCTGTAAACCCTGGCATACCCTTTATTTGGAGGAAGTTCCCAGCTAAACTGGTGCTCTCAATTACTTTTAATTATATACAAGATCAAACCTTAGACATGGCTACTCCCGTTTTTAGCCATAGACAATTGTATTTGGCCTTTTCGTAAACAATTTTATAATTCATTTACTAAAAATATAATAAGTTTAGTTCGCTTTCACTTTATCCACTCTTTCTTAACAAATGATAGGAATATACTTTTTGCAAAGGAAACCTAACTTTCCACGCGCTTATACTTGAAGGCTAGGTTTTGTTGGGTTGGTTAGTATCAAAATTAACCTGTCATAGACAGGCCTGAAAACCCGTTATTTCTTAAGTGTTTGAACCGATATTGATTATGTTAATGTTGAAACAAAGCTGTGTTCAAAAACAGATTTATGGTATTGCTTCAACCATATTTTTATTTGTGTTTTTGGATAAAAAATTAATAAAAATGAGCTAGTTAATAACTAAATGGCTAATAATTTATAATTATTTTATAAATATAGAAGGTTAATTTAAAATATACTTTTACATTAATAATTATTTTTCTACAGCTTGCGATGGTTACAATTTTGTTGCATATTCTATTGTTTATTAATATTAAATATTTTTTGTTCTAAATTAACGGTATTCAGAACCAGTATTTTATTAATATACCATTTATGAATGTGATTGCTATATTTTTTTAAAGATTTTTTATCAATAATAAAAAACAAATAAAAGCATAACGTCTTAAAAAAACATTTAGTTAAACAGTAATAATTTCACTATTATTGTTTTAATCACAACTATGATTTTAAATAATTAACACCATTACAGTTTACTGTATTTAACTAATTAACACCATTACAGTTTACTGCATTTAACGCAATCCCTTATCACGAGCTGTGTGTGTATACGTTGAATGTCCATTTAAAGCACAAGTAATGGACTAGACGTGGTACTAACAATTTTGAGCATGCTGTGTTTTGATTGTATTATTTAATGTTGTGTAACATGCAACATCAGATTTTTAAACAATTTGGTTGGTGGTGCTGAGCTAGTTTATACTCTCATGTAACAACTATTTATAAAGTGAACACCAGCTTGTATGGCGTACACACACACACATAAATATCTTCCACATATTTTCATATTCATAGACCCGTGGTTTCAGTTAGCAACTAAACTTCTCATTCGACTGTTTAGAATATGTTCACATTTGAACGGCGCAGTGGCGAGAAAAAGGTCATGGATACCTTCCAACTTTCCTATCTACATAACCTTAAAAGTGGTAGAACTTTATTGCATTAATGAATTGAACTTTTGAATTGTAAGGTTTTGTGATTTTATATATATCTAGTTCATTATTTCATAAAACTTCATTAATATTGTCCTTTGAAATGTAATGTCTAGTCAGACTCTTTGGAATTAAAAGAGAGGTTATACATGGAGCTGTATGTATTTTTAATAATAACCGTATACACAATTTTTAGTGACCAAAGATATACACATTATTTTAAATTTGAAATATTTTTTTAAATAGAAATGGATACAAAAATATGGAAAAGTATAGAGCAGTCGGTCATACTTCCTATAGAGTAAAAATGTTATTTTGAATGTATTTATTATTTATGTTAATTTTTCATAGAATTAATTTGTGCATCCAAAGAAACATTATTTCATAACATGTTTCAAGAGAAACAATAACAGTTGCAGGAATACATGAAAACGGGCTTTATTGTATGTTTGAATTACATTTTGTTTTTAAAGGTTGAATTTGAAATTATTTTCGTTAATTTATATTTAGCTGTAACGTAGATTTGTGTGTGTAGCCCAACTAGACAAACATAGTTGCCCACAAACTAGTGCCCACAAACTAGTTGCCCACAAACAAAACCGTCCTTTGTATTTAAGTTCAATAAAAACATTTCATGTCTTAAGTAAAGTATTTGCTTATAATTTGATAGGAAGGGATTAACATAATTTTAAATAAATTTTATCGTGTAATACTCCACGTATAAATTTCAGGGGTTCTTTATCCAAGAAAGTGTGGTCAGATAAATAAATAAGTTGAAGTATTTGATAAGATATTTAAAGAGTGATAAGATAAATTTGGTAGAAAGAAAGCGACACATAACACATATTTCTTTAAACAAAATTAAGCCTTATTTACCAAAATTTTTAATAAAAAATTATTCATTTGTAACATAAAATAAATAATAGAAAATATATTGTATACATTTATTTCATAATTTTAAAAAAATCAGAATGAAAACAAAAAAAAACATAAAATAAATAAAGATGATATTTGTCAAAAAATAAAATAAAAATAAATCAACTTTAAACATATTTGGTAGACTAAAAATCTGGCAGAGAGGAAAGAAATTTGCTTTTTATCTGGTGGATTTGAAAATTTATACAAAAAAAGAAAGAAAGATGGTACCAATTTTAGGAACTAATTATAATTACAATAACAATGAAGACGTAACCAAACCTAGTATATGCATTATAACAACGCCGGTATTTTTTTTAACGAAGAAATGTCTTGACGTTAATTACTTAGTTCAAGGTCCTCGTCACATTTCCTCCTCACTACTAATTAAAGCTAACGTGCTCGTTCCCTCGTTTGCAACCCCTTGATGAAAATTGAATACAGTGGCGTGCTATGTATATTTGAACGGTGGAGGCATCAGGCAATGCGGTCGCTGCTTCTACCTCTGGAACAGACGGAACAGGTTCTAAAACTTGCCTTTAGTGGAAGCGTTCCTGTCACATGCCTTATAGAGAATGAATAAACGTCTGATCAATAGTTAGAGGAAAGTTCCGTGACGATTTACATTGAACAGTTTGTTAGGTACGGGACCCTTCAACAACTTGGAGGGGAAAAGAATTGACTATTTATGGCAAAACAAATTATAGGCTTATAAGCGCCATGTCTTCTTAGCCGTTCATTTCATACGAATATGTACAAATTACGTAATTTATTAGCGACGAAAAGGTTAAATTCAGAAGAGGTGTAATCCAATTTGTGTAGAGGGAGGGTGAAAAGCCATCTAGGAAAAAATCACCCTTAGTACACCTATTCGGGATTCAATCCCCAATCTCCCCCTAATCGGCAGAATATTCGATTGAGAGAATAATAATACCTTAGTCCAGAGTTTCCCAAAATTGTTTGATAGTGACCCTAAATATAATATTTAACCGGCCTAGAGACCCAAAATTAAGATACATGTAGTTTCAATTGGTTGTTAGTTTTTATTAATGTTTATTAAATGTAGATGAAGGACGATACCTTAGATCAGTTAGTAGAGGGTCTTCTTACTGATTTAAAGGTCATGGTTTCGATTCCCTGCATGGCCGAAAAATTTATAATTGGTGAAATGTGGGCTTCCCCTTTCAAAGTGATTAATTAACATCCGAAAACTGAATGTTGTGTCTGTTCTAGATTTAGTTTATAAGTTGTGTACTGATACAATCCATCCACTCTAGAAAGTGCACGTTAAATAGCTCCTATAAATGAAAATAAATTAATTGAATTAATTTTAATAACAAAAACTGAATCAATTTCAACAACTTTGTAGGTGACCTGGTGGTCTAGGGGTAAGGTGTCAGACTTCTGTGATGGCGGCCGGGGTTCAATCCTCGGTCCCGGCACAGATTTATCTGATTACCAAACCCTTCCTTCACCTCTGACAAGACATCTTGTGAATGTGGGGAATGCCAGGCCTCCACCGTGGTTCGGATTCCACGTTAAACTGTAGGTCCTTCATTTCATCTCACAATCACCCTACCATTACACATTAGCGTAAGTGCGTATAACCCGAATGGGTAGTAAGACGCGGTGCTAATAATAATAATAATAATAATTAATAAATAATATAATAATAACAACAGCATTGTAATAAAACAAAATGTAAAGGACTATTATTAATAAAAATGTGATTTTGTCCCAATATTCGGTATGTTACAAAAATACTTGTTTCAGTGGACATTATAATGTTGTTTCATTCCTGGAGAGAGTTATTTTGAGTTTTTATTTGGTATCAATAGATGTCTGCGAAATTGAATCAATTTCAGTAACTCTGTAATCTTACAAATAGAAATTTAACACAATATTTTTCCCGTGAAAATGTGACTTATTTCGCAAGGGATATAAGCAGTTTTTCAGTGACAACAATGATGATGCTTCATTTTATAGGTAAGATCTTTGAGTAAGTTTAAAGTGTTATGTTGATGAACATAATACCTCAATCTGAGGATCCAGACGATTCCTTACTTTATTCTGGATCGTTACAATAACTTAAAACCTTGTTCACAGAGAGAGGTCAAATTTTCAAAATAGGTAAAAGAGCCTTTTCAACCAATTAAATGAGAATAGCCTTGTCCTTGAGTTGGGTCCAAAATTCCTAGCACTAGAGAGTCTAAAAAATTGTTTCAACACCATTGCTATTGTAAATATTTAAATAATTCTTGAGAATACACCATTTTGATGATTTTTTTTGTAATTATTGTAATATTTAATGATTTTTGAAAAATATTTGTTAAAACTTTCACGTGACCCTCAAGAAAATCCTTGAGACAATAATTTTGGTCGTGATCCCGGGTTTGAGAACCACTGCCTTAAATCATTTGGTTAAAGAAACGGGTCTATAAGCTGGTATGAAGCATTTAATAAGAGTTTTTTTGAATTTCATTACATTGATTACATCGCCGAGGGAACTGCATGGTTACTATTGTTGTCATTCCTTGTTTTATTGTGGTAAATACCCCCTTAAATATAAGATCATTTTTTGGGAGCTCTGGTTAATCGAGTTTTCCAGTAGCTCCTTCTTATCCCAGCAGGTCACCTTCCGGCATAACTGAGATCGAGGAGATTTGGCAACGATTAAATGAAATAGAGCTAAGATAAAGCTTTTCTCCCTAAATCCTACAGTTCCCTCAGCAATGATATTAGGTATAGTTTCGACTCTAAGATTAAGTCTTTGATAATACTATTTTGTTACCCAATGCATCCTACTAGAGCAAAATTTGCATAAGAAGGGCCTTATTTGATAGTTATAAACGTTACTAGATCTCTTTCACCTATTTAAACATCAATTCATGTTATATGCACCTGTCACTTTTGATAAATACTATCAATAATTTACAGGAGTATAGCCCGAACGGATAGTAGGATATAGGTGCTAAATAAAATAAAATAATAATAATATATAATAATAATATAGTAAAATGGTATTAAATTTCACTCTAAATAAATGTGTTTGTAAATTCTTAAACACGCTTCCTATGAAAATTAAACTGGACTCGAAAGAGATATACACATTTGATTAGGCTAAAAAGGTAGGGATTATAAAGTAAAGGCAGATATTTTCTAATCATTCTTGATGGAATTTATATTTAATTTATTTCGAAAGATATTAAATAAATTTTAAGTATGTTGTAGATTTTGAAAAAAACCAATTGTGGAATACTTTACAAAAAGTTATTTGTTTCATTCTAAGAAAGTTCAGATCCAATTCTGGTAAAATGTGTTTACAATGCACTATATCGTCTGTAATGGGCTGTAGAAAGTTATTTACAATGGACTATATCTTCTGTTATGGGCTGTAGCAAGTTATTTACAATGACTATATCTTCTGTTATGGGCTGTAGCAAGTTGTTTACAATGGACTATATCTTCTGTTATGGGCTGTAGCAAGTTGTTTTACAATGCACTATATCTTCTGTTATGTGGCTGTAAGCAAGTTGTTTTTACAAGTTGTCAATGCACTATATCTTCTGTTATGGGCTGTAGCAAGTTGTGTACAATGCACTATATCTTCTGTTATGGGCTGTAAGAAGTTGTTTTATTTCATTGTTCTGTCTCAGTCTCACTTATGGCTCTGAAAAAAATTAATGTGCAGATGTATGAAAGATATTTAGTAATAACATTCAATAAACAGCCAGTCCCTGTTATGAAGGGAGTAAGGTTTTTCTCGTAGGGTCAGTTTGTGTATTAATTTCGGTGTGTTTGGCAGAAGACTATGTGTAACAGTACTTTCTGCTCAGTTTGTAAATCAACGGGAAATTACCTCCTCATTTCCCTAGTACGCCTTTTCACTTGGCCTTACAGCTGACAGTGGAACTGTTGAGGATCCAACCAAACTTCAGGTTGAGTATTATTCATTCATACAAATTAGTTTCAGCTTACTTTCTAGTACGGATATACACTATCAAATCTAATGAATGTAATAACCTTCATATGAATGCACTTACATTTGATCGATTAAAGTATGATATTTAAATTTTGTAAATAAACATGACCATTGAATCTGTTTTCAATCAATTTTGTGTAAAAACTAATAATATAGAGTGTAATTAAAGTATGTTTACAAATATAACCAGATAATTAAATATTTTATTACTATAGTAGCTTATATTAAAATTAAATACAAAATAATCTTATTTTTCTTCATGGTAAAATAATTTCTCTTATATAAGAAAGTCACATTTATATTTTGGTTTCACACACACGGTTTGTATTTAAAATAATTATAAATTATTATGAGAAGTCCCAGTGAATATTTAACAATTTATAAAAAATAATAAGATCAACAATAATATTTTTAACAATGTATACACTATTTTTGATGGAACTAATTTCAGTTTCCTATTTATCGCGTAAATTATACTTAAAAAAACCTCCATACTATACTGACCGAGCCAACATTTGCGGATAGAAGTTGTCATGCAATCAGCACAATGAACCCTCCAGCCGTTAAGCTCAGTTTGCTAAACCAGAGCTGCTACTTATTTATTCAACTAGCTCCTTGTTTGTCTTCACGAGGCTGAGTTTGACCCAGTTTCAGAACCTTCACATAAATTTTGGAAGCACCGGGGGTCGAACTCGGGACTTTTGGATTGTAGCCCAGGAACTCTGACCACTAGACCACATCATGTGAGTTGAGCTAAACAATATTTTATTGATATCAAAAGCTAAATTAATTGTTACATACAGTACTAAACACAACAAACAACAAACTCATAGTTGTTTTGTCGATAATGACTCTCAACTAGTTAATAACCAATCATCGCTTAGTGGTACACAATTCACTATAAAGCACACAAGAGTTGAGAACCTCATATCAAAAAGCGCAAGAATATATGTATCAAAATCTCACCTAGACCTTGTATTAAAAGCGCACAGCGAATGAACAACTGCATAAAGTGGCAACTTAGTAAACATCTAGTGTCTACAGTGATGGTGGGAATTAACCATCACGTTGAATTTAATTCTCTAAAATATGATCTGCAAATGGTAATACATTTCATTATTTGCAGATAAGTTAGATAAGTCCGATGTCAACAAGAATTAATATGCCTTATGTGGCTCAAAGACTACAAACAATGGTGTTTTTTGATGCATCTACTCTTCTGATATACTCCAAAGCTGGTATGTACACACTACACACATTTGGCCTGTGCGCTTTCAATAGGTAGCCTATTGACTAACAGTGATATCTGTATACAAAGTTCCAGGGGTGAAAATAACACACTGTTTTGTTCTTCTATTTGAATGTAAAGCCTTTGATATGTGTAAATATATATGATTTTAAATATACTATAAAGTTTTGGCTTCATGAAATAAACTAAAAAACATAAGGGTTAAAAAAAAGTATAATTGTAAAAAATACTATTGAGACAGTGAGTGATCTCCGATGTGCGTTACTAAAATAAATGTGCAATAAAGTTAATTTTGGCTAAGATATAAATTGATATCATGTTAGACTGGCCTGCTGATGACGGAAATATCATTTTTCCAATCCTAGTCGGTTCTACTGAGGGTGTTTTTACCTCAATAGTTTCTCACTATTCTTCCCCGCAAATGCGGATCGTTCTAGCTAAACGTAATTCTAAGATTAGTTTTAGCGTTAAGTCTTTGAATGATCGTGTTCTTTTTAATATCCTTTAAGCTATAAACACGATATTATGAAGATGATTTTTTTTTTAAAGAAATTGTAGGTGACCTGGCGGGCTAGGAATAAGGGTCAGACTTCTGTGCTGGCGGCCGGGGTTTAATCCTCGGTCCCGGCACAGATTTATCTGATTACCAAACCTTCCTTCACCTCTGACAAGACATCTTGTGAATGTGGGAATGCCAGGCCTCCACCGTGGTTCGGATTCCACGTTAAACTGTAGGTCCTTCATTTCATCTCACAATCACCCTACCATTACACATTAGCGTAAGTGCGTATAACCCGAACGGGTAGTAAGACGCGGGTGCTAATAATAATAATAATAATAATAATAATAATAATTTAAAATAAAAATGCATTCAACTAAATAAACTATGGATAAATCACTAGGAGAATCACGACGTGAAAAACCACACGTAAGTGCCCTCGAACATGAATCAAATAGTGCCTCAACTGAGCTCGCCAGTCAAACTCGTTGGCCCGGAGGCAGCTCTGAGAATATGTTTGCGTAGAAAAAAAAAACTTAGTTGAAATAAACATATTTTTGGATACAATTTGTGAATCCAAAGAGATATCTTCTTAAAATTAAAAAATATTTTTATTTAATTTTGACAGTTAATATTAGATTTTAGGATATTTTCTTTGATCTGCCTCTAGACTAATAGAAGGCTTAGTTTAAAGATTATTACACTGATATTGATGTATGTGTGATTTTATTTTTGTACAAACACATTCCCTTTTTTATCAGTTCCAAAAGAGAATAGCGTGATGGCGTACAAAGTAGGAGACAATCCAATGTTTGATAGATGAAACAATCCCTACATTAATATATTACCTGTGGGACAGGAAAAAAAACATTATATTAAAAAAAGGTTGAAGACAAAATGCTTGAGGGAAAATCGCAAAGGTTTTAATGTCATTAAATAGAGGCGATTTATCAACCCTCTGACAAGAACACACATAGAAGTGGAGATAAAAGTGAAACAATCCAACCGATATATAGCGATGACTACTTGTCCGGTATGAACAGAGAGTGTATAGAGATTAATTCTCTTAAGTGCCGTACATCCATTCTACTCGGTACGGCGTCTTGTTCACTTCCACCATTAAGTAATGAGAGCACTGCAGAGCCATGAAACGTTTGATACAAATTACGTCTTTATCATCAATTGTGAGTAATTAGAAAAACGTTTGGTTAGTTTTTAAAGGGTGTACAAAATTTAAACTAAACTTGTATATTAAAGAAAACTTAAAATGAATATTAAAAAAGGGAACAAGAAAATTATGATGGTTTTGATGATAATATATCTGACTTTTTCTATATCAATAAAATGAAAAGTTTTTTGTTTGTTTCGTTTGTCCTCATGAGCATTGCGCGACATTTACCGCAAGCAGGGGTCTAAAATTTTAAAACCTTGTAACCTACTTACACAAATGCGTGAATCTTGAATATTTAAAATTTTGAATTTTTTTTTTGTTTGTTAAAAACGGGTTGTAAGCGGAGCAATAGCAATAAAATGAGGTTTGTTTTTACTTTCATGAAAATTTTGCGATAAATACCACGTGCAAAGTTCTGAAATTATAAAAATTAGTGAACCCTCTGCACAAATGTGTGCACCTCAAAGACAGAATTTTAAAATTTTGACTAGAATATTTTAATTAATTTAAAAACTGAGGCTGGAAACAAGAAAGTTCAAGGACAACGCAAGGCTAAAGCATGTCTTTAAAGTTTCTTCCACGTACAATCATTTAAATTAAAACATTTCTCACAGCCAAAGCACGATTTTAAGCTCGTATTTCATATAATTTGAAATTTATAAAAAAAAAAAAACATCTGCCCACGGTTTTGCTCACATTGAACACATCAACCCATTTGATTTCATATTCTAGAAAAGAATCAACTTAGCCAGTTTCATAGTCAAATTATTATACGCCTCAATTTGCGGCGCCCACTAAGTACATACGCACTACCTGACAGATGGAATGGGCCATGTTTCCTAGGGAGAACGGCCTATCCATTTGTTTAGCGTGGATCGTACATGTTAGTGTAACGCCGCACTTGAGCGATTAAATTTATCTAGAAACGAGCCTTAGTCAAGAGTAGTGTTTTATCTGCTTGTTCATGATTTTTTCGACACTACTTTGCCCACTGTTGAGAAAGCGTGATGATAATATACAAAGATAAGAAGAAAAATCTAAATTCGTTAAGTACTTTTGAGTTTACTGGAAACAAGGAAACAATTGAAGGAACAGACAGTTTTAAAGTTTTATTATATGTATTTATGTAGTTCTTTCTTGAAATGAAATATGAAAATAAATGATCCCCCGCATCGTTTATTACATGGTCTAAGGTGTCATTCTAGCTATGAACCGGATTATCGGTGGACGAGAGTTTAGTGTCGTATTCATTTGTGTGAATTGAGGAAGATTTTTCCACACTATTTTCCCCTCTCTCTTCACGCAAATACGAGAAGGTCTACATTTATTATAAATTGTATTTTCTTATAATTACCTCATTAGTGTAAATACTTCGATAGCTTTTATGAGTAGTAAAAATCTGTAAAAAAAAACTATTTTTCATAAAAAAAAGATTCAAATTTAGTATATTATTTCAGAAGTGAGAAAAAAAAATGGAAATTTAATATTTTATCTAAAAATTAAATACATAATAATGTATAAAGTTGATAATAGTTTAATTTCACCATTTATCTATATATCTATCTTTATTTTGGATCATATTCTAATATAAAATAGGGATTACAAATTAGACCTTTAAAATTATTGTTTAAACTTTTAGCAATGTTAGTATCTCTAAAATGGTTTATATATTAAAGTACAAAGTCAGAGTGTTTAAATTCTAGAGATTAATGAGGTGTTTGTAAACATTTTCATTCGAATTAGCTTTCATTACAATTTCATTTTAGGATAGACTTTATTCAAAAAGTTTGATATGCTGCCAACAATACAGTTTGTGCAAAATGTTCAACTTTAGTTTTTGTGTGGGAATTAATCCACACGAAACTAAACGCCCACAACTCTTGACGGATAATTAACCACTGAGAAATTAAAGGTTTAATTAGTGTGTTCAATATTATTACGGAATTATACTACTATAGAACCACATAGCTGACTAACTCACTGACATTAATTTCTACCCACTTCCAGATGAGCTAGAAACTTGAAATTTGGCAAACTTATAGCTTCTAGCCTGTAACCAACGGGGAAATTCCAAAAGGTTTTAAAAAAAAAGATTAATCCCCGAAAAAAAAAAAATTGCGGAGAAACTTTAAAGTCAGTGCGGACCTTTCTTTGGAGGTCTCTTTTGGCTAAACGGTAAGACCTATAAAATAAAGGTTCTGGAATTACATCAGTTTACACCCACTTGCAAAGAAAACTCTCTGGGAGATTGGGGGCGGAGCCCCCAACGAGCAAATCAAGTAACTTACACACAACTAATAAAAACACTCTTTGCCATCTTCTCAATCTGTTTATTTAAATAAATCTACTTTTGAATGATCACACAGTTAAAACATCTATCAAAATTATATTTAATTATCAACAAACAATTTGTTGCCACAGTAAATATTTAAGGATGAATTAAGTTATTGGACTTTAGAATTATTAACAAATTAATAAAAAATACTCATATAGTTATATGTTTGGTTGCCATACTCTTAAAGACATACGAACATTAGTGTTTGCTAGAGAGCAGCAGAATACAAATTATGTAAATATGACACTACTTGGTGGACTGTAGCTAAAGGAACGCGAATTAAGGCCATATCATTTAAATGTTTTATAAGCTAATATATTGAGATCAAAATAAATAATATATGGCTGCAGTTTATACTTCCAACTAGCTTCCTTCACATAATGAGCTCAAATATTAATGAATATTTATTATGATCATTGAGACATTTGAAAATTAACATTTTTAAAAGAAGATAAAATATATTTGTAAAATGCCACTATAACGATGACAAATATTCAAGATTGGTCAACATGATCTACTAAATTACAAAAAAATAAGACTAGTGTATATGTCAATTAAATGTTTTTCTTGTTTTGGCTATAAAGTATTTTTGTTAATATAAAAATTAAATAAATATAGACATAAACTAATTACCAGTTCACACCCCCTGAAGATTGGTCTAATATTAAGCAACACAGATGCAATTTGTAAGTCTAAGATACAGTAAATATTGAAACTATCTATTGTAATGAAATATTCATATCTCATCTGTATAGTTTTTTTTGCATGCTTATTTGACTGAACCGTACTATATTCGCTAGAAACTTGAAAACCACTTAATATATTTTTTATATCTAAATTGGTTATGTTCCTTATAATCTCAGAACGGACATAATTATATAAATAATTGATGGATATTCAAAGAAGAAAGACAGTTATTTTCTACAAATATACATTTCTAAATTTAATATTAATTTATTTTATGTCTTACTTGATCGTCAATTCAACTAAAAATACAAGACCAATCACAGAATAAATTTCAGTCTTAAATACAAAGAGAAATAATAGTTTAGTTTTGTTTGTTGTTTTGTATTCATACTAGTAGGCGAAAAGTTTCTCTTCAAAATACCACTTCAGGCCATATAGTCTAAGGTGTCACTCTCGTATTATACCAGGCTGTCGATAACAGGGAGTTGGTGCTTGAATCTCGGTTGGGAGTACTGAGAATGTTTTTTACTGAAATGGTCTCTCACTATTTATAACCGCATATGCAGTTACACTTCCTCCAAATATTATCATACCATCCTTAACCGATTAGCTTTCATAGGCGTACTACCCAAGTGGTTTGTAAGAAACATTGCTAAAACAAACAAAAAATTAACGTGTGTGTACCACTTCGTATAGCTTTTAGAGGCATCTCAGCAAAAAATCACACTATGAGCATTTTAAATAAATTTAAGGCCATAGCATTTCTAAAAAATTTGATAAAAGGACTATTCCAAAATCTAAATACTTATAGATTTAAATAATTTTAACGCGAGGACTAATTAAAATAGTTTTTGTTAGCATTATATTTTCAAAAATTTGTTGGTAAAAATACCCTTTAAATATTTTCTAGAGGCAACTAATTTTCTAAGAATTCCTAGAAAAGTATTCCAAATAGCTTCTAGGAAGCGCTTGTATTCAAAATATTATTGGGTGAAGACCACTTCAATTATCTTCTGAATGTCTTTAATTTTAAAAAAAATTCCCGGGGAAGATTCCTCCCTTTAAATAGCTTTAAAAAAATGTAACATTAAATAAAAATTTGGGTCGTTATTATTTAAAATGGCTTCTAGAGAGACACCAATTAAAAAAAAATCGAGAAGGACTTTTCTTGATAATTTTAAAATACTAAATTTGTGGGAAGGAGTACTCCAAGCTAGTAACAGAAAAACTGGGAAATATGGTATAGAGGGGGTCATCGCCCCTCTGGAATAACTTAACTCACTCTAGATGTATTTAACATATTCAGATATTTAAAAATAAAGGGGTTAAAATTGAGATCTGTCCCTGTACGAGTAGGCCTACATTGATGTATATAATTCATGGACCAATTGATTCATATTTCTATAGAAAACCTGTACTTAAGTTAGCTATCCCATACAGGTGACATGCATTTACCTAATTCCATTTATCACAATAATTTTCCAATACCCTGCCCCCCCTCCCTCCCCCACTAACTACGGTGCATTTACATTCTCTATCCTCCCGTCCTAACTTTGTACAGTTAAACAAAGAAAGCGTTAAAACATATTAACTAAAATAAGATTAATTAGTTTAAATTCACAACGTATGACTTATTTCCCTTCTCGTCGAGTAGAAATTTCAACCAGTCAAGCACAAAAAGCAACCACCGCGCCGGGTCCGAAGGGATGGGAGGCCGTCTTGTATTGCGGGTTTGTAAGAGGATTGGCGACGCTACAGCGTCGTTTCGGAGCTAGACAGGCGACACAAAGATTAGTTCATCGTTGCTGTCAGCTGTCACATTACTCTGGCGGTTTGGCCGTATCCTGGCCAGTGGGAAGAGGAGACGCGGAAATACAAGGTAAAAAAGAAACGACAAAAAAAAAAAAAACTCAAACCCCCAACAATGCTTTACTTTCTTCTAGACGCATATGTCAGGCTCACGTTTTCAAAATGTTCGGATGCAACACAGTATGATCCTAGTGATATTCATTTAGTAACTAGAGATGAATACGTTTCGTTTTTACTAAAAAAAAGTAGATGTAATTTAGACAAAATATTTTATATACATCACTCTACCCACGTCGGTAGACATGTGGACTTAATATCAAGCTTATCAAGTCTGGTTTGGTAATGACTAGAAAATTGAGGTTTGAATCCGTGACGAGTCTACTGAGGCTGTTTTCCCTATATATATATATGAGAATGGGCCAGTTCACACGAACATATTCAGTAGAACCTGTATACATTTCTTAAGAAAACATTATCCATATTCCATTTCAAAACTTAATGAACAACTTTTCAGAATCAATATTATCACCACAATCTTATTTTTGTTTGATTATATTATTAAAAGACAATGATATTATAAGTGAAAAATTTCCGCTCTAATTTAAATTCAAGTTATGAAGCAACATTTTTCTTTTTTAATTTGACCACAATCACACAATAAAATGTTAAAGAAAAGAAACCTACGACCAGCCAATTAAACAAAGAGTTAGTTTGTGGGAGTAGTTATCTCTCCTGGGCAACACATCCCCCCCTCCTAACAAAATTGAGGTTATGTGTTATGTATGATCCAATTTACCCAAGTTATGTTACCTTGCTCTTCTCTCTTCATTTTGTGGGCGTAGTCGGAAGGAAATCTAGTCTAATCTAGAGGGACTCCATGACCCCAAACATTATAACAGCTTTTGCAGCTATAAAGGGCATCATATTATACGAGTTATAGAAGTGGTAACCCCTAAACATTTTAAACATGAAAATAACATTATAGGCAACAAATAAGTTTACCTATTATAGGTTAAATGAATAATGATCTCAATATAGATTTATCTGTCAATACTACATTAAAGAAAGCAACGCTATACAATTAAATCAAGGGGGAAGCTTATGATACGACTGATTATAACTACAGAAATCACCTGTATCTGAACCTAGTTCAAATACAATGAAAACTGGACATGGGAATCGAACCTAGAGCCTGTGGTTTTAACGTGCCAACTGAGCTATTAAGGGAATCGTCCCGTGCTCAAGGTAACTCTTCCCTCATATTGGCAGAGTATGTGATAGACGTGTTGATATCGACTACTACCGCAGCAACTTGCGACTCGGATGTGGCATCTACAAAGCATGTATATTACTGGCATCATACAAGACAAACCAATTAACCGGGATATTTAAGTTATGTGATCGCGCCCTTATCAAAATATAATCGTAGTGCAGTTCACTGAATTATTCGCTTGACAGCGTAGAAATAGGAATGATTAAAATAGTATTTCCACTTTAAAATATCTATTTTTCAATTATGTCGTGTTTTGAAAATGATGGTTAAATGATTTTACTGGTATCAATTCCATTGTTTTCTAATTATGAATTCGGGCTGCCATATAAAGATACGATGACGCCAGTTTCTAGCTATATCACCTACTTAAAAAACGGGTTATTAATGCATGAGGGTAACTATTAAATAGCATATTTTACGGGCACCAAAATACAACAAACTATTTTATTAGTTTACTAATAAACCAGATTGAACTTGAAATAATTGTTGTGCACCCATCTCCAAAATACCCAGCTTCTAAAATATATTAAACCAAAGACTTATCAAAGAATTTAAATGTTATAATTAAAATTTGGCTAAGTTGGGTAGAATACTAAAGTTAGTTGAACATGAATCAGGGTACTCAATTACATCCTTAAATAAATATCACGTCCATCACAGACTCCACCTTAAAATATGAATGGAGAATGATCCTGATTACGGGACGAATCATGGATAGCTCAGTGGCTGGAACATTGGCGAACTAAGGCAAAGGTCCTGGGCTCAATTCCCGTGTCCATGTGTAATTTTTAAATTTAAATAATATATATTATTATGTAATAAATTTAAGAACAGATAGGTTAAGATGTTTATTCTCTTAAGAAAATGATATACTTATTCAATAGCCCACTTACACAAATAAACATCTACCTGCCTATACCTACATGTCTAAGAAAGTTTAACGACATCACACACATTCAAACAGAGAACTTGAAACTATAAAATAAAAACACATACAATTATCACTTTATTTAGATTTAGTGAAATTATTTTAATTGAGACTAAAGGGATGTTTTAGGAAATAGAACTGAAGGTGTCACATATTGGCAAGAACTCTTCACGAGTTTTTAATTAAAAAAATGTCAGACAAAAACTTTTCAAAGCCACATTTAAATGAAAAGAACAAAAGAGTTTTAAAGTTGGAACACAAAGAACGAGATAAAAAAAAATGAAGAACCCCTTGTCATCTAATTGAAGATATGAAGGAAACTGTACGAATAACTGAACTTCATCTTCAAACTTCACGGTTATATTTGATGCATTTCTACATTTGGGTTATTAAAAAGAAACCTCCCTCTTTTCGACTTCGAATTAAAATGCTCCAAGTCATAACTCAATACGAAGAACAAATACCTCACGGATAAAACATTCAACCATGAAAATTGAAGCTTCGCTTAGAAATTTGAGACTTAATTTTACGATATGAATATTGAAAGTATCGTAGGTATTTTTCAGAAAATACTAACGAGTCTGTATTTCTTACATTAATTAAATTTACACCCTGTAGAAATATACACCGATGTAACACTGCCTGGGCTATTTAAATTATTAATAATTTAACAATTAATTAATTATAATTAATAATTATTCAAATATTAATTACTATTCCCATAGTTTTTGGACATTCGGTCCTCAGATTTGATGAGTGTTTATTTTAATAAATTTTATTATTATTATTATTTTCCAGGCCAGGGGTTGGCAACCTTTAAGTAGTGTTGTGCCGAAGTAATATTGCAAAGTCACTCAGCGTGCCAACCAACCTAAGCCCACCCAAATCATTTATATTTCTATACTAGCAAACTAGTACAATTACTATTAAAATAAATTTAAGTTGATTTAATAAAATTTAAATGTCACACAATGTTTCTAAATAGAATCATTAAATAGCTACGGTTTCTTGAAAATCTAATATTTTAATATAAATCAGAATAAATACAAATGTTATAAATATGTTTAGCAAAATAAAAGTTCTGAAAACAATTTTTTGAAATTCCTAAACAGAACAAATGAATCAATTAAACCTAAAACACGTTGTTATTAAAATTATAATTCACATAATGGTTTTAATTAAAAACAAAGGTTTTATAATATTTTTAGTCAAATCATTCGGCGTGCTATTGAAAAATCGTTCCTCGTGCCACTTTTACATTCCAAACAATTTTGACCAAAATGGATACAAACATCCATAACGAAATTCTTGAGTTAATGATTGCCTTAAAATGTATAACAATAATGGATAGCCATTTTGCTATAAATAAGTAAAACGATTAATATGTATTTTAGTCTAATGAATCAAGACCAACATTTATTGAATATAATTTTTAGTAGTTTTCACCCGCCTCGGTGGCGTAGTTAGCTAACGCGCTTGTCGTGTTTATCTCGACTGCTGAGGACGGGGAGATCGAGGTTCGAATCTCGGTCGGGTGAACTGGGGTGGTTTTTCCTATATGGATTTCCACTCTCCCTCCAAGAAAATGCGGGCTCACTTCCTCTAATTCAACCTTACCATTCCTAATCCATTAGCGTAATTAGTACTTAAAGCGTATAACCCGAACGGGTGGTAAGACGCGGTGCTAAATATTATTATTATTTAGTAGTTTTCTTGATTGTTTTAGTAATGGAAACTAACTCCTTGATATTATATAATATATATAAAACAAACTTCCATTATGCGAACATAAACCTAGTGTGTTCAATTTAAACGTTAAACAGTTATTAAACAAATTATAAACATCAAAATCTGACAATAAATTGTCTTTCTGCAGTCTGTAGCACTTAATTGATGTATTTGTTTTTATTTTTGAAAAGTCTAAACTTATTTAATAAAAGAATATATTTAATTTGCTAGGTATAAGCTATTAACAAAGTTTTTAGTGCAGACACTGGTTATAAAAAAATGTAATTATCCGACAAATATGGTTTTGTTCAATGTAAAGCTATTTTGAAATATCAAGAGATTCGTTTAACAATTTATGTTAAACATTTTCAACTTGCTAAGCTAAAGTTTAATATTTGCATTTAAATTATTGACAGCTTATTACTATTTTTTCTGTAATATAACACACACTCAATTAGAAAATCAGCTGCTAATTAAGAGTTCTAAATTGTTGTTTTTAATGTCCCTTTAAACACAGCATGAGCCACAAGCCCCTAAGATAAAAAAAAATCTCTTACCATGTGTACCAGGATACAGTGCTGCCACTGATAACAGATGTAAATAAAATTTTATTTTTTAACTTAGTACACTTAATTTACGCAATTGAAATATACTTTTAACTCAACTTTTCAATCTCAAAATAGAAAGCAATAGGTCAAACGTTTTCACAAACTTTACGGGATACGAATTTACTGGGCACAGTGGACTGCGCATGTGTGACATTTCATGGCATACAATATTGTGTGCGAAGTAATAGGGGACTATAATCATATTAGAGCATTCTTTATATTACAGAAATATATCTGTGACAAAGTTACTAAGCATAATAAAGCCCTTTTCTCCACTTACACACTTTACATTGTACCAAGATTAGAAGGCGATTTTAAATTTACTAAAGCCTACTTGTTATTAAGAATTTATTCAGATTTATCGTTAATTCTCCTATTTTTGTATTCATTGATTGATAAACAATTTTTTTCGGGTGGTAGCGTTGTTAATATTTAGATTCAGAAAGAAAAATAATACATTTTTATGGAAATAAAATTTAGATAGTAATATCAAAAAGTTGAAAATTGTTTGTTTTACACAATAGGTATTTGGTAAAATTACATACAAAGTCACAGCTCCAAATATTTCATAGGTTTTCTCTAACTGCTTTAGCACACCTTAATTATAAAGCTATAAGCTAAAATTTGGCATAAGTAGTCAAATGCATAGCCCTCCCTATATTGAACATTCTCGAGAGCTATTGACTAGATCTTGGTGAAAAATAATATGGTTTGGTGTTGAGTCTAGGAGATTCCCCTATTTTATGAGTGTACACTCTTAACCTAAAATATCTTTTATATACTGATTGTACTATAGTGTTTACACAATGGTGGAACTAAACCAGTTAATTCTGGAGTGTACACTTACATTTAACCCGATATTTTTTGTAATAAGCCACTTTTTTTTATAAGGTTGCAAGTCCTTATAACATTTTCAAACTTTTCTCCAAAAGATGAAAAGTTTTGACGAAATCATCTCATCATTGAAATGAGTGAAATTAACATTTTGCAGGGTTCAACTATTAACAAAGCAATGACTTTAAAGAAGAGCAAATGAGATATTAATATTTATTCTTTCAAAGGCTTGATTATTTGTATTTATATTCAAGTGGAATATGAGGCAGGAATTGAGAATATTTGAAAAAAGTAGTAACAGTTTTGAAAAAAGTTTCTACATTGTAATATCTTGAGAAATGTACTTTATGTTTGAACAGTTTTATTAATCAACTTAAACTGAAAGTAGATATAAAACATGTTTATATTATTACATTTTTCTTACGTTGTACACTTTAATCCCAGGAAACTTTCTGTTATGAAATTACTTGCAATTAAACCATGCAAGGTCTATTTAATGAGAAAAAAAGTTACCAAATGCTTTGTTGAGATAGAATCTTTAGAGTGTTTCTTCATGAAATTGAATAAAACAATATAATAAAAATTGTTCTAAAAATACAAGACATCGGATAAGGATTACTGCCCATAAAATTCTTATAATTGATTTAAAAATCCAATATGGATAAACACAAGCTAGAAAAAGTATTTTTACAAAGACTCAAGTGTAATGAATTTAAAATGACTTAATTTATCTTATCATAGATATTTTTAAATTGTTCAATGGCAGTTTTTCAACGGCTGTAATCACTACACTGTGTTAATGGAGAAAGATAGCATTAAGTTATTTAATAGGCCTACTAAAGATTATTATTAGTATGTTTTGTCTAGTTATTTCAAAATTACTTTAATTAAAATAAATATTTTGAATGTATAATAATTTTATAGGTTTCATTTAAATGGGTTTCATAAATATTTAAGTCTAAGAAAGCCTTCAATTCTAAATGTGAGCTTACAATGTAAGCATTTTAATAACAACATGATAAATTAATTTCAAAATGTCAAATTATTATTATTAGCACCACGTCTTACTACCCGTTCGGGTTATACGCACAACCGTCCAAAATTACCTGCAAGAAATATCTCACCTGAAATTAGAAAAATTGAAATGGAATATATACATTACAACACGGTTTAGTAGTGTTGTACCCCAAGATTAACAAATAACTTATATACTGTATGTACATTGATACTGTGCACAGTCTTGTGATCAAAATTATCAAACAAAACCAAATTATCTAACAAAACATTTTCATAAAATGTTTACGTATTTATTTAACAAAAGAAGCACACACTAATGATTAACAATAAAAAAAATGGCTTGTAGTGTTACTCTATTAAAAAAAAATTACAATGCTTATACACAGTACTGGGTATTTACACCTATTGAGAAATAAAAGGGTTTTAATAAATTTGGATAATATTTGGAATTCTAATATGTTAACAATCCAAAGATAGTTATTTTATTATACCTACATTTTATTTAACCTATTTTAAAACAACTAGCCAAATAAAATAATATTTTAATTTCTGCAAATAGTATTTAGTATCCGTTCACAGAATAGATATTTGGTAACTATTAAAAACTTTTCTAGAACTATGGTAAAAAACGTTAGTATATCCATGAATTAAATAAACAAATGGTACGGAGCTCCGCACGGAATTTCTCGCTCTTTAGTTTAAAAATGGATATATTTATTCAAAATTGTTAATATAATATACACTAGCGAACCCGAGAACAAATTGCGCTTTACACTAAATACATAAACATTTTTTGACTCACAGTTTTAAGTTTTATCATTTTATTTTTATTATTTAGAGTCTTCATTTTTATATTTGGACAATAAAACACATCAATATTGCACCCAAAGGTCAACACTTCGTATTAAAATTTTGTATTCCTGTGAAAATTTTCGGCATTTTATTAGGGGAGTTATCGCATTGTTTTTATAATTCTATTTTATAAATTTTGACCAATAAAATAGGTAATTATTGACCATTAAGTTTAAAATGAGAGAGATAGATGATTTCTGCACCAGGGACAGATCCAGGAGGGTGGCATGGGAGGCGCGCGCCCCCTTAAATAATTTAAACCAATTAAATCAATGTCAAAGTCACTAATAGTTTTATTGTCACAAGATTTATTTTTTAAAATTGTTATTGGTAATATTATTAAATTATTAATATTTGGTGTTTATTATATCCATACTTATATTATAAAGAGGAAAGATTTGATTTTTTTGTTTTTTTGTTTGTAATGGATAAACTAAAAAACTACTGGACCGATTTTAAAAATTCTTTCACCAATATAAAGCTACATTATCAGCGAGTAACATAGGCTATATTTTATTTTGAAAATTTAATTAATTCCTCATTAAAATGTCGATAGTATATTATATAGTCGTTGGAAATTAAAAAGTTGTTGAAGGGGAAAGTGGGGTTGGTAAAGGGGAGGGGGGTAGGGGTGAGGAAAGAGGAATGAGATGAAAATAGGAGGGATGATAAAGAGAGGGAGGGGGCTACACAGTGATGGTAGGACTGTATTAAAAAAAATAAGTAAAAAAAATGTTTTGCTCTATATTGACATGATGGATGATTTGAAGCTTTGTTTTACAGGATTATTTACAATATTTTTTTACGGAGAAGGGGGCTAGTTATAAATACTTAAGATAATCATATTAAATATTAAAGTGGTGAAAATGGGCATTAATGAAATTACCTAAATCTATGTTGCGTGCCTCTCACTTTGTTGAACAAACATTGGTTAGGTTTAAATTTATTTTATCATTTTTATTATTACTATTTTTCGATTAATAATAAATTAAGATCTTTAAAATAATTTATTTTAGATAAAGTGCTTTTGTAACATTAGCCGCTAGCTAATGTTACAATACTGGAAACTGCAAACTTACCCATTTCTACGAAGACGTCCGCGGCCATGCTCATGTAAACACTGCGAGCCACTTATCGTCACACACCTGGCCATCACGACCTTCCTTGTAATACTAAAGGCGCGCCCTCTGGAATACTATCACGCCGAGTCTGCTTGCCCAAAGACCATAAGAAGAAAAGAAGTAACACTCCACCAAGTTTACGAGCGGGCTTCTACTAGCTCCGAAAGGCTCCTAGGACCTTCTCCACCCTATCTACGTTCTTTGCCCCCCCCCCCCTCCGTATGTTCCGCAAGATGTGTTTTAGTGCGTATAAAAGATCGACCATGTGAATTGTGAGCCACTCTTGGGCTGGCTGTGAAGGTCGCTTGAATAGGCGATAGCGACGAAAATTACAATGTAAGCTAAATTCCTTTTGGGTTAAATGTCTGACTTTTCTAAATTCTTATTTAGGCGCATCAATTATTTTTACTTAGTAAATATCCTAAAGGTTTTAAACTTGCTTTTATTGACATTTCAAGCTATGTCTACGTATAAACTAAAACTTTACTCTTATCTGAACGCATATCATATCTGGACTTGAGACTTTTGCTCTAACTATTGGAATATTTTTGTGAAAGGTTTACGATTTTTACCGTCGTATTAATATTAAAGATAAATGGGTTGAGATGCCTAACCCTTTGGACTTTATATTTTGGGCGTAACAGATTTAAATTGTGTATAAGTTATAGTTACTGGTTTCCTATTTTTATCTCTATTTATCATGTTTGGTTTAGCGCTTTAATTTTAAATGGACTCGTTCCTAAAAAACCTTGCTCTGATTAATTGTTCGTCAGAGATAGGCGAATTTGGCATTAGACTATGTTGTCTTATAATATATGTAAATCTCAATTTATTTTTCTCTGGGCTGAATCACTTAAACTATTTTTCTTAGATTAATATATATTGATTGTAAAAGATATATATATATATATATATATATATATATATATATATATATATATATATATAAAAAGAAAGGGGAAAGGGAAAACAACTTATAAATTATGTCATTCGTAAACATCGCCTGTAGAGTTTTAACTTAATAAAACTTTGCTAGGTTTATATGTAAATTTCACTGTGTTAGGGTAAGTTTAGTAAGGTTATTATATGGATGTTTGCCTCCGAACATGAATTGCTGGGCGCCTTCAGCGCGTGATATGTATAGATGGGAAGTTGCCATAGCAACCGAGTCATGATGACTAGTGAGAGTTGTTGGTCAATTAAATGCAAAGTTGTTGTCTTACTACCCATTCGGGTTATACGCACTTACGCTAATGTGTAATAGTAGGGTGATTGTGAGATGAAATGAAGGACCTACAGTTTAACGTGGAATCCGAACCACGGTGGAGGCCTGGCATTCCCCACATTCACAAGATTTCTTGTCAGAGGTGAGGGAAGGGTTTGGTAATCAGATAAATTTGTGCCGGGACCAAGGATTGAACCTCGGCCGCCAGCACAGAAGTCTGACACCTTGCCCCCTAGACCACCAGGTCACCTTTCAGATAAGAGTAAAGTTTTAGTTTATACGTAGACATAGCTTGAAATGTCAATAAAAGCAAGTTTAAAATCTTTAGGATATTTACTAAGTAAAAATAATTGAAGCACCTAAAAAGAATTTAGAAAAGTCAGACATTTAACCCAAAAGGAATTTAGCTTACATTGTAATTTTCGTCGCTATCGCCTATTCAAGCGACCTTCACAGCCAGCCCAAGAGTGGCTCACAATTCACATGGTCGATCTTTTATACGCACTAAAACACAGCTTGCAGAACATAGTGGGGGGGGGGGGGGGGGGGCAAAGAACGTAGATAGGGTGGAGAAGGTTCTAGAAGCCTCTCGGAGCTAGTAGAAGCCCGCTCGTAAACTTGGTGGAGTGTTACTTCTTTTCTTCTTATGGTCTTTGGGCAAGCAGACTCGGCGTGATGTATTCCAGCGGGCGCGCCTTTAGTATTACAAGGAAGGTCGTGATGGCCAGGTGTGTGACGATAAGTGGCTCGCAGTGTTTACATGAGCATGGCCGCGGATGTCTTCGTAGAATTGGGTAAGTTTGCAGTTTCCAGTATTGTAACATTAGCTAGCGGCTAATGTTACACTTTAAATAAAATCTTTGAATAATACCACACACATAACGTGTTAGTATGGCTTAGTGGTAGGATTTCATTTTAGAATGAGAAATAACTAGTTAGAATATTAAGCGGGGTTACAATTCGACTGTCCGAAATTTGAATAATTCCATCTATTTTGTCTAATTAATTGAATAGCTAAACAACTATTTATATAATAATCATTATAATGTTTAAACTTATTTACCACTTAATAATCACTATTTGTTTATGTACTTATTATTTATTTGCTTTAAATAAATTTCAATACTAATAGCAATTATCGAGCTATGCCCTTCACTAGAGGATTATTCTCAAGTTTAAATCTCAATAATTATTCAATGTAATGTTAATCTCATATATGAAAATATTTTTTATGTTAAAATTTCTTGAGGTTCAACTACCCCCACCCCCTTCACCCTGAACCGATCCCAATGGGAGAATCCGCGTCCCTCCCCACTTCACGAAAATCATGGATCACCCTTGTGCTGTGCAAATATTTCCCCTCTGAGGTTAAAGGAAAAACTTCAACTTCTTGGAAGACTTACGTATTTGCTTACTCTATGGCATTAGAGAATTATTGTGTTTAAGCTTAAGTAGTATTTCTTTACAACTAAAGCTCAAAAATTGTATTAATATATCTGCCAATATCTCAGAAACTATTAGTTTTATAAAAAATATATATTATAAAAGTTTTTCTTTTTAATAGTACTACAATTGTGTAATTATATGTTATTTATTATCTCAAATAGTTGTGGAGATAAGAAAATTTCCGCTTCTGTAAAGTACCCTAAATTTATTTTCATGGTAAAATGAAAGTAGCCATTTTATATATAATCTTAATCAACAACGAGATACGAATTTTAATCAAAATCATTGATTTTGAGGAAATCGCTTTTTTCTCTTTTCGCTTTTTACTAAACTACTCTTAATTTTAGGGTTAAACAGACACACTGACAGACGGAACTGCAAAAAAAACAATTTTTAGTGTTCAGGAAGTTATGAGAGTTTGACATCCACTAACATTTCGGGTTTGATTTTTTTACGGTTGCAATACTTTACCTTTAGTGCTCGAAAAGTTTATATATATATATGCGTGTGTGTCTATAGCTTAAAGTTATCTTTTATAAAAATAGTTTTCTTATAAAATATAGATGTACATGTTTGCAACGATAAGTAATTTCATATCTCAAATAGTTTCGGATATATGATAAAAAATGAGAATTTACGCTCAGACGTGCTGATTTTGAGAGAACTGATTTTTTTTCTCTTTTCTCCATGAGTAAACAACCCTTAATTTTATGTTTATATATCCAATTCCCAAAATACCACGGGGCAACCTTAAGAAAAACCTATATACCAAGACTTAGCCCGATTAGTTAAATAGCTTAGGCTCTAGTCTGAGGTACATACAGACAGACAGGGGGGAGGGGGGGGTGAAATTTAAAAACAACTTTTTTGGGTCCAAGTGTTCATCAAACTTAGACATTCATAATATCTTGAGCTAGATTTTTTTTGACGATCATAATACTTTCTCTAGTGAGAAATGTGTAATGTGTAAAATTTAATATATTTTAGAAACGTACCCCTAAACTTTAAGGATAATTTAACACACCAATAAAATAATAATTTAAGCTATAAACACATACAACTTTAATTAAAAAAACAAACAAAAGCAGTTAAAATGAACTATAGATCTGAAGACATTTCGTTGTAAATGAAAGGATTCTATAGAGGACGCATTATAAAAGTTTGGAAGAAAAAAATTTCAAACTAAAAAACGACGAATTGAGAGAAAGCTGAACCACAACCGATTAAAAAAAGGAGAGGTGCAGAGCAAGGTGAAGTGAAAAATAGTGGGACCGTTAGGGGGGAAAACATGTTAGAATTCCTATGGCGCCAAGGTCTCCTCCACCCGGTTTATTAAACCGAATCTTTGCGTGTCGCACGTCTGTAAAGCTAAACGTAATACCATATTGCTGCAATATTGGGTCCCCGAAACGGTTTTAGGCCTGGGGAACTTAGGGTACCAACGTTCAATATACACGCATTCATGGTGGGGGGAAAAAACGCCACCCCATTACCCACCCATATTGTGGATAAAGAAACCACCCCACCCCCTTTACCTTCCTCTCCACTGCTAAACAGACAAAACCACATCAAATTGTGACTACGTGAAAATATGCAGGTACTTTTTTAAACCCCATCCAGGATGAGTATGAAAGAAATCTCATTCAATATGTGTAAACCTCCTTCCATTTGATTCTTCAACCCTTAGGCCCCAGAAAGCCTCCTCATACGAGACACGTACAGTACCAATTAGATAGGATCTTGGTATTTTATAAAACCTAGAGGGAAATTTGGGGGGGTAGAGGGTTGATGTTCAGGGGATGAAAATAATATGGAGACCATGCATATGAGCGTGCGAGTCACGAGTCCTTCACGACGCAATATTTATGGGGATGATAACGCTTTGTGGGGGTGGGTTGGACGGCGGTGGGTTGAAGGGGTGGAATCGGAAGGGTTTGCGTGACGTCACTCTGGGCTGGGGATTATGATGGAAAACGGATCTGCTATAGGCGCCGTGTCACGTCAGCTATTTGTGATGCTTGCGGGCGACTGCGATTCCACTTGTTATATTTTTATGATTTATTTTATTTTCATGAATGTTGCTTGTGAAAAAAAAAGTCTAGCGTCTATCGGAAATGTTGTTATCGGGTGAAACAATAACTACAACAATGATTTTATTGACCTTTGAACTTTTATTTTTACAGGTTGGAAAAGGTTTAGTCAAATACTAAAATTACAGTGTGTATGAAAACAGATGAAATTTTTTTTAAAACTTATTCATACCATTGTTTTATTATTAATATTATTCAAAACAACTTTTGCCTTAGAATACTATACCTTTTATTTATTAGAACATCAATCTTACTTAAAATCTTACATCTTACGAATTGTAATATTATATTTCACGAATATGATAAAAGCAGCGAATTATATTTATGGATAAACTAAATAAGATTATAAAGTATATTTTAGAAACACATAATAGTACGTACCATGGTATTCACAAATAAAACACTTAGTGTAAATCTGTTATTATTATTATATTATTATTATTATTATTATTACTAGCACCGCGTCTTACTACCCATTCGGGTTATACGCACCTACGCTAATGTGTAATGGTAGGGTGATTGTGAGATGAAATGAAGGACCTACAATTTAACGTGGAATCCGAACCATGGTGGTGGCCTGGCATTCCCCACATTCACAAGATGTCTTGTCAGAGGTGAAGGAAGGGTTTGGTAATCAGATAAATATATGCCGGGACCGAGGATTGAACCCCGGCCGCCAGCATAGAAGTCTGACACCTTATCCCTAGACCACCAGGTCACCTGTAAATATCTGTTATCAACGCTTATTTATTCCAATATTTTATTTTGTATATGTGTTTTTATGAATACAAATTTTATTCTTTGATAACAATAATTGTGGATTAAGTTCAGTGGCGTATTCTGAGAAAAATTAATAGGTATGCTGTACTCTAAGAGTTGCAACGGAGATTTGGGGGCCGAGGACCCTCAACCACCGTTGTAAAAGAATGTCAAGGGATTATTTCAAGGGATATGTTTGAATATGTGTCCATATAGAACAATGGTTCTCGAACATTTATTATTTCCCTTTAACTGTATGCTATCTTAGGAAATATTGAGCCCCCATTCCCATATTCTCTCTTATTTTATTCATCCATAACGATGATTACCATCCACTCAAAATATAATAAAAGTAACTCCATGGTGTCAGCCCGCTTTCTGGCTATATCTACCGAGTGGTTACCAAACTGTCTGGCGAATTAGTGCCAACTCTTGTGGATAGAGGGTGTCATGTGGTCAGCACTATGATTACTCTAGCCATTAAGCTCGGCTTTCTATAACGGAGTTACTACTATTTTAATCTAATAGCTCCTTATTTATCCACTGTAAGCTGAATATAGCCCGTTCCAGACCCACTGCTTCCCAGATAATCTGGACATGCCGGGAATGAAACCCGGAATCTCTGGGTCCGTAGCCAGAACCTATGACCACTAGACCACATAAGTGATCCTCAAATTGTAATGATATCTACATGGCTAGAAATTTAAGTAAATATTGAGGTTGGGGCTAAGAGTGGTATGGACACATTTCTGAATGCATAAGAGAGACAGATCCTATTCAATTAGCATAGTGTAATTAAAAGCCCACAGTTAGCAATACTCAAAGCAAACAATCATAATAATAGTAAAGTGAAGTGATATATTGATCAAGCGTCCATCAGATCTTGATGAGAGGGAATCAGGTGGATTGTCCAACTCACGTTGCAATTAAAATTATTTTATAAAGCCTAACTTATCTCACACAATGCTGCTTGGAAACAAACGAGTCTCTCAACTTGAGAATTTATGCTCCAGAAGCTATTTAGATGCGTAAACTTTGATTAACACAGGGGAGATTATTTCGGACTATTAATAATCTATCGCTACGTCATTGGTTTATTGCTAAGATATTTACACATATCTTTTGCTGTAAAAAGTGGTGCACCCAAGGGGGAGAGGGACAAACAGGATATTTGACCTCCTTCCCCCTCTTTTCCCAACGCCACAAATAATGTTAATAGAAATTTAAATAATATTAATTATAACTAACATTGAAGATGTGTTGAATGTGTATGCTACATTTTAAGACCAGACTTCAAACTTAAGCCTAATACTCAATGTTTAACGTTACACACAAAATTAACAATTAAAAAAACATACAAATAATAGAATTGATACCATTTGTATTATTTAATTACTTAATTACTATAAAACTACTCAAAATGATTTATAAAAGCTTTTAATATCCATAAATATTCTTGGCCTTTAGGGCTTAGGAGGCTGTGCATCCCCATACCCGCTCTCTCCATCAAAATGTCATTCTTGCTACAGCCTTGTTTGAATGCCTTTCCCCAAAGTAAATGGCTGGATGCGCCACTGATTAAGTAAATTATAAGAAAATATACTTTATTTCACCTTTTCCTTCTAAATCATCTTGAAATAATGAAATCACACTCCTGACTTTGGGATTCTTTGATATATAATTATATAAAATCACAATGACTAATAAGTCGTTAATGTAAAACAAAAACTAAAAGGACACTAATAAAACTCCACGATCCTTTCTACTAAAGAAAACAAGAATTACCGTCAACAATGGTTAAAATAGCCCCATCACCGGCCTTAATTCCCCCTTACCCCACTCTCTCAGTGCTGAAATGCTTAAATTTGAAAGAATGGTTAAAGGTGTTTGCCAAATACATGATAATACACGTGACTAGAATACCTAAACATAAATCAATGTATTTAATTAGTGTATAATTTAAAGCTTGTTACGTATACTAACTATTATTTTACAACCAATTATATATTTATTTTATTAATTTTTACTTGAACTATACCAAATTAGCTTAATAAATAAACATTGTGGTCTTGAATCATTTTCAATAGTTAGCACAATGTTTAGCTTGCTTCACAGGAACAGTATGACCTGGGTTGTGAAAACCTGAGCTCATTGGCCAATTACTTATGGGCAAGCAGAAAGGAATGTGTTGCCACCCCCTAGACATTGGGAATGCTCATTAGAAACCCCCTAGCTTTTCTTGCGTTTTTCAAGTAGCAAGCCCTGGATTTCCTATTGTGTTAAGTAAAACCTTTTGGATAAAGAATTACTTAAAACACAGTATTCTTGGAATATGAACCAATACTAGTTTTAAAATTAATGATTCATTACATATATATTTATTAACAATCTAAACATTAGTTATTATACAGTTAGCACAGACAGCATTGTATTAATCAACAAACCAGTCCATATTATTTTGGGTATGCGGCGCAGGACTAGCATACCCAGAGAATACGCCACCGATTAAGTTGAAACCTTAGTTAAAACTTCCTATATTATTACGATAAATTTGGAGCACATGCTAGGCATAAAATGCAATACAATCTTAAGAGGATATCTTGAAATCTAATCTTTTTAAATCAAAATAAGTTTTAAATTTTTCTCAATGTTTATTTTGGCAAAATTATATTTATGTGAATTCTTATCAAAACATCCCATTTAATAATGTGTATTGTCTTATAATTGAATAAAAGGCATTTTAAACTTTTTTTTTAAACTCAAGAACGGTTTGGATTAATACAATACCATTTAATTTTTTTAAATGTGAATTTTTTCTAGTTAAAAAAAATCACAAATAATATTTTATTTCAGTTAGTGTTTAAGATAAATATGATTTATTAACAATTACTCTGTAGGTTTAAATGCATAACTACATGAGCACATTAAATAAATAGATTATATTTTCGAGAATAATAATGTAACTTTGATAATTATGAAACTAAAAATCAACGTATATTTACTAATTTCAAAAGTGAGTTAAAATAAATTCTTAGGAACCAATAAAACGTGTTCATTTTTATAATAAACTGTAACTTTAGTTCATACTATCTATGATGGATCATTTATTAAATTGACAAAAAGTTACTGTTCTGTTATTGAGCGTAGTCTATACTAATATTATAAAGAGGAAAGATTTGATTTTTTTTTGTAATGGATAAACTCAAAAACTACTGGACCGATTTTAAAAATTCTTTCACCAATTTAAAGATACATTATTAGCAAGTAACATAGGGTATATTTAATTTGAAAATTTAATTTATTCCTCATTAAAATGTCCATAGTATATTATATAGTCGTTGGGAAAAAAAAGTTGTTGAGAAAGTGTGGTTGGTGAAGGGGGCGAGGAAAGAGGAATGAGATGAAAATAGGAGGGAGGATAAAAAGAGGGGGGGCTATACAGTGATGGTAGAACTGTATTTTAAAAAAAAGTTTTGTTTTTATATTGACATGATAGATGATTTGAAGCTTTGTTTTACAGGATTCTTCACAATATTTTTAACGGGGAAGGGGCTAGTAGTCTATAAAGATGAAGTTTATTTCAGGTTTAGTGATTTGAACAATGATAATATTAAGACACGTCACAAGGCTTATTTGTTTTAGTTAAACCTTTCTTAATTTACTTGTTTACTTACAATGAGTACGAATTATTAATCAATCATTTATAGCCTAGGCAATATTTAAGAAGCGTATAACCCGAACGGGTAGTAAACCGCGGTGCTAAATAATAATAATAATAATAATAATATTTAAGACTGGAATAAATTCTTTTAAACAATTATTTCTGGAGTTAAACAAACATATTTTCATATTAAAAAAAATGAAAGCCTTTAAACTTAGTGTTTACAAAAAAAAATCATATTTCAAAAATATTCAAAAAGGCACTGCAATTAATTTCGTTATAAATTTTTCTGTAAGTATCAAATATATTAAAAAAGAGCCAAAAAGAAGAAGAATTCCGTACCAAAGCTAACTAAATTTTAGGTAGCAAACCACAGTCTATACATAATTTACGTTAGTTTTTGAATTTATGGAGACGTATGGACTAAACGGATAGTATAACGTGGTGCTAAGAAAATTAGTAAAAGAGTGTTCTCAATGTTATATAAAATTGGGCGAAGTTGCTTAAATAAAGCTTGAGCTCCGTATTTACACAAAAATCTTAAAAGCTCTGAAATTATGCTGGTAAAACCAACTAATAGGAATAAGAAGGAAGTTGGCTTGAGTGATTTTTTGCCTGGATATGAAACGTATTATATTTATCAAGGGGTCCGCCTAGATAAGCGAGAAATCACCGTACAGACGTTCATATATATCTTATTAGGAGCTCGAGAGTTCATTGATGCATTTACAAAAGTACACCACCTATCCCTATCTTGAGCTAGCTATAACCAGTCCACCTCACTACACCCCATATATTTCAGGTCGATTCTAATGCTATCCTCCCATCTGTGTCTAATAATAATAATATTAATAATTATTGCCTTTATTTATCTGGCGAAGTTAAGGCGTTACATCTGTAGAGTGGATTCTGATCTAGTAGCTAGGCTGTGTTTATCCTTCAGAAATAGGAACCGTGAGGAAAGGTATTGAGGCTGAGATGTTGATAATATTTTGTGAAAAAAGCCTAATAAGTGTACGTTTCGCCTTTCATGTTATTCTTAACCAACCCAGTTTATTAAAATACTTAGAAATATGGTCATGCCATTTTCAGTTAAATATGTATCGAACACATGTGTGTTGTAGTAGTTCTACTAGATCATTTCTTAAGTAATTGTATACTACATCGCAGTAGTCAAAGTGTGGCATTATTAAGCTCTGGACAGGGATAATTCGTACATTTTCTGGGAGAAAGTTATTTAGTATTCTCAGTGAATGTAAGCAGGCATACACGTTCTTGCAAATCGAAGTTACCTGATCTGTCCAATTAAGATTTTCATCAATAATCACCCCAAGGCTTTTAGTAATTGTTGTCAGTTGTACTGTGGCTACTCCTAATCGTATGTCAGTCATCAGGGACCGGTCCACATGCAGTAGTAGTCTGCATGTTCCTACAAGAATGGCTTGAGTTTTATCTGGGTTCAACTAAAGTCAATTTTTTTCAGACCAAGCATGTATTGCAGCTAGGTCAATATTTATTCGTTGTATGGCTGCATTTATTGAATTATTATTATTATTATTATTATTAGCACCGCGTCTTACTACCCGTTCGGGTTATACGCACTTACGCTAATGTGTAATGGTAGGGTGATTGTGAGATGAAATGAAGGACCTACAGTTTAACGTGGAATCCGAACCACGGTGGAGACCTGGCATTCCTCACATTCACAAGATGTCTTGTCAGAGGTGAAGGAAGGGTTTGGTAATCAGATAAATCTTTGCCGGGACCGAGGATTGAACCCCGGCCGTCAGCATAGAAGTCTGACACCTTACCCCTAGACCACCAGGTCACCTACTGCATTTATTGAAGAATGGTCAGTGGAAATACATATTTGTAGGTCATCTTCATATATTTGATATTTAAAGTATGACATTGAAGAAGTGATATCGTTTACAAATAAAGAAAAATGCATTGGCCCTAAAACTGAACCCTGTGGAACACCAGCCTCAACTGGGCGCCATCTTGAGAACGTGTTACCTATCATAACACTTTGCTAACGGCCATGTTGAGAACGTGTTACCTATCATAACACTTTGCTGGCGACCATGTAAATATGATCTCATCCACTGTATACTGCCTGGAGAAAAATTAAATAATACTTGCAATTTTGCTAATAGAATATTAAAATCCACAGTATTAAAAGCTTTTGAAAAATCTAATAATATAAGAAGTGTTAACTTGCACTTATTCATGGCTAGTCTAATATCGTCTGTGACATTTATCAACGCGGTACATGTACTAGGTGACCTGGTGGTCTAGGGGTAAGGTGTCGGACTTCTATTCTGGCGGCCGGGGTTCAATCCTCGTCCCGCACAGATTTATATGATTACCAAACCCTTCCTTCACCTCTGACAAGATGTATATTAATCACAACTTGTGAATGTGAGGAATGCCAGGCTCCACCGTGGTTCGGATTCCACGTTAAACTGTAGGTCCTTCATTTCATCTCACAATCACCCTACCATTACACATTAGCGTAAGTGCGTATAACCCGAACGGGTAGTAAGACGTGGTGCTAATAATAATAATAATAATACATGTACTATGATGTACTATGCGTCTACGTCTTCCCAATGGTCTCTTCCCATTTGGTTCACCAGTAAATACCTGAACAAAGTTCTAAAATCTCTCATGCCCGCTGAATATCCTGCCCGCCATAATCGACAAGATTTTATTATCCTAACCCATCAATATGTAAACTATTCCTTTCCCAAGTAGCCTTAACCCTTTGTTTGGACAAAATGGCCTATCTTCATAGGCAACTTGTTTTTGAACATCCTAAATTGGTTTTCGTCATATTTTGAGTTTTATGAATAGGGAAAAAAAACTGTGTGAAAATGTATCATTAGCTTATTTTCAACTACTTTTTGGCCTTATTTGCGAAGTCGTTAAATTAGGCTTAATGAAAAGAAATTAATTTATTTAATTTGCAAAATCAATGCTCAAAACCAACAAAGTCTTCAACGGTATTGAATGAAAGTTATTCTAAACTACTTAAAAAATTTTAAGTTTTAACTACGTATTTCTAAATAGCTTAATACACTCAAAAATAATAACTATTTCTAATATAACTTATATATTCTTATTTTTAATGTTTGGTCACAAGATCTTGGGAATAAAATTATATATGTTTAAAAAAGATTGCGCCAATCTTACTACCTTCATAGGTTATATGCATATATACTAATTTCATTAGTGAGTTAGCGGCGAGTAAGGTTGAATTCAGAGGAAGTGTACCCACATTTGCGTGGATGAGTTGAAACCAACTTTGGAAAAAAAACTCTGTATATCCGATCGAGATTTGAACCAAACATTTTATTAAAATTAAATTTAAAATTTAAACCACAGATTCTTACTGTCAAGGCTATATAGCCATCATAATCATAGCCTAATTTAGTATAATTGCCAGCAATAAAGCCGAGAAAACGGAAAACTTTTCCTACAAAAAACCAACTACTATATTCTAAATAAAAGCCCCACATGGGGCCAGGTTAAAGTTGGATAAAGGGTGGGTGGAGGGGTCAGGGTGTATGTGCTCCTGTTAATTGACACTGCACGTAGTAGCGTGTCTTACCTGAACTCATTCGGCCACACCTACCCCGGGATCACGTGATAATTAATCACGTAATGTGAGCGCAATGGGGGAGGGGCGGCAAGTCCTTCGTTAGCACGGGGACAGTGCAACTTTGGAACTGGGGGATTCGCTTTACATTCGGGGAACACAACAGAACATCAAATTACTTTCGGGTATTGAAACTTGGTAGGGGATACATTATTTCCCCCCTTCGAAACTAAACAACAGACTAAATAGTATGTTTAATTAATACATTAATATTAAATTGTTCGTGGATTCAAACACAGTGAGGGTTGACAGATTCATCTTGAGTGATAAAAATCCGTAGCACAACTTCCATCGGAGAAGAAATCAAGCCATCTGTCCCAAGTCAATTGTGGCACGTGAAAGAACCTGGAAGATATGGGAAAGCACCTTTCCCGGCCAAATTGGTAGATGCTTTTACTCTAGCTCATAGAAATACTTGTATGGTGATATAATCAGTAGGTTCAGAAAGTGCATGCTAATCACCTCTGATAAAAAAAAAGTTCTCTTATTATTTAACTACGGTTATACAAAAATAAGATAGCATTTTTATAGACGATTCAAACGTTTAAACTTAAAATATTATAGATGTTTGTATCATACACGTCTTAATAGCCGTTTGGGTCATATTAATTTAGTTATACTTATTGATTAGGGATGAGGAATGTAGAATTTAGACAAAATGTACAAGTATTTCCATGAAGGAAGTGTGAAAAACCAGTTGATGAAAAAACACGCTCAGTACACCTGGAAGGAATTTGAATCCTGACCTCCAAACCAAGTGGCAAGACTTACACTTTGTCCACATGCCCACTCATATGGGTGTTAAGAAAAAGAATAATTTGTGAAACAGTAAGCTTATGTATGTATTCATTGTAATACTTTTAAGCTACGTAAGTAATCAGTTATTATCTTTTGTATTTTAGAGAATAATATAGATATATAGATATATAAAACTTGATCCAAACTCAAGAAGATTATTAGCTGATACAAAATTAAATAGATAGTTGAACATAAAAATAAAATATTTTAAAAAGAAACAAACCATTACTGGTTTGTCAACGGGTGTATTTTTGTTATGATAGAAGAAGACAGTCAAATTGTCACAAACGTAAAAATTTGGCAAATTTGTGTTTTGGAAATTTAAACCTTCTTTCATAACTTTGTGTAAGCTGCTACTGCGAGATCTAGTGCCTTTAGAAAAATTAAATAAATTTAGCTTTTTTTTCGTAACAAGCCTGTGAACTAAACGGATGGCCTTGATAAACTTGTTTACATTTTTAAACCATTTCACATGGGGCCCGATAGTATAGTTAATTCAGAATATTTGGATCTATTTTTTTTGTTAGTAACTATATGTTGACCTTTAATAAATTTTATTTACTTTTTTATCTTTTTTAGCTAGTGAAACTGTATCTCCCTAAAAATATTAGAAATGCAAAAGGGTTCGACAAGTAACTCGCAATATATTCCGATCTAACAGCACTAACTAAAAAGTTCAACATTTATAGGAAACCCCTACCTTACCCCCCCCCCACAAAAAAAACCTTACATCCATAAAAAATATTTACAACTGACCTTATTTTTCTGCTATAATGTTTATGTGAACTATTTTACAAATACAATAGAAGTGATATCAAAAAGTTTTCAACATGACAAAGTTATTAATATTTTAAGAAAAATTATAAGCAAGCTCATCATGAATACTACAAAAAATCACTACGCATTTACTAACAAATAAATATGAAATAAAATTAAAAGCTTTGGTTTTCTTCCTAAATCCAATAAATGAAACACTTTACAGAAAAATGTATTCAAAAATCACGGCAAATATATATATATCAAGACATTTTAATACTTACATATTTGTAATTTAATGTAAATACTACAAAAAATAATATTTAGCTACTAATTTGAAACTTGTAACACAATATTTTTTTAGTACAAAAATAGATAATATAATAAATTACATCATTCATAATAAATAGATTACAAGTAATTGAACATATTCTAGATAGCGTGGACATATTTTGACTTATATCCTTTATGTAATGATTCTTTTCTAAAATAAAAATTGAAAAAAAGAAAGGAAAGTTTTATTAAAATGGTGTTTATATATGGTATAACATTTGACTATAATTAAAAGGCTGACAAGCTATTAAGTACAAACAATGATCTATTTTATTTGGAAATAACTTATATTTTTGATACCTTAAGACATCAAGCAGATAAAGCCTATTGATAGAGTATAATAAAACCAAAATCATGCGTTACTAGGTGTTGTTTTCTTATTGGAACAATTTAAGTACTAAGCTAGTTATTCACGAAGATTCTTTATCTACTAGAGAGTGAACATCCAAATAATCAAACAGAACAGGACAGTTAATGATGGGTGACCTGGTGTATAGGGTAAGGTGTCAGACTTCTAAGTTGGGGGTGCGGGGTTCAATCCTTGGTCCCGGCACAGATTTATTTAATAGCCAAACCATTCTTTCACCTCTGACAAGACGTGTATTAATCACAACTTGTGAATGAGTGGAATACCAGGCCTCCACCGTGGTTCGGATCCCACGTTAAACTGTAGGTCCTTCATTTCATCTCACAATCACCCTACCATTACACATTAGCGTAAGTGCTATAACCCGAAAGGGTAGTAAGACGTGGTGCTAATAATAATATTAATAAAAATAATAATAATAATATATATAGTTAATGTATCAATTAATCAAGTAAACAAAATTCACAATGATACATCTTCTCCCTTGTCAGAAATCAAACCTGGGATACTAAGAGTCAATAACAAACGGGCAGTTAATTAATTAATATTAAATTAACTATTTTAAGTAAATTCCTTCATGTCTATTATTATTATTATTAGCACCGCGTCTTACTACCTGTTCGGCTTCTACGCACTTACGCTAATGTGTAATGGTAGGGTTATTGTGAGATGAAATGAAGGACCTACAGTTTAACGTGGAATCCGAACCACGGTGGAGGCCTGGCATTCCCCACATTCACAAGATGTCTTGTCAGAGGTGAAGGAAGGGTTTGGTAATCAGATAATCTTTGCCGGACCGAGCATTGAACCCCGGCCGCAAACGGCAGTTAATTGCCGAATTTAAAATAAGGAACATTTAACTATTTATGAATTAAATTCCTTCATGTCATTATTACTAATTTTTTTCACGAAGTTACTATCAGGCTTAGCACAATTTTTTTTTTAGCTCGGCATCCTACTACCTATTAGTGTTATCAGATTATGTATCAATTAAGAGAGTGGTTTTATGATGAGAAAGGTTATATTAAGACGAAGTGTACCAAAATTTGAGTGATGGAAGAGTGGAAAAAATTATTGAAAAACATCCTCAGTAACCCAATCGATATTCGAACCTCTATCTCCTCGTCATCGCAATATAGCCTACCGCGAGAGTAACGCATTAGACCACGTGGCCACCAAACCTTTTGTCTCACTAAGTGCCTCCAATTCGGAGCTCGAACTATGGTCATGCTCTCGAGACCAAGTTAACCATGAGTCATGAACAATAACCCCCCCCCCCCCCCCGGCAATTGCACTACAATCTAATACAGGGTGGATCTACTAACTACCCTCTACATAATGTTTTTCTTACGACCACAGTGTCTAATTGTCCATCCAGGCCATCAGCATATTAACACTAATTAGCTAAAGAGGAATGAGAAATATATACCTGCATTCGCGTAAGGGGAAAGTAGAAAAACATTAAACTAAGAAAAACTCTATAAACATGAATGGGATTTGAACCCAGAATCATCCATCAGTAAAATCTGGACTATTAGATATTGACTCCATATATCGCATAACTATATTAGCTTATATAATTTAACTGTATCCAAATATAATGTAATGTGATTTTAAATACAATAATACGCGCATCAGTAATCACCGATTAATTAACCAATATATTGAGCGTTACAAAAACACAAAATACGTAAATAAAATCAGCTACCCATACACGTTAATATTTGGTTGAAAGTATCAGGTTTGAAAGGGACTGGATTACTTACTGGTGATGAGGTGTCTGAAGTTTGGATCTCGGTAGATGTCGCTTTACCATGCTCTTTTCACTCCAATACGAGTGTATGTTCTCTGATATTTTTCAAGTCTACCCCTTATTGAATATATGGTGATATTTAGCCATAGTATTGTAAAGATAATCAGATACGGTTTCTTATAGTTTTAATTAAATGTATTTAATCATACTACTTAAGTTTTCATAATTAATGTATTTAGTTCATATTAGCCTGGAAATTGTTTTCTTAAGGTAAATCTTATTTTTCCTAATTTTTTACTGAACTATTTTTAAGCATAAGATCCTGATGCATAATGCATCCTAATTTTTTTTTCCTTGACTAAGCTAAAAAGTTGAAAAATATTTAATATTAATGGAGGATACTCCAACTGTAGCGCAAATAATCGACTAATTTATTTGTTAGTTGTCAAAACTTATATATATAAAAAAAGCCCCTAACCATAGACACAAATACGATATCTCCTCAGCTATAAAACAAAATGAAAGGGTTAGACAAAAAACGACCAGAATGTCTTTAAAAGTATCCACGAATGATATCGAATGACGAGCCGGTGAAACCAATCATGGATACATTTCATTCCGAAATCCAAAATCAATATTGGCACGTAATACATTTTGGTCACCAGCTGTGCGATGGAGACCTCTAAGCTTTTCACCACATACCACATGTGATTGGCTAGTGCCTGGAGTAGAGTGGTGAGAGGGTAAGGTGGAAGGGATGATTGGAAGCTTACATACCCAAATCCATTGTAATTAAGTGGTTTAATGCGCATACAGCCACGTATATTGTAGGCTTATTTTCAGGTAAATCGGAGTGTAAATATACAAAATATTATGATATCTATGTGGAGATTTTATAATGTTTAATACATTTACATTTTGCGAAAGTAAATATAATATTGTAATAGATAAATTGTGTAAGACCAAAGTATAAGAGTGTTATAAAATCAAACTGAACAAATTGGTTCTGAAATTAATAAGATTATAACTCACACTGCTAGTAGGTTTTCTCGAAAATATGTATTTTTTAGTACCATGTCTTACTACCCATTCGGGTTTTATATTACTCCTATATAATAATGATTCTAATGGGTAAGTGATGAGTAAAGTTGAATGTAGAGGAAGGGTACCCGCATTTGCGTGGAGAAAGTGGGGAAACCATTTAGGAAAAACCACCTCAGTACACAAGACTGGGATGGAATATGATCCCTCCAGCATCGGAAGTATATTACATTGCGAGTGTGGCGCCTTAGAAATAGATCACGCGGCCACCAAGGACGGGGAAAATAAAATTTATAATGTTATTCAAAGCTCAGATAAAAATGATTTTAAAATATTTATTATAAAGATATAGAAATATTACGATTAGATGGTAAAGTTAAATTTTTAATGTTGAATTTAGTCTACAAGCCAATAATATTGACCCCCTAGATAACAATTATTTTAGGTCAATTTCATGGGACAGAATTTAAACTAGACAATACTAGTAAAATTAATTTTAAATTATAATTTGTTATTTTAAAACTAATTATGGCTATACGCTTATACAATAGTTACGCTAATAGCCTTAGGGTTGAGGAATACTATATTAAGATGAAGTGTAGCCGCATTTTAGAGGGGGAGGAGTGAAAAGTCACTTATGAAAAGGTACCATCAATATACCTGACAGAGATTCAAACCTCGATATACCTGTCATCGGCAGTCTAGTATCCTGTGAGAGTAGCACCTTAAACCATACAGCCAATGGAGTGGGTTATAGATTATTAAAATATATATTACTTGAGATTAAGGATTTACACTCGAGTCAAAGTATTGATATACTTCTAACGATTACGTGTATTATTATATCCACACTTGTACTAATCTGAATACATGAAACGAAGAGGCTACATTTTGAGAAAATCCAAACCACTTGTATATAAAGCTAATCCAAAAGCTATTGAGAAAAAACTGACACCCAATCCATAATTTGAGCACCAGATTCTGGGGTTGGTGTGAAGGACCTATCATGGATCCTGCTCTGTTCCTAGTCTTATTTGTTATTGCATATGAAGTATCTCAATCCGGTTTGATGGCTATTGTTGCTTGATGACCACCTCTGTGGTCTTGTGTCACAATTTCTTGTTTCAGTTTCAGAGGTTCTTGGTTAGATTCCCATTGATTCCATATTTGTGAAGCGGTTGGCCTGGAACGGGGAAAGGGAGTCTCGTGGGGACCAATTAGAAGATAATTTACTTCATTGAAGGTAAATGTGTCCAGTCTAGAAAACTTTGATTAATGATTTTACGGTTAATTGTTCTGACCACACATGACACCCTCTCTTTGCGCAGAACTTGCCACTTTATCGCAAACAGAGCAAGCCTACTCTGTCGGAATTACTCGAGTGTGGGCTGACGTTTAGGAGTTTGTTGTTGTTGTTGCTTGATATCGATCTTCTAGGAAAATTTGAATAATTCCTACTCAAATGGATTTATTATAACTTGAGGAATAATAATTATGTGCTACTCTGTGGATAGTCCATATGGGTAATAAGACGCTATGCACAAAACAATGAGTTTTCGGGGACGAGTTTGCTAAATTAATTTTTTTTGAGACATGGTTATTTTGAAATAAGTAATATATTACACACTGACCGAAGATATATTTATATGGTCATTTATAAATATAACAAATCAATTAAAATATTATTTTATAGGGGTGTCTGAAATTGCACGAACACTAAAATATTGTAGAAAATGTTTGATGATTTAATTAAGACCACTTTTTGGTTGTGTAATTTAATGCTATTAACAAACACATACTTATTATATAATAATTATCTAAACTTTCATTTCTATATTGAGCTTTTAAGATTATTAAGTATGATATTTTCTATAATTGAAATAATATTTACCCGCCTCCGTGGCGTAGTTGGCTAACGCGCTTGTCGTGTTGAGCTCAACTGCTGAGGACGGGAGATAAAGGTTCGCATCTTGGTCGTGTGAACTGGGGGTGTTTATTCCTAAATAGTTTTCACTCTCCTCCATGCAAATGTAGTCACTCCCTCTAATTCAACCTTCCCAATTCCTTAATCCATTAACGTAATTAGTACTTAGAGCGTATAACCCGAACGGGTAGTAAGACGCGGGGCTAAATATTAATATAATATTTGATATATTAAATTTGAAATGCAGAGATTAAATTAAGTAATCAAAATAATTAAAGTGTCTTCCATCCAAATGTGTAGGTGAAAATGTAGAAGAGATATTTATGTATGAGTAAGAGTTCAACTCTCTAACGCCAGCTATTCGTACTCTCGATTATTCAGCTTGTCTTGTTACCAAATCTCCACTTTTAAGACAAATGTCCTCTTTCCAGTTTTGTGACGAATTGTAGTCGTACTAATCATTACAAATCGTCTTCCATTCCTCAAAACGTTTCCTACATCACACGTGAATTATTTAAGAAGGACAGTCATTTGGCACGAAGATAAATCACCCTTTTTTCATTAAAATATATCATTACTGTTTAAAGATATGAATAGACTCATCATTATATATATCCTTTTTTCATTCCTAAATATGTTTTTCTCTTTTATTTATACACACGTCACGCATGTCTCTCCAGATATATTTTTATCTAGCCTGTACAAACACACTATAGCCATGTATGCTGACATACATACGAACACATTTTATCTATATACATGTGCTTAAAGAAGAGAGAAAAACATAATAGTGTCTGTATTAATCCTGAGTTTAACCTATTTAATAAAATATACAAGAAAATCTCTATTAATTACAAGTTTGTAACTATTTAATAAACTATATATGAATATATCAAAATAGAGTTTAACCTATTTCATAAAATTAATACATTTCCTTAAATCTACGAATACAAAAGATGAATACATATAGTATTGTCATATTTAAGAAACTTTATCAACTATTAATTTCAGCGTTAGATATTTAATTCCAAACATTCTTCGGGGGGAGCCTTATGTAAACTCTAGACACCAAGATTTATTCCAATCTATAAAAAGGTTTCGACTTTATGAGACTCTAAAGACTAATTTTTTTTCTGTTTCAGGTGGTCATGAAACATTGAAATTTTTGAAAATATCGTGTTGAATTTTTTTTTACAGTCACAATACTTCTCTCTCCAAGATGTCAATAGAAAGAAAAAAAACTTGTGCTTTAATTTTACATGTTTTGACTTTAGCAAATTGTTTGAATTTAGCACGACGAATAAAATCAGCTTTTAGTCTATTTTAATTTGTTTTAATACAAATTCAGCAATTATAACAATACTACGTAAGCATTCATGTGTGGTTTTCTAATATTCACTAGAGGAAAATGTGTTTTGAATTCAAAGAAAGCAAGATGGTAAGATAATCTGGAAGTAGATCGAAGATAAATGATCTTAGAGGAAAGGAGATTAAACAAGAAATACTTATCAGATGTAAGGAAGATTATTAATTTGAGACTTGTCAAGACATTTCCTAAATGGTAACATGCACCTGGTGCAGTGTTTTAGAAGTGGAAGAAACATAAGATGGATGATAGCAAGTCTTAAAATAATTAAAATATATACGGGGTTGGTGTAGGAAGTTGAACTAGTTTTGAAAAAATAAAAATAAAAAAGCAAAAATAATATTTTGTTTAAATTCCTACTCTATCCTCCAATATATGTTTACATTATATTAATACTCCATGTTTTTCATTACATTTCCAGGAAATACTGACATGTGTTCTAAATTAGCCTATTTCTTTCTTCCAGATTAAATTAAATCTTTAATTTTCTCTGTATTATATATATAATTTAAATTACAACTAAAGACAATTACTCAGTTCTAGGCCTACTCTGTAGGTTAGTAAGGTTGCCTTTCATTATTCCATCATTGTATAGCTTAGCAGAAAGGCTCATAATGTAATCCGTCAAGATAAAGACTTGCTATATTCCAGGTTAAACGACGTGTACTTAATCAGATATTTTTAGGGACGAATACTATGACATACATATTAAATTGCCGAGTATCTTAAAGAATCTTATAAAAGGGAATGAATAAGACCACATCTATGGGAAGTTTATATTTTAGTCGTAATAAAATACCAAAATTGGTCTAAATTTAAAATATGTAGTTGAAGAGCCCAAAATGAAATAGAGCTAGACCTTAAAGGAAAGTAACTTAAAATTATAGAATCTCCACGTGTTCTATATATAATATATTTCGACAAAATACCAGTAACCGTATATTATATTAAAACCATTATTAATATTATTATTATTATTATTATATTCATTATTATTAGTACCACGTCTTATTACCCAGTCGGCTTAATGTGTAATGGTAGGGCGATTGTTAGATCATATGAGGACCTACAGCTTAATGAGGGATCCGAACCATGGTGGAGGCCTGGCATTCCCCACATTCACAAGTTGTGATTAATGCAATTCTTGTCAAAGGTGAAGGAAGGGTTTGGCAATCAGATAAATCTGTGCCGGGACTGAGGATTGAACCCTGGACCCCCAGCACAGAAGTCGGACACCTTACCAATATACCGACGTTTTATTACAAAACAACGTTCTGGAAAATATTTAGCACAATCAGTGGCAATTGTTTTTGATGGCTATAATTATCGGTTGAAAAATGTTTTCTACGATGCTTAGCTCAGGATGAGAGCCTAACTTGTGTTATATAATATTGTTTACCGTGGTTTCTCCCTTGGAATGCAAATAGTTTATTTTAAATCGTACCATTTTTATCTGAATTGTTATTAGAGCTGAGGGCGAGCTTAGCTAGACACACATAAATAATATACTGATTATGTTTTAGAATCTATTGTTTTATTTAGAGCTATACGGATGTTATGTACGAATTCTGTTAATGTGTTAGATATAAGATAGGTCGAATTTAGATTAAGTGTACCCTCATTAGCTAGAAGGGAGCTTGGAAAAGCATTTATAAAAAAAATCCTCTGTACACCTGATCAATATTCAAACCATGATTTCCCAGTCATCCTCAGTTTGGTCTATCGCGAGACTGACACATGCAACTTATACCATTCAGCCACCGAGGTGGGTATCATTATCAAATCAGATGTTTTTTAAAGTCTCGGTCGAACATGTATTTATTTTGCTTAAGTGGGGTTGAGTGAAGACTAATTTAATGTGGGATGGAACGGTGACTTAATTAAGTTGAAATGGAACAGTGTATCAGTTAAGGTGGGATGTAATGGAGCCTGAGCTAAGCTGGGATGGAATGGAGCTTAAGTTAAATTGGTATTGAATGGAGCTTAAGTTAAGGTAGGTTGGAATGGAGCCTGAGCTAAGCTGAGATGAAACGGAGCTTAAGTTAACGTAGGATGGAACGAAGCTTAAGTTAAGGTGGGGTGGAATGGAGCCTGAAATAAGTTGGGATAGAATGGAGCTTAAATTAAGGTGGGTGAATGGAGCCTGAGCTAAGCTGGAAATGAATGGAGCTTAACTTAAGATTGGATGGAATGGAGCCTATGTTAAGGTGGGATGGATTAAGGATTAAGTTAAAATTAATTTTTTACAGTTTTTATATCATGGATCAATTTCTATTAACAAAAACAAATCAATCTACACCTTTAGTTTAACTTTTTATGTCTACTAATCTTCAGTCTTTAAATATTTGTCATAGGCATCATGGCCTTTGAACAGTATTTTTATTTCGAAAGTTTTTGTTCAAACGCCACCATGTTCATGGCATACTCAAAAACTGTTTAAACTACAATCTGTAGAAAATTAAGCTAAACCTATCTAATGAAACAATATTTTGTTCATTTTTACCAAATGGACTTTGTTAAACAAATTGCACCAATAATGACCTCGCCTCTTATTTACTTCCATAACACTTAATGTTTTAGAACATGAAAATAATAATTGTACACTCAGTTCACCTTAAAAGATAGCAGCCTTACTTTAAAGGATTGCACCATTACATTATCATATACACTGTACAATGGGTAGCCAAACCCTTTAGGCTAGGTCAAGTAAATTGTTAGTACTAATTTGATGGGCACCTGTAACCAATTCTTACACCATCTCTCCCTCCCCAATCTTTCCGAAAATATTTCCACGTAACACATTATATATCAGGCTAAGATTAGATATTCGGTAACATTTTCCAATAAAAAATTACAATAAACTAAAATATAAGGATATTTTACAAGATTTTCTAAACGATTAAAAACCATGTACATGTAAACCTGTCGTTTAACTAAGATTTTATAATCATTCAAATCCTTATTGAAGAAAATGTATTTGATTAGTATAACAAAATGTATTCAGTAAAAAATAAATTAAAATGAAAAATTATAAATATCCACTTAATACTAACGAGATTTTTGGTCCTGCTTTTTTTTTTTCATTTAAAACTTATTCACTAAAAACGATAAATTACAAAGCCAATATGGATCTTTAAGAAGCCACATTCCACAGGCATAGCATTTTTCAGCTCCAAAGATTAATGTAGCTGGTCTTTTAGTTAGAATAAGCGTGAAATCATCTCTACCATAGAAAGCAATTAGAGTTGTGAACTAAAATTTCCTTTTACTTATTTATTTCATCTTCAAAAATTCCTTAAACTCTTTGACGTAACCCAAAACAGTTTCAATAACATGATTTAAGATTTACGTCTCTAGCACACGAAGCCTTTTTTTTTTTTTTTTGTTGAATGATACAGTGGTATGAAAACTGCTTCTGCCCTATATGGTTCAAGCATAGAAACGCAGACATTAAACTTCCCTAGTATCACCGCTGCGCAATCCTAAAGACAGATACTTTAAAGTCCAACCCACTTAAATTTAATTCCATTTACATCACCTTTTTTTTATACAATTTTTCAACGCCTCGAAAACATCTCGTCCAGTTTTTGCGGCCGATACCGTAATTGACAAGAGTCCTAAAAGATCATAAAACATAAATTTATTTCTTATGTATTAAAATAAATTAAAGACAGCTGGCGGGTCATTCATTATGTATTGGCTAGCCACTGTTTGGCCACAATTGCACTACACCATAGTGGAACCAATAAAGGTAATGCTATCTACAGTTTGGGGCAAACAAACAGTTATATTATTATATCGATGGTTAAAAATATTATTTACCTCTCACATTACAAAAATGAGAACTGAGAAGAATATCGAAACTCTTATCTTACATTCTCGCATTTCTGGAATTTGTCTTTAGCATTCATCTCATAGTTCTTAAAGCCGGCGAAAGCAATTATATTTTCATCTCGCATGTTGTAGTTCGTCAGATATGGCTGCCATAACTTTTGTCGTTACCCCTGAGGTATGGCCTCACTGCATTAAAAACTCAGTAGGAATATTATTAAAATTCCTCGAGTAATAATGAAATGTACGAATTCTAATTTGCATTTAAGTATGCTTCGTGGAAAGAGATTAACTCAATTTTTCTCGGGAAATATAAGAAAATAAATTATTTACGTAGATATGATTATCTTTATGTTAATAAGCTTTTTTAAAAAATATGTTCAAATCAAATTAAGTTTGATAATGCCATTTTTAAGATTATCAGTTAATATTGAAAATAAATATGTATAAAATATATATTTTCCTTTTATATAATTTGGCTAGGAAAAATTATTTTTGAAATAAAATATAAACAATTATTTTTAAAATTGCGAATAAATTTTATTGATTCGATATAAGTCATTTAAATTATAAACAAATAAACACAATTTGTTTATCTTAAGCAATAATATATTATACATAAGGTACTAGATAAGATATAAAAGATGTTTAATTTATGTCATGTTTCTACAAATATATCTGGTAGTATCGGTACATAATTGAACATTAACATTTTCAATTTACAAATGGCTCGCTATACAATAAAGTTAGCTCATTTAGAGAGATCCGAACAGTGGGTGTGAACTTTAGTATGGAAAAATTAGTTTCTTTCGCGTATATTTCTGATCCAAAATCTGCTATCTAAAACAATATTATTTGTGCATGGCGCTTTTTACCGATATTGATATAGGGAGAGTTTTAAAATTCCATGGTTATATAAATTCTTAGTACTGTAAGAAAAATTACCATTAATTTCATGCATACTTCTTTGTTCAAGCAAATTATGTTCTAATTATGAAAACATATTTGGTAAATTTGTATATAAATGAAGGTAACTTGCATATAATTAAGTCAAATAATCGTAACGTTTTCAATATATTTTGTGTACTTATAATTCATTTTTAAATATTATTATATCCAAATTGACATCAATTCCTTCATAATAAATAATTTAAAATGCTAAAACACATTTAAAATATGGAAATAATCACGAAAAAATTCTAAGATATTTAGTAAGAAGAATCCATTGTAAAGAAAAGTAACTCAAAACTGTTCAATTCAATGACTAAAATAGAGATTTATTTAAATATTTTTACTGCGTAACGGAATGAAAGTTTGTTCTATCCGACCCTGAAAGTGATCAGAAATAGGATGGGCATCGTCCACACGAAGCTACAATAATTTCCGTGTTTGGGTCCCCATCAAGTAAAGTGGTTCGAGTCTACATATATTATTCATGCGGCATATAAACGTCTTCATGCATGGGAAATGGTGGCTCTCTTTCGTTTCTGTTCCATCCCCGAACCCATTCCACCCCCAACCCCCCCTCTCTCCACCTGCTCTTACCACCAATTTTGATTCCCTTGCTTTTGGCAATTTACAAAATATCTACCGAGTAACAAGCAGCGACAATGGAAGCCAATTACACCCTTTCCAAAGCAGGTCTTTTTACGGCTTATCTACTTTTGACATCATAACCATTGTTTTATAAGAGAGAGAAAAAGGATTCAATTTCGTGAATTCCATTCTAAACCTAATGGCCCGTAAATTTTCCTTGAACGATCAGTGGGCAAACTCAAGTCATATTATGAGCTTATTACATCATTATTGTGCTCTGAAATGAACTATATGCAAATTTTAAAATAAACAATAACCTTAAATGTCAAAGGAAATATCTCTCAGAATTGAACCCATTGTATCAATAAAGGCTTTTATTGTATAAGAGGAAAGAAATCGCCATTTTGTTAAATTAATTGTACTTAATTCGACAACTGGATGTAAAATCCGCCCTCTAAGATCGACTTTACAGATACCAGTATTTGAAAATAAATCACTATAGAATACAGCGTGTACGCCATTATTTCAGCTGTCAATAATTTCCAATTTTTAAAATTTATTTGAGGTATTTAATATGCACTTTCTGAACTGACTGAGTATATTAGCATATGACTTATAGATTAACTTAGGTTATAATAAACACAACCTCCAGACCACGACCATTAACTCATCACTGTGAAAGGGCAAACCCACATTTCACTAATGATAGATTTTTCGGCCATGCCTGGAATTGAACCCCGAGACCTTTATCTCAGTATACAGACACGCTAACGACTGAGCTGGGGTATTGGACAAATGATTTTTAAATTACAGATATGGTTAATACAATTCACGAAAGATTGACAATGCTACATTTCGTACAAGTCGATCTTGTGCAATACGCTCCAACGAACCTTTGCGACCAGAAATTCGTTTTTTTAGGTGGTTGACTGGTAATATGTTTTTATTCGATGCACACTTAACCTCAGAAATAAAACTCCAAAATTAAGCTCGGCTCAGCTCAGATTCGCTCAGATCAAAGGGAAACCGTTCTACGATGCACACTATGGAAGGACTTACCCTTAGAAAAACACCCCTGAAGCTCATCTCAGAGAGACACTGTTCTACAATGCACACTATGGAAGGATGCACACTTACCCTCAGAATTACATCCCCGAAGCTCAGCTCAGAGAGACACTGTTACGATGCACACTATAAGGATACACTACTCGAATTCCCAAGCAGCTCAGCTCAGACACTGTTTACTATGCACCATGGAAGGATGCACACTTACCCTCAGAAATACACCCTCGAAGCTCAGCCCGGAGACACACTGTTCTACGATGCACACTGTATGGAAGGATGCGCACTTGACTGGCGTACATGGGTGGCATGAGACGATGACTGACCACTGTAGACGTGTCACTGTTGCCACTCAGGATCTGCACATATATATATGCATTACTTACTGACGTAACTCAAAATTATGATAAAATACTAGCACACGTATATTACTATTGTAGAAACCAATAGTTATTTATAATGTATTTATTTTAGCGCCACGTCTTAATACCAGCTCAGGCCATACGCTTATGTAGGCTACTAATTATGATGATGAGATATGACTGAAGGAGGTTGAATTTATATTAAGTGTAACCACATTTGGTGTGGGGAGAAAGTAAAAACATTTAGTAGGAGATTCAAATCCCAAACTCCCTTTTAGTGAAAGATAATCAATTACAAGAACGAATTCTTAAACCATGTGGCCACTGAAGCAATTTATAATATCTCTTGATTACGTATTTGTTTATATTTATCAACAAAAGAAAATAATTCCAGTTGGCGTAAATATTTAAATTAGGGATCAGCTTTGGTGGCCGCATTGTTTAAGGCGCTACTCTCGCAATAGTGCCAACTGCCAACGACCTGGAAATAAAGGTTAAAATCTCGGCCGGGTATACAGAGGGTGGTTTTTCCAAAATGGTTTTCCACTATCACTCCACGAAAATGCAGGTAAACTTTCTATATATAGGTATAATCTTATTAATCCCTAAAACTATTAGCGTAATTAATACAGAGGCGTATAAACCGAATGGTTAGTAAGACACAGTGTTAAAAAAAAATTAAATTAAGGAATGTTTTGGAAAACTTAAATCACACATTTTATATATATATATATATATATATATATATATATATAATGAATATATTACAGTAAGGATTGGTAAATTAGTTTTATATCCCACAGTTTATATCCTATATGTTTAATTATTTTAATTACTTAGCCTAAATAGATGAATATACTAAAGATTGCAATATATGTGAGCTTAAGATGATACGATTAACATTGAAACTACTAAGCGAGCTGTACGACAAATTCTGTTCTATTCAAACATTTCACAAAGAGGAATTTGACTGTGAATTCTTTTATAAAGAAAAAAGAACGTAAAAAATTTGCATCATCAGAATGAGACTTGATAATTGACACACACACACACACACACACAAAGATAGGATAAGAATGGCAGGGTCAATAATCTAATTAATTTATGTAACTCCCCTACCCTCCCTGTTTTCTTTTCTTCAAAAGCATCCCCCCTCCCTCTCCATAACTAATGTTTTACCCCTTTTCTCCCCTCCTGCATATTCAAGGCTGAACTGTTTTACGATATCACGGCTAACACGCTCATTTGGGATTTCACAAGAAAATAAAATCGAGAAATATTAGCTATTTATTGGAACAAAGGTAAGAATATTTTATTGCCGCAGAATGCAATCTACTCAACTTTTCGGGATGGCTTAAGGTGGGAACTTAGGGAATGAGAGTTAAGGCCAGTGTTTTTGTAGTTTTTATAGCCAAAACAGCTTTTTGATTAAAATAAATTAAATATTACTTCAGTACAAAAATAGAGTTTTATTTTATACACATGGTGATATCATTACTTGTTGAATATCTTTCAAGGGTGACCTAGAATTTAATGACAACTTTTTCTATTTATTTAAAAAGTTTCTTATCTAATGCCGCTATTCTCATGACAGATATTCACCAACTGTTGATATCAACAAGTGTAGAAAATTAGACTATGTTTCTACTGGAGCAATATTTTATTTATTTTGAGAAAAAAAAAATTGGTTATAAAACTGTAAAATTACCGAATTTAACGTTCGTTCCTAAACTCCAACCTTAATATGGACTCTCACACTTTCTTCCACATTCACACATATTAACATACTAATAGTCTTACAATTTATAGACTATTGAACACTTAGTCATACTATTAGTAAACTTATATTAGATGTAATATGCATTTATAGCATAATTGATTTGATTTTAATTTTTGAAATAAAATACATATTATTTTTATAGTAAAAAAATGACAAATAAAAATATTCTCTACGGCCATACATACAATTAGATAAAAACTAACAGCTATACCCTTATAGTCCAATGTGAATTAACATAAAAATATGTATTGTGCTTAAAATAATTTATTTGATTAATAGAGAAAAGCAATAAATTAATTTCTTTGATCTTATATCATGAAAGTTTCAGTAGAGGTGATATGTATATTAAGGTGCTCAATTTAAGAAATAGATACAGTACTTTTTCTTTCAAAGATAATATTTTACCTTGTATAATTACACTTTGGTGCAGATTTTGGGCTAAACCATAATCTAATAGGTGAAAGCAAGACAATAATTACTGATCAGCGTAAACAGAGTACAATGCTTTTCTTTATCTATACTTATAAAATAACATGTCCTGACTGACTGACTGAGTCATCATCGCCGAGCGCAAACTACCAAGGCTACAAGCATGAAATACGGACTGTATATTCATTTTGCTATGTAGGCACCCACTAAGAAAGGATTTTAGAAAATTCCACCCCAATGGGGTCAAAATAGGGGATGATAATATGTATGATAATATGTATGAAAGTCCATCATTTTGAAAGTTACATAAACAAAATTTTGTATTTCGGTTATTGACGTAAAACAAATAAATACGTGTTTCAGGAATTTTGGAAATTTTATTTAATAAGGGATGAAAAAGGGGGTGAAAGTTTGTATCGGACTTGCATTATTTTTGATCTGTGGTCAAGTTATGGTCATCAACGTAACGTAATATTTTAAATTAATCTGTAAATACATATGTATATTTTCGTATTTGTATATAATCAACTTCCAGGCGAGCAAAGCCGCGAGCAACACCTATCTAGTATATATATAATGCAATTTTAGTAAAAGGTAGTCGACCTCAGTGGTCTTGGGCTAAGTGTTCGTTTCGTGGGTTCAAACCCTGCCGGGGATCGACATATTTTTCTTGAGCGAGGAAAATCCTTAGTACAACTTACTTCGAAGGGGAAGATAAGCCCTCGGTTCAATTTGGAGTGTGGCATATAAAATAAACTTGGAAGATATGTGAAAATACCTTTTCCATGCAAAATTGGTAGGACCTTTCGCTTTCAGTCAAAGACATTTTTGTGTGCTGATATAATCAGATGTATCCTAAAGTACACGTTAAATACCGCAAATAAATGAAAATAACAAATCTCATTTATTTAGTTGTATAGGCACTATTAATAATGTAATATAATAGATACTTTATTTGGATTTTAATAAACAATAATACACTATAACACTTGAATTTCTACTAGTATGTGTTTTATAATATTTATTTTTTAATTTGGATCTAATCTACTTTCAGAATCAATAGGATTTTTTAGTTTTAAGAAAATAACTTACTACCAGAAATGTTAGTTCTCGTTAACAACAAATTTAAGAAATTTCAATCTACCCAATACTTAAACTTTCCTTTAGTTTCCAGCTATATGTATAATCAAAGTTATGTTGTACATTGTTGCTTTGAGTTTAAAACAAAAAACCCCACAACGAATGATAAACATTTTATGTGTGAGCTATTTGAGGGAATTATATTAATAAATAGTTTCAGTTTAATATCCATGGAAATTGTGTTGTCTGATCAAGAATAACCAAGTAAAGGCCTCCACTAAGAATCTATTTTTAATATAGCTCTCAGTATATTCTTTTTTAAACTAACCATATTGTTGACATTTAATTAACAGCAAGGCAGCACTCAGCCACGTCATGCCTTGGCATTTGCGCGTGTCTCAAAATATGAATAACCGCGGCAGACGTTCATCACAAAAGACGATACCTCCTTCATGAAAATTACTTCTGCTCATCCCACCACATGGTCCTCAGTCTCCATAGAAAGAAAACAAAATGTCCCCGACCCCTTCCACCTTCCTCAAGAGGGAGAAGACTTGATATTTTCATTATTCTTGAGTCTTTTGGTTTAAAATGATCTATTGTTCTGTGATCTCGTCCCTTTTGTGAAAATAATAGAGGTAATGATACGCCCCTTAATAATTAAATTTATTCCATGTTGTATTACAAGTTATATTTATTTTCTTTCAGGAGTTAATTTCATTTGGTTTGCCATCAGTTAGTAAGCATCTTTGACTTGTTCCTGATTTGAAATAAAGATAATTTTATATAATTTTTCTTTTCAAGATGTTCCCTTGCAGTTAATTTAAAAAAAATTGACTGGTTATAATAACCAAGATACGATTTTTTTTTTCTTACAACACTTTAAGCAAAATGTTTGGAATTCGAATTCCCTTTAATGCAATTTTTTTTTAAATTTGAATAATTTTAGAATAATCTCTAAATTAAATTTAATACAAGCTTTTGTTTTAAAGTAAAACTTGTGCCGTTTGTAAATTTAAAGTTAATTTTATAATAAATTTTACAATTAAATCAATGCATCCAGTAATTATGAGGAAGAAATATTAATTTAAGAGAATTAATGGTCTAGTCTCTACCTTATAGAGTTAGTTATTTGACTTAAAATTAATATAATAATGTTGGTATACATATATTTATTAAATTGTTGAATTTATACTATTGATTATTTAGCTAATTTATTAATGTGTCACAAGAGAAACACTATAATACTATGTATGTACAGATAAAGCTATGGTTTTAAAATAATACTGTTGTCACATAATTTCTGTGTTTAAATATGCTCATGTGAAAACTAGTTTAACAAATGATTTAAAAATATGATTGATAAAATAATTACAAGTTTTAACAGTGGTCCTTTTTTTTTTTTAGCACCACGCCTTACAACCCGTTCTCGTACTAATCAATCACGATAATGTTTTAGGGATGAGGAAGGTTGAATTGAGAGTAAGTGTACCTTAATTTGTGTGGAGAGAGAATGGAAATACATTCAGGTAAAACCACCATCAGTACACCCGAACGGGCTTTGAATCCAGGTCTCCCCATCATCGATAGGTCGGTCTATTGCGATAGCGATGCTCTAGTGTATAGTATTTCATGCGGCCACCGTAGTGGTTCATGGTTAACATTAATTTCATATCAATAATATTACTGCTACAAATCAAAGTTGTAAGCATTTTAAAAACTTTAAAGTCACCCCGACTTGACTAGTTGCTTCAATGGCTGAATAGTCTGAGTGCGAATCCCGTTTGGGTTGACTGAGGGTGTTTTATTCCTAAAATGATTTCCCACTCTTTTCTTGTGCAAATGCGGGTATATTACCTCTAAAATTGTTATTTACTCTTATCTACCCTATCAGAGTAATTATTATATATGTGTGTAAAATCAACCGGTAGTAAGACGCCGTGCTAAAAAAAAAAAAAATTGTGTACTGCACAACACTTTTCTGTTTGTGCTCCTCTTCAAAAGTGGGATTTATTATTATCTTTAAGTTGAAGTTTCAAGACACTTTTTTTTTATTACAAATCGTTATTCATAGTTAAAGGCTGCCCCAGAGACAAAAAAAAAAAAAAAGGAGCACAAGTATAAATAAAGATTACTGGAGAAGTTGGAGAAACGTTTGTATATGGAGGAGTAAGAGTAGGTTTGATAAGAATGCGACTCTTTTCTAGAAGTAGGACGGAAAGAAACGCCCCTTTATACTTTAACAAAATGATAGCAGTTTGCTAGGATTTACAAACAGCTGGGGTAACCAATGTATAATTTGTTGCAATAAACCTTAAGTTCATGTAACGTTGTGCGGAAAAAAAATAATTCATTACTCTAGTTTCATTAACGCGCTAGTTTCATAATTTGGATTTGTCAATTGGCTAAAAACAGACAAAGAAAATATTATTATTATTATTATTATTATTATTAGCACCGCGTCTTACTACCCGTTCGGGTTATACGCACTTACGCTAATGTGTAGTGATAGGGTTATTGTGAGATGAAATTGGGGACCTACAGTTTAACGTGGAATCCGAACCACGGTGGAGGCCTGGCATTCCACACATTTACAAATTGTGATTAGTACACGTCTTGTCAGAGGTGAAGGAAGGGTTTGGTAATCAGATAAATCTGTGCCGGGACCGAGGACTGATACCCGGACCCCAGCACAGAAGTCCGACACCTTACCCCTTGACCACCAGGTCACCCCGACAAAGAAAATAACTCTATTGTGAAATCATACATATTTTCTAATATACTATTTAGTCTAATATACTTTGTACATAAACCTTTAAAACCCGGTTTTCAGTAATCTATCCACCTTATAGTAAGTTTTCTTCAGAAAAATAAATATATCTATAGTAATATTTAATACTCTTCTCAGATATAAATATCAAATTAAATTTCTAAAATATTTTTTTAAATAATAAATTTTCAAAAACAAACATACATTATCAATTATTATTTAAGATGAGTAGCATTCCCAGATACCCATTTTGTATTAAAAAAAAGGATTTTCGTAAAATCTTTATTAAAAAAAAAGTTTCCAGTAAAGTACTTTTAAACAATTTTTTGCTTGAAATAATTGTATATAGTTTCAAACACTCACCAGATAGCTATTTTAAACAAAATGGTCAGTGTTTTACCTTCTAAAAAAATTGAATCGAAAGAAAAATCTGTCATCAGTAAACTATCCTTAATTTAAGTGTTAGAATCAAAAAAATATCCAAACATAAATGTCAAGTTTGGGAAAAATACATAAAACTATTTCGACCTTTGCCCCCAGGAATAGAACATAGATCATTTTATGACCCAATTTTAGGTTCAGGGTGCGCACTAAACGACCCTTTTCGTCATGATCTCGATGGCGATTGCGATAATTTATCTTTATTAGTATATGAGAAGGTATAATATGGAATGCCAACTTCAATTTAACTATCAAGTTTTTACACAAAATATTTATACAAACCAGTATACATGCAGGTGGGACCCACGTAATGGTGGAAAGGAGACACAAAAATCAATAAATAAGTTCACATAAACATATGTTCCATTTAACCTTGTTTTCGAGTTTTAGTCATGTTTGCGCTCCAGTAACGTGGAGTTGCTTAACATTATATAAAATGCTCAAAGCCTTAATGCCAAAGTTGGCCATTTTGATTTAATCCTGTAGTGTAAAGCAATTCCACATTACTGGAATACAAACATGACTATAAATTGGAAACAACGTCAAATGGGACATATGTTTGAATTAACTTTTTAACTTGTTTCTGTGTCACATATCCACCACTCAGGTGGGTCTCACTTGTCATGGCACACCCTGTATATCAAAAAGTGTCACAAGTCTTTCTAGCCAAAGGTTTATTGGGCAAAGGCATTTAAACATTTATTTATTTTTAGATTTTTAAGTGTTTAATTCTAATCAAACCTTCGCAGCGCGATAAGAGCTTTAAAGTTACGCCTCTACTGGCTTTATATTTTTTCTCCATACAAACTAAGTGAGAATTCTATTGTATTACTACCCGCTTCGGTGGCCTCGTGGTTTTAGGTGCTACTATTGCTACTATTACAGTAGACTATCGATTACGGGGAAGTCAAGGTCTAAATTTTGGTCGGATGTACTCAGAATGGTTTTTCCATAATGGTTTTCCACTCTCCTTACCCACAAATGCCGGTAAACTTCCTCTAAATATAACCCAATAGGATAGAAAGACACGGCACTAAAAAAAAATTACAACCAAAGATAAATATATTACTTGACCATATTCAATTATAGACAAATTAGGATTTCCACGGTGATGTAAACAAAGAATGCTACTAAAAATGAGCAACTGTCCACTAATCTGAGAATAAGAAAATTCGCTGTAAAAATTGAATTTTCGTCAGAAGGTTCTTTTTTTTTGCCGATATCTTGGGTTTACAACTTTTTAAAGTAGGGTTAGTTTGTTAAAATAGTTTTAACCGTATTTAATAATTTTAACTATCGTAAATGAGCTTATCATATTATATAAAAATAAAAGCAATTCTAGAGTCAGGAAATTTTAAACATGCTTACGGCATCACTCTATATACGCAGCCCTAAATCTTGGGCCTCACTGACATTTGAATCAATGCCTCTCCTAGTTGAGGTTGACGTAGTAAGACGCACGGCGACACGACCATCCATAGCAGAGGTCATTCCAGCAAGCTACCCGCATCTTCCCGTGGGTTTTGTTTCTAGGACGTGCAAACACTTGTGAAGTAGAAGAGACAAATGTATTGGTTGACACGAGGAGCGCAGCTACCCCTCTTAGTCTAGTGTTTGTCTCCAACACGCTGGTTTATTTGCTTAGCCCAGATACACGGGACAGGTTCAGATAAAGACAGTCTTAATTCCCTCGTTTCTTTAACAATCCATACGAACCTACCATTAATATAACGTTTTATAATATATATATAATTTTATATATGATTTATATAATTCAATATTTTGTGAATTTATAGTAATATTCACAATATGTTTAGAGCTATTGTATCAGTTCGAAATGGTGGCCATGCGGATAAGGGCATCAATTTCGGCGATTATGGTTTGCAAAAAAAATGGGTAAGGATCAAGGTTTTAACACTTTTCACCCATTAAAATACATTTGATCTAAATTCTACCTTCCTTAATTAATATGAATTTAATCATTAATAGTAATGTAATATGAATAACAGAGATTGATAGTAAAATGACATGCACTTAAAACATACTATCATTGAAATGGCGTTAAATATTATTATTATTAGCACCGCGTCTTAAACGATACTAACAACAACAACAATAATAATAATAACAATACTAAGCAGGATTAATAATTCACCATGAGACATGTCAATTAGTTTGCTTTCCTTAGACCTGGGAAGTAAAGGATTCAGTTCAAATACGTTTCAAATCCTCCAGCGTTAGGCCTATTGCAAGTTTTGATTCCCTGATATGGTTTTTCTCACACTCTTTCCAGATTAATTCTCAATTATATCATAACATCTAACTTTCACAAGCGTAAGTTATGATGATGATAATAATAATAATATTTAGCACCGCGTCTTACTACCCGTTCGGGTTATACGCTTTAAGTACTAATTACGCTAATGGATTAGGAATTGGAAAGGTTGAATTAGAGGAAGTGAACCCGCATTTGCGTGGAGGGAGAGTGGAAAACCATTTAGGAAAAACCACCCCCAGCTCACCCGACCGAGATTCGAACCTCGATCTCCCCATCCTCAGCAGTTGAGCTCAACACGACAAGCGCGTTAGCCAACTACGCCACTGAGGCGGGTACATACGTAAGTTATGGATTACATGAATGAGCAGTACGGCTTATAGCACAGCAGAGCATTATATATAAAAAAAAGATCTTAATACTTTGGTTTGTCAGTATTGAATATTCTCACAGAGTTCAGGGTCTCGTGTTATATTCCTGCGATGGATGAAAAAGCAGTTACTGGTGAAACTATGGTATCCCTCTCCACAATCAAGAATCCATGCTAGTAAGTAGAGTGTGTTGTGATCTTTCTAGGATTAAGTTAGTTTGTAATTATTATTGTGACTATAATCATATGTATCAAAATTCCCACTTAAAATACGTTCAAAAATAATATGACTTAAATAATCATATCATCGTGATTTATTTTAAACTTTGATAATATATTTAGTATCTATTTACCTACCCCTCGGTCAAGATTGTTTGAATATACTTCAAACGCTGTCTAAACGTTTCTTTTATTTCTATCAAACCCGTCTCGGTGGTGCAGTTAGCTAACGCGCTAGTTGTGTGTCAAACGTGACTACTGAGGACGGGGAAATTGAGGTTAAAATCTTTCTTGGGGGAACTGGGTGTGGTTTTGCTTTAAAGGCTTTCCACTCTCCCTTCACCCAAATGTGGGTTCACTTCCTCTATACTAAGCCTTCCCAATTCCTAACCCATTAGCGTAATGAATAATTTAAGCGTATAACCCATACGGGTAGTAAGACGTGGTGCTAAGTATTATTATTTCTATCAATTTTTTTTTCACGTTCTGTTTAGAAAAGTAGGTGACCTGGTGGTCTAGGGGTAAGGTGTCAGACTTCTATGCTGGCGGCCGGGGATCAATCCTCGGTCCCGGCAAAGATTTATCTGATTACCAAAACCTTCCTTCACCTCTGACAAGACATCTTGTGAATGTGGGGAAAGCCAGGCCTCCACCATGGTTCGGATTCCACGTTAAACTGTAGGTCCTTCATTTCATCTCACATTCACCCTACCATTACACATTAGCGTAAGTGCGTATAACCCGAACGGTTAGTAAGACGCGGTGCTAATAATAATAATAATAATAATAATAATAATAATAATAATGTTTAGAAAATTTATAATAAAGTACCCAATGTTTCAAATGTTTTTTTTTACAACAGATTCATTTCCTATTGTATGTAAACAATAATAAAAATAAGTTAATTGAGCAGTAAAGGTAATAACTAAAATAATGTTATGCTCTGTCCAGTATTATGCAAGCTTTTCTAGTTCATGTTATTTAACTTTGATACGATTTGTTTTCTATTTCTCGTTTCCCAACCATTCCTACTCCGAGAATCTATTTTTCGTTTAACTATCCATATATTTCACTATTTATTCATGTCTATATCCGTTTCTTTCTTGACATCGCTCGCAGTCTGGGCCTTTTCTTTCCTCATTTAATTCCTCCCCGCTTTTCCACCTGTTCTTTTTGCAAGTTTCGCTATCGCAGTGACCTGCCATCAACTTTGTCACGGTGAACTAGGGCGTAATGGCCTCTCAGACCCCTTTACCGCAACAGGAGAGCATGTTGGGTGGTGGTTGGGCGGGGCGCGGGGGGGGGGGGGGGGGGAAGGGGGGAGGGGAGGAGACCCAGATTTTATCACGGTAAGCATGTAAGAAAACGTATTTGTTTGTTAGCACGCTTTTTAACAAGTGTTATAGATTTTAGCAGTTGAAATCACTAAAATTAATCTAGAGTGACTCAAGAGTTTCAACCCAGCCCAGTTGCTATATGGCTTAAGGCATCACTATCACAATATACAAGACTGCCGGTGAAGGGGAGGTCGGAGTTCAAATCCTGTTTAGGTGTAGTAAAAAATGATTTTTCTTAAATTGTTTTCCAACTCTCCAATGCATATGTGGGTACACTTCATCTAAATTCAACTCTCTTCATCCCTAATACACAACGTTAATTAGTACATGTGCGTACAATCCTAAAGAAAAAAAGTGTTTCTGCATCCTACTACCCATCCAAGCTATAGTAGTTAAGGTGGAAGTGTAGGGGAAGCGAGAGAAGTTTTGTGCCCGTGCCATTTTTATAGAAAAATTTGTTGGTCAATATAAATACAATATTTCTTCAGTAGAATAATAGAGTTTAATTTTCTCCACATAGTGACTTCAACAATTCTTTAATATCCGTCAACAGTGTCCTGGAATTTAATGACAGCTATTTCTCTTCACTTAAAAAGTTTGTCATCTAAAGACACTTTGCTCATAACAGATATTCGACAACGGTTGAGGTAACCAACCATGTTGTGAAAACGTTAAACTCTCATTTTCTACTGAAAAAAAAACCTTTGATTTATTATGGCAAAAATAAGTTTGCCATAAAAACTGCAAAAACCTTTTATCGTGTCTCCTTCATCCCCACCCTAACTTCACTAATAGGGTTTGATAGGAAGAAGTCCGGAATTCAGATGGTAACGTAACTTCATTTTCCCGGAGAGAGTGGAAACACCATTTTCTTATAAAAAAGTTTTTATACCCAGCCTGAGATGGGAGTTCTGACCTTCTAGTCAACAAAACTAGATTACCTTGACATCTAGTTGTCGTTCCCAGCAAGTTGGGCTATTTTAATAGAGCCACAGAAATGCTTTATAATTCACTTTGACACACATAAAATATTTAAACTTTGGAGTAACTATAAATTCTAAATTTAAAATGAAAAATTGATAAAACAATATACAATAGACATTAGGTATTTACTAATAGTATCGGGATAAACCTATAGTATTATCATACCCACATATTAATGCCTCTCCTTGTGGTTTACAACGAATGTAAGAATTTAACAATTTTGATACACATATAAACCTATGGGAATATCTCTATTTCAAAATTTTAATCTTCAATGGTTTTCATTTTGACACCAAGTTTATCATGCGTAAACAACTAAATTTGTATAAATTATTTTTAAGTTCTAAGGATATTCTTCTTCATACCTTGTCAGGTCCCGGGTTCATTTACTGGTATTGCCTTGATATTTATCGATGTTGAACTATGATTTATACTTTACAGTGTGAATTAAAGCTGATGGCTGGATGTTGTGACTATTCTAGAATTAAGTGAATTTATAAGTCGTATGCTGATATAATAAATCGGTTCAGAAAGTGCACGTTAAATATTTCAAACAAAAAACCCCAACTATACTCAACATATATTATTTGAGACTGAACTTTATTATTGAAAAAAAGGAAAATATTTGGCTCTTATAATTATTGCAATATATAAAATATTTTAAAAATATTAGTTGATTTAAAGTGAGAGCCAAGCTTAATGATACTCTATAAGCAATACCAAACATCAATGTTAACACTAATACTATTTACTCGTATAGAACATACAATCAGAATTTTTTTTATCAAATGCATTGTTAGCTTAGGTTAGAAATCCGTTAGCTGATAGAACGTTTTTTTTAATATTTCATACGCGTTGTTTATAATTTAAAATTATTTATTTATTTTATTGATGATACATTAAGCTCATATTCTATGCTGTAATTTTTCAACTTTTACTGCTGTATATTAAATTAAGTTTATAATAATAATAATAATAATAATAATAATAATAATAGGGCATGCATTAAAACTGTCATTTTGAAACAATTCAGCTAACAGAAATTTGGAGTTTTAAGCATAAACAAGCAAAAGAATCATGCCACTAAACAGTAACCAATATTTTAGTAATAATTTGAATAAAAACTAAACTAGAAAATAGGTCTATTTGTGTCCACACATTAAAGCTTTTTCCCGTAATTAATAATTAAAATATATACAAAAATTAAAAATATCTCAAATAACAAAAACCAATAATGGTACTACCGTAACTATTGCATTTTATGACTAACTGTACCAGAAACCAAAAGGGGAAAAAAGTAAATAGCTTTATGTCTTTTACAACGTAGCAAACAATGTAATCTATTTACATTACAGCCCAATCATTGTCAGGAGCGAGTCTTGCCAACATAAAAACGAATACACATATAAACTCTCCCATGAACTTTCCTCCAAATGCGAGTCTTGGATAAAGAACAAAGGGGAGTTTAAAGTCTAGTAATTCAAAAAAATTGAATCCAACGCCTTAATTTTAATTTTTACTAAATAATCCTTTCTGTTCCCTCCATATACTAGTTTTTTTAAAAAGCCTTTATATTTTGGGCAATAAATTTTTAGCACCCTGTACATATTAAAAAAAATTCTTTGAGTATACACATTAGAATACCGATTTAGACACATTCAATTAAGGAATAAAATAAATCAAATTATTCTCTAGTATAAGCAAAACGTTTAATTTAATTCACAGAGTGATACCGTCTTGAATGCTACTCAAGGGTGTCTTGAAATTTAATTACGACTTTTTATCTTGATTTAAAAAGTTTCTCATCTAATGTCAATATGCTCATGATATACGAGTATATTTAACAATTAATTATATCACCATGTGAAGAAAATTCATTATGTTTGTTCTGGGGAAATATTTGATTAATTTTGGCCAAAAAATAAATAAATTTTACAAAAAACTTATAAACGCGACCCATACACTCACAAATTAAGTGAAAAATATCAACACGAATACGAGAATTTAACCTCAGACCTTCCTTTTTTTGGAGTCCCAATGCTCTCTTACTGAGCTATCCTAATAATTACATTCTTATTATACTACAACATTCAAAAAAATCTACAATTAGATATAAATTAATTAATAATAAAATTGCATTTCAAATTTTAGAAAAAGTCTCGGCAGTTTTGGAAATAAAAGCTTTTATCAATTTCTTATTAATATATTTAAGAACAATTTGTTTAACATAAATAATAAAATAAAATATAAATAAGATAATTTTATTAATAAAAATGAAGTGCCTGATTAAAAGAGTTATTTTCGTAGAGTAAATCAAGTAAAGTTAAATTCACCTTTCCCATGAATAACGTTCACTAGTTGCTGTGTTAACTGTTGAAAGTAAACACCAAGAACTATCAAATTATTTCATCCATGGCGACTCATTACTGACTTTCATACTACCAAGCATCATTAATTATCTCAAATGTATCACAAAGGGATAGGGGATGGTTGTGTAGAAGTCTAACGAATTAAATATTTAGATATGGCTAGGTTTATTTTCAATTCAAATATTTAATTTTCTCTACCAGTTCCTTACGATATTCAACTTGTTCTATATATATTTTAATATACATGTATTAGGTTGTTCATTAACTATTATTTAACCTGATTCAGTGTCTGCATGTTCCAAGGTTCTACTCTTGCAATGTACTAGACTGCCGATGAGAGGGAAATCGTGGTTCAATCCCAGTCAGATGTACTGAGGGTGCATTTTCCTAGATTGCTTCCCACTCGTCCAAGTGTGTAGTAAAACATAATGCTTGGAAAAACTATGATTTAAATGATTAAAAACTACCAATATACGATTTAAAAAAAAAATTACAAAGCAAGTTTGCATAAATGTGTGTTAAGTGGGCTCGTAGCCTGAGGCCTCAGTCTCGTCTTGTATTGTTTGTCAGTGACCTGGACGTCCGGGTTTGAATTCTGGGTGGGGGCATTAGGGTATTCTTTATATATTTGGTTTTTCACTTCCTATATTTTCTCCTTGCTAATGAACATTACATTTATTTAAGATTGCCTCCCTTTCCTTGCGCCTTAAATAATATTGTCAAAATTATTGATAAAATAGTTTTAAAAAAAATAGATGTTAAAATCAGTGTTGCCTTCTTTGTCGACACTTGTAACAGAAACATCCTTTTTCTCTTAAGTCCTTGACGAGCCTTCGTCCAAACACGGCCATGGGGTTCTTGAGGGGGGGGTGGGGGGAGAAGTAGACGCTTAGCGTCACCCACCTGCGTCACTCCCCTTCCTCTCACCCTCTTTCCCCTACCAAGCCTATGGGACGCTTCTATTCTTCACATCCTCACTCCCCCCCCCCCCAGCTTCCTCGCCACACTTTTGGAACGAGTTAATCCATGTGGACACTACTAAAGTCCTTTGACATACAAAACCCGTGACTTGACGAGATACGGATTAGACGTGTCACATGACACATTTAACAACGCTGTCTTCTTTTTTTTTTACTTTACTGAGGGGTGATTAAAAAACAACAACAATGTATTGTTCACTAGTTGTGTTTATCTGACAACTAACAAGTGGAGAGCTTTTAATTTGTGTCAAGTAGGAGTACTTATTTCAAATTTCGAGAACATTAAACAAAAGCAATCGTAATAACACAATATAAATAACGGCGCAATCGAATAGCTAGAGTTAGCAACAAAGGATTTTAGAAATATAAATAATATTTTTAGTTAAAATTTCAATTACAACTTGTTTAAATAATGTGAAATTCAAATTATATTTAAAGATTGGTATTGCATATTTGAATTTAAAATAAACCAAGCTATATCTAAATATTTAATTGGTTAGACTTTTACACAACCATCCCCTATCACTTTGTGATATATTTGAGTTAATTAATGATGCTTGGTAGTATGAAAGTCAGTAATGTGGATGTAATAATTTGATAGTTCTTGGTAGTGTTTACTTTCAACAGTTAACACAGCAACTAGTGAACGTTGATCATTGGAAAGGTGAATTTAACTTTCCTTGATTTATTCTACCGAAATAACTCTTAATAAGGCACTTTATTTTTATTAATAAAATTATCTTATTTTAAATTTTATTTTATTATTTATGTTGAAAAAATTCTTTCTTAAATTTATTTTATAGCAATATATTAGTAAAACTAAATGGTCAATTTCCAATTATGATAAATTAAAAAGCATATTTTTAATCAAAAGAGATTATTAATATTTATATAATTTTAAAATACATCTGTGAGGTCAAGTGGTCAGAGCTATTTGCCACATGTCAGTTTTGGTCCAAGGTACAACCCCCGTGGTTCTAGAAAGGAGGGTTCAACCCAGCTTCGTTGAGTTTAATTGAAGAGCTACTTGAATAAAGAAGAAGCGTCACCGGACTATAAAAGTAAGATTAACGACCAGAAGGTTTGTTGTGATCATCACATGACACCCTCTAAAGATGTCTCTATATATCCCCGTGGGGACGCATACCCCAGATTGAAAACCACTTATCGGATCCTTTTTTTTATCCATATTAATTTTTACAAAATAAGTATACATAGCTATAGAAAAACTTAAAAATACTAGTAATTTTATAAGTTTGTAAAATTAGCAGCCTGTAAAATTTTTATAGATATATTTTCATTAAGATACGAGTTAAAACAATTATAAAATTAACCACTAAATTATTACTATTAGCACTATTCTTACTACCCGTTTGGTTTATACGCAACTAACCGCTAAAAAGCATGGGGTTAATGTATCTCTAAAGTGTTTGCATTAGTGTTCTCAGGGAAGGGAAAGCTATAGATGAGAGACATGAACCTCACCTCATATGATCTTGTCTTTTACAATGTATGAATAATTAATCAAGGGATTAAGACAAGGTCTTTACTTGGCCGTATTTTGAACTATCATGACAAAGTGGATAGGTATGGGTTTCCGCAAAACCTAACGGTAGGCTAGTGTGATGAGTATTTGAGAGAGAGCACACATTTTGAGGAGTTTAAGTTTGTTACAAAGTAGTTATAGCCGAGTAACCACATAAGCACCTTCTAGAACATATCAAATAAATGACAAATATACAACCATGATGAAAAATTACAAATGTATCTTAAATGCATACACATTGACACTATTTGTCAAATATATCCACTGAAAATTACATTATTTGACCTATGAATACATCAAATTTGCTCAATAGTATTTAATATAGTCAGTGAAGTTTGTTATTTAAGTATTCAGATTATACTATTTCTTCCCTTGTATTTTGGTCAGTTTTATAAAGCAATATTTTGTGCATTGTATCTTACTACCTGTTCATTATTTTCTAAATTCCACTAAAAGATTAGAGACAAGAAACACATATATTTAGAGAATATCCACCTGTATTTGCATGAGGGTAGAGTGAAAGTATACCCAATGGAGGTCATACTTATTCATTTACCATGAAGGCCCACCATGTTTAAATAAATTAATTTCAGGAAGGCCTATTCTTAGATAAGTGTTAAAGTTTCTAAATTGCATGATACTCTTTTATACTCTAGGTTGAGACTAATTTGAATCTCAGATGCATTGAAAAATGTTAAAATGGTGATTCAACCAACCTAACCCTCCTAACCTTCTACCAATACAATTTCCAAAACATCAGTATCCTCATTCCTAATCCATAGCGCAAACTGTATATAGCACAAAATAGTATCTGAGAGGCGTAGCATAATTAAATATTAAAATAATATCTTAATATGCCTCACTTTAAGTATACTAAGTGGGGGCGTTAAATATCTTCCATTATAGTTATACATTTATTAAAGCTTCGAATAACACAACATAATAACATAACCTGTATGGCCTAGTAAAATCTGAGGTCGTAGAAGAGATATACAAAGTTTAGATAAACATTAACAATATAACTAAACTGAATCAAACCCCTTCTCTGCTTCTTCATCTAGAATTATCCTATTTATTATTTCTGTTGTAAACATCCCTTTTACTCAACTAATACAAAGCCTACAGCGATGAATAAGATATAAGTGGGTAGGATTTTTTTTTACAGACTTTTGACATAGCATACTCAGTTTACGTTAAAACCCATTGCTTGTTTAAAATTTAAGTTAAAGGAAAAATTTTAACAATATTTTTGTATCGATTACCGATAATAAACTTTATTATTATTAGTATTATTATTATTATTAGCACCACGTCTTACTACCCGTTCGGGTTATACGCACTTACGCTAATGTGTAATGGTAGGGTGATTGTGAGATGAAATGGAGGACCTACACCTTAACGTGGGATCCGAACCACGGTGGAGGCCTGGCATTCCCCACATTCACAAGCTGTAATTAATACACGTCTTGTCCGAGGTGAAGGAAAGGGACCGCCAGGTCACCAAAAATAAACTTTCTTTGTTATTTTGTTTATAAACTTCCCTGAGTATTTTATTTCAATGGCCCAACAAAAGACCAATTTTTTTGGGGTGCGGGGCAGGGAAGGGAAGTTTGAAAGTGCGAAAGTTTCGCAAGGTTTATCTGGTTATAATAATTAGTCAGCTCTCTCACAAATCAATATTCAACTAATCCTGTGAACTCTAATATTTTTAATATTTCCAAGAGATAAACAACACACTCAATTTTTACAATCTCACTTTCACTACCCTTATATTTCATAAAGTGATTAATATATTTTCTTGTAAATTATCTAAAGGTCTTCCATAGACAGGCTCAATCCACAATCCCTCCTTATGTCATAATTCACTTAATTTTTCCATCATAGTGTACTAAGGCCTGATTTAGAAACAGGATACCATTACAAATATCATCAAGAAATCTGGCTACGAATTTATTTTAATTCTCTCAGCATAAAAGAAAACCCCAAAACACGATTCTGAATCGGTACCTCATAAATGAATGAGCTACCAGCTCTCTCGGAAGGTCAGTTCAGACACTCAAGAGTGGGTAGACAGACAAACAAGAGAGATAGAGAGAGTATTAGTCAAGTAAGAGTGCAATGATTCAGGTTAAACCAGGGGTACCATTTGTTTATTCTTTAAGATAGTAAATCACCCCTCATAATTTCACTATGATTTAGCTTATAAAATAGGCTGATGGTGAAATCCGTCAAGGTAAGACTGCTTGCTACCTTTCAAGATAAATGGGGTATTTATATAAAGCACTTTGTCCGATGATCGACACAAGTATTCTTAAAATTTTAAATTTATAATGATGGTGTAAAAAGTATGGCTGTTCATGTTTTCAATTTTCATTAAGATGGACTCCAGCTATGACGACGAAGTAAAAGGTTTAATCACAACCATAAAAATGTATCTATAAGATTTGCTAGAACGTGGAGCTGTGGATGAATGAGTAGGGCAAGACTATCACAAGTTAGACGTTCTGTCATCTGGTAAAAAAATCAGTTGCGAATAGAAAAATAAACTAATTTATTGATGAAGATAATACAGAAAACAAATAATAGGGTTCAAATAATAATTTAAAATCCCATCTGGACACTGGTATCGAACCAGGGAAATTTTGAAGTAGATTACCAATGTTTCACCACGGATCATTCTAGCCTCAGACCATAACTATTGTTTCATTTATGTGGTATTTTACTTTGGTCACAGGACGATCTACATAGATATCTAAGTGGAAGGTAAATTGTTCAGGATTTTAACAAGAACCAGGTGCCATTTTTAAATGCATATACTACTTAAATTATATATAAAGACAACATTAAGTTTGGACCGAGTATGCTGTGAGAAAAAAATAATAGATTTTCTAGTAAAATTGGCATTCTCTATATTCTAATAAAATGTTTTTTCAAGTTTGAATGGGGAAGGGAAAGAGTATAAAGCCAAATAATAAATAAATAAATATAAACCAAATATGGCGACCGCATTGAAATTGGAAGAACATGAAAAGATGAGGTGGTAAAATAAATATTTGAAAAAAAAAAAAAAAAAATGAAAACAGATAAAATGTTAAAAAATATTGTACGACGGTAAAAAAAAATAGTTACAAAAGGAGAGAAAAACAAGTCACGGTGTGTTGTCAACCTCATAATCCCAAAAATTGAAAACAAGGATTGAGATCCGGACCAAAAAAAATTTCTTATTTAAATATAGGGTTTTTTTTACGAGGAAATAAACGAGAAATATCATAACTTTTATTACCTTACTGACCTATATTTGTGAAGTATATAATATCAGAAGTAGACCAAGATAAGAGTTTAAAACAATATTTTGGTCCATTAATGACTCAAACCATAAACTATAACACAGCAGTATAGGATAAAGAAGATCAAATGTACCAAAATGGATGGTGGCTGCTGATTTGATTACACATTCTGAAATATATCTTCATTGTATGTGGTCAGGGATTGATTTTAAGTATATCTGGACCAGAGTCAAACCTTCCAAAGCACACCTAACTTTATTTATATTAGTACACTTCCTCTTAGTACACTTTGGGACTAGTTGTGTTTTAGAAATTATAATGTGTTAGGCATGAACTAGGCATAATTTAGGTTAATTATACCCTTAGAAGGAGAGTGGAGAACCATTTAGAAATATTTAATACACCTGAAGAAATCGAACCTAACCTCACCATTTTTGGTGAACCAGAGTAAATGAAACTGACATTCGGTCCATATACCCACTGATGTGGGTATTTTTTACGGTATGGTATTTAAGTATTCCAATGCGTGTTTAAATGAAAAATGATGGTTATTTTGTTAAGAAAGCTTATTTAACTATTGAGGAAACAATTTTCAAATTAATTCATTGTATGGATATAGATATAACAAACACTTTAGTGGATATGCAACATTCTCGTCTTGTTCAGCTTTATGGTGATGAGGAATTATCAGAGTCCATGGATCCCTTCAGTGGCCGCATGGTCTATGGCACTTCTCTCGCAGTAGACTAAAACTGCCGATGACAGGGAGATCAAGGTTCGAATCTCAGCTGGGGGTGTACTGAGGGTGATTTTTTTCCTTCGTGGTTTTTACTCTCCCTCCACGCAAATTCGGTTACGCCTCCCATAAATGAAACCTTGCTCACCCTTAAAACCACGAACGTAATTAGTACATAAGTGTATAACTTGAACGGGTAATAAGAGGCAGTGCTAAACAAAATCTACTACCGTTAGTGTGTACTGAAGCTCGTCTCCAAAATTGTTTATCCAAGGTTGCCACTACTTTCTTGATATAAAATTTCCTGTTTTTTTGTCAGGATTTTCCAATCTAATCCCCACTTTACTAGTTACTTTATTTTGATAGTAGCTTAGAAGGAATCACTGGCATCACCACCCTCTGCTTATTAGGGGTGGAGGGGGACAAACACTTACCTCTCCTCCCCTTCCCAACTCTTGTTCTTCTCACTATAAAACAATGTATTAATTTTACCTAAGAGCTACCACTCCCTCATTCCGTAAATTTACCCACCTTTAGATTCTCCTTGATGGTGCAATCACCAGAATTTATGTCCGCTATATTGCAATTATTAAGGTCAAATTCATCACGGTGAACTCTTTGAAAGGCGAGTGTCAACAATGTATTTATTCAGTTAAAGTGCATTTTTCACCTATACTATTTTACATTTAATATGTAGGCCTGGTTTATGGAATTAAATCTCGCTCTACCCAACCTTAATTTAGAAGCAGGAATATAATAAAACCCACCTAGGTGTCTTAGTTAGCTAACGCGATGGTTTTGTGTTTAGCTAAATTGCCGAGGACAGGGAGATCAAGGCTCTTATCTCTCAGGTGAACCGGAGGTGGTTTTCCCTAAATGGTTTTCCACCCTCCATGCAAATGTGGGTTCACTTCCCCTATATTCAACCTTCCCAATTCCTAACTCATTTGCGTAATTGGTACTAAAGTGATTAGCCCGAAAGGGTTGTAAGGCGTGGTGTTAAAAAAAAATAGAATAAATTTAGAATTTCTATTTAATCACAAAATCATCCCCTTCTTATTTGATAGGAAAATCTTTGCCACTTTGTCCAGGTTAACAATATCGAATATGTTCTAGCATGCATAACCTAACTGCATGGCTAGGCAAGCCATTTCTATGTCATTGTTGACCTATATATTACTTCTGTTGCCAATATAGCCTATACCTCTGTTACCCATTTGACAAAATATTAGCGGGGTTGGAGGCATTTGCCGAATCCCAAAAAATGCCATGACGCCGGTGGAAGAATGTCATTTCACTTTTCATAAAATTAACTTTAGCGAAGTCATAACATTGGTGTTTAGAACAAGATAAATTGAGCTTGATAAGAAGATAAAAACAGTTGCTACGCCAACCAATGTTTCAAGGATAATTAAAAGGTGGGCTGAGGGTGTAAGATACGCGATCAAAAGTGGTTATTACTTCAGTTGATTTTTTATTCTTCACAAAGGTCTACTATTTAAATACTACAGTTTAATGTTAAATAAATGGTACGGAACTAGGCACGGACTTTCTCGTTCTATTGTTTGAAAATGGAGGCATTTACTATAACTCGTAATATATGTGAAACGAAATAATACACACTGGAAAACCCATGCATAAATTGCACTATACTTATGTAAAACTTTTGACGTGAATACGTCTTTAAATTTGCGACCATACGGGGGCAATCCAAAAAACCTAATGATAACAAAATCGGGGGATACAGTATGGCGTTGTAGTTTCGAATCTATCCTCTACATCCAAAATTAAATTATACCACTGGATAGCTAGAGGATCAAAGAATGCATTACGATACGCGAGAACAGTGACGCATCATGCGCGGTGGAGGGGGAAGCACCGCCATTTTGAGATTATTTTGCTGCGTATCGAGATTTGCAATTAGTATAACTTTTGACTCGGAGAAGCTACGATTTTCGTTTGAGTTTTAATCGTCAGTTGTCGGCAAAATCTATCGATTGTATATAAAACATTAGTTTAAAGTAGTGACAGGGAATATAATAAGGTGTTAGAATAAAAATATATTATCAAAAATATATGTCGGCCTATACGCGTCGAAAAGCCAAAACCAAATACAGAGATCGTATACGGTTGGAAAGGGATTCTCAAGAACAATCGAATGGTAATAATAAAACACCATATGACCGAGTCAAGCAGTGCCGGGAACGTAAAAGAATGAATGCGGCCGAGCGGATCAACGACGGAGCCAGTACATCTGCAGCTGGGGCGGTTGAAATTATGCAAGTGACTTAAAACCACATAAACTAGTTGGTTTTGTTACGATTTATCATATTGTTACACGATTTGATCCTTGTGATTTGTGAATCGTGATCGCACACGCTGGCACTATTGGAAACTGTATTGGGCGGCATTTGATCTTCGGACCGAGCGGTATGTTGGCACTGCGCGTTGTCAACGTATTCACGTACAACACACGGCCGTGTCCATGACACAGCCACACCACACTTTGACGTGAATACGTCTTTAAATTTGCGACCATACGGGGCAATCCAAAAAACCTAATGATAACAAAATCGGGGGATACAGTTTGGCGTTGTAGTTTCGAATCTATCCTCTAAATCCAAAATTAAATTATACCGCTGGATAGCAAAAGGATCAAAGAATGCATTACGATACGCGAGAAATGTGACGCATCGCGCGCGGTGGAGGGGGAAGCGCCGCCATTTTTTTTAGTCTCAGTTTTAAATTTCATGATTTTATTTTTAAAGAATTAATGTCCTCTTTTGTATGTATGTTTGGACCAATAAAGAAAGATCAATAGTGGTTCTACAAGGGTCAACACTTCGTATTAAAATTTCAACTTCCGGTTAAAATTGTCATTTTTTTTAGGTGTTGCAAATCTTCATGCCATCGCATTGCTAATAAAGTCCTCATTTATAAATTTTGACCAATAAAAAATTTAAGGATTTACTATTGAGTCTAAAATGAAGATAGATCATTGTTGTACAAACATTTCTCCTAAGAGGTTTAGGGAAAAAAAACAAACTTTTTGAGAGACTTATATTTAATTATTCTATGGCATTGGAGAATTATTGCGTTAAAACTCAAGTAATATCTCTTTACAACTAGAATTCACAACATTGTATTAATATATTGGCTAAAATCTCAGAAACTATTGGTTTTATAAAAATATATTTCATATAAAAGATTATTTATAATAGTACTACAATTTTGCTATGAAAAGTTATTTAGCATCTTAAATAGTTGCGAAGATACGGAAGTTCTGTAAGGTACCCTAATATTCATTTTCATGGGAAAATGAAAATAACCAGTTTATTTATAATCTTAATCAATGTCTAAATACAAGTTTTAATCAACATTGTTAAAGCCGATTTTGAGAAAATCGAAGTGATCTCTTTTTGCCCTTTATCAAACGACTCTTTACTTTAAGTTTAAACACACACAGATAGACGACATCGCAAAGACTACTTTTTAGGGTTCGACATTCACCAACATTTCAGGTTAGATTTTATTTTACGTTCGCAATACTTATTTTGTGTTCGAAAAGTTAATATATATATATATATATATATATTTGCGTATAGCTTGAAAGTTATTGGTTTTATAAAAATATTCTCCAAATAAAATATTTTATTATAATTAGACCTACATATCTGTAATGATGAGTAATTTCATATCAAATAGTTTAGGAGACATAAAAAATTATAATTTACGCATCAGACCGGAGCACTTAGTAATTTTGCCGAAATATTGAGAGTAGCCATTTTGTTTAAAATATGTATACATGTTTAGAAATGAAATTGTTTAAAATATGTATAAATGTTTAGAAATGAAATTTAATCAAAATTATTAGAGCTGATTTCGAGAAAATCTACTTTTTCTCTTTTTGCCCTTCAGTAAACTACTCTTAATTTTAGGGTTGGATATCCAATTTCAAAAATCCCTTGGGGCAACGCTATGAAAACCTTAGACACCAAGTTTTAGCCTGATCGGTAAAATAGTTTAGGCTCTAATTGGAGATATAGACAGACTGAAATTCAAAAACCACTTTTCGGATTCGGGGGGTCATGAAACAACGACATTCATCAAAATCTCGAGTTCAATTTTTTTTTGGCAATTACAATTCTTTATATATCTGTGAGATAGCGAGAAAGTAAAAATCACAGATATTTCAGTTTAAAAAAAATATTATTAATGAAATTTCTTGTGTTTTGCCAGATACCAAAATTTCCAGGTGTTTTCACAGTTCTTGGAAACTCCACCCTCAATCTTCCCTCTCTTAGATTAAAATATACTTTCTCTAATTCTATTTTAATCCTCCATATTCCATTGATGTAAATAAGTGAATAGTTGAGACAGCATATAAGGCGAAGGGCACAGAAGCAAACAACTAATAAGTATGTTTTATTCAAATATATTTTAAAAATTCTTAAAAAGAACTTTACATAAATATTTAGGTAAAAGGTTTCACAGTAATATTAGTGATTTGTTTACCGTGAGCATGTTAAAACATACTTATTAGAAAAAGGGTCAATGGAATGCAGACATAATGTCCCTCTTATTCTAAAGTAGGTCAATTTTAAGTTGGTTAACGCCCTCTTTTAATCCCACATTGGGAATATAATATAGTTCAATTGAAATAGAAAAAAAAAAGTACCGAGTAGTTCTATTGCTAAAGGGAATTTCAAATGGAAATGTTTTAAGGCCTTACTAGTTTCAAACGCTGAAGTGCTAGCATTATGATTTTGCCATTATATATAAAAGCGCATTCTGGCAGATGGGAAAAGTAACAAGGTCAAAATGTTAATATTTAAACAGAAATAAATAAAACAAGGAATAGTCTAGAGAAGATTTTTAAATCTAATTCGAAACTAGAATAGAATGGCAAACCTGTCTATGATACCGCCTTCTACATCAACCACGATAATATGTAACTATTTTTATGCTGGTTTGATCAAAGGGTCCAATGATAGAAGAAAAAAAAGTGGATTATTTTTTTAGTTGTTGGAATAAATGTATCTTCTTTTACAGTTTTTAAATATATATTCTACATATGGTATAATATCCAATTTATAAATTGCTTTTCGACAATGCACGAAGCATTTAATTACAAACCAATACACTTTTATTCAAATTAATTCATCCGCAGTGACCGAGCTGATGGAAATAGAGAAGACTTTCCATTAATATGGTATTCCATGACATTAGGAACTTGAAAGTTCATTTCCGTAATTAGAAAGTGAGCCACCTATGTCTATCTTGAACTGGTTTAATCCAGTCCACCTCGTTACACCCTATCCATATTTGGAGCTTGTTTATCCAGTCCACCTCACTAGAGCCTATCCATATCTTGATCTAGTTATATCCAGTCCACTCATTACGCCTATCCATATCATGAGCTATTTCAACCCAGCCCACCTTTTAACATCCTATCTCTTTCAGTTGCATTCTAATGTTATCCTCCCATCTACGTCCAAGTCTTCCCAATGATATCTTCTCATTGGGTTTACCAGTATATATACCCTGAACACGGTTCTAAATTCTCCCATTCACTCTGCATGTCCTGCCCACCGTAATCTACGAGACTTTATTATCCTAACAATGTATTGTGATGGGTACATGGTGTGTAACTCATCATTATGTAGCCTCCTCCACTCATCGGTATCTTCATTAATTTTTGGAACAAACATCTTTCTAAGCACCTTGTTTCTGAACACACTAATTTTGTTTTCATCATGCAATGTAAGAGAGCCCGTTTCACACCCACAGATAACACCCTGTTAAATTGTTAATATATTCTGAATTTTACATTACCATAAAAATGTAACAGTCCACATTGTGGGCACACGGGCCTGGTTATCAATCTCGTATTATCTTATTTACTAGTGACGTGGAAGATGGAGTATGAATATCAGCCGTTTACAAAGGTGATTTTATTCCTATGCAGTTTTCCGCGTGATGGCTGAAGGATTTCCTCAAAACTATATTTCATTCATTCCCACGCCATTAGCGTAAATATGCGAATAGCCCGGGCAGGCAGTATCACGTTGTGAACGCATGCATACCTAGGCATTTGTAAAGGGATTTTATATATATCTATCTTAAGGGATTGTTTTGGTTTATTTTCCCAATTTATTGACATACTTTGTTTTTAAAAATCAAAATCATTGAGTACATAGAACGGATACCTATAAATTGTACATAAATAAGATAATATTTAAACAAATAATTCAACTTCAAGAAACAAATGGAGAAAATGAATTTATAAGAAAGTATTTAGTCTCAATAATATTTTATTTTTAAATTGATTTGAACGAAGCCACATTAACTGTTTAATATTGTTTTAGTGTGAATCATCCTCTTTCTTAAAATTTATCTCAAAATTTAATTTTAATCTACAATATAAAATTGTTCTAGTCCGATGTCAATTTAGAATAAATCTGTTTGAAAATAAATTTTAACTAGATTCAATATGAAAATGAAGCTCGTCCGATGAAGCTTGGGCACGTTAAAATAATTTATTTCATCTTGCACTAAAAAGCGAAATTCAAAAAAGCACTTTGCCTAGTACATGCATGCACGAGTTGTGGAAAGTCATTCAATCTACCTATTTGGTCCCTTTAGTAAAGAGACTTTTTTTTTTTGAAAAGAACAATTCATTGCCCCTCTTTATCTGTCCTCCCCCCCCCCCATCTCCAACCACTCATTTGACCCGTCCTCCCTTCCCCTTCATGCCAGCTGTCACCCGCCCGATCCAGTAGCAATGTGGTCATGGATAAATGGTGACCATTGAAACTTGGGAATCTCAACTTCCCATTGATCCAGTTTGAGAGCATCACGTGACCATTGATTTTTAATCACTGTTTTAATATTAGAACGTTTCCTGCAGGGCTAGAGGCAAAGCCATCATGTTCTTATTCTGACACAGGGGTCGGTTTAAGGGTATTCCACCTTTATTTCACCTAATATGGAGCTTTCAACCACTTTTTGTTAATGAATAGTAGAAGAGGTTCTTAAAATTCCCACTATCATGTATTTTATGTAATGTTACTAAAAGTCAAAAGTAAACATTTGAGCATACGTGGAAAAAAAAGACCGGTTCATTTTGCATCGGATTAGCTTTATCATTTTTTTAATGACAAGTCTTATTACCCGTTCAGGATATACGCTTATGCACTAATAACGCTGATGGTTTTTAGGGATTAAGAAAGTTATATTTATAGGGAGTGTACCCGCATTTGAGTGAAAGGAATGTTGAAAACCATTTTGTAAAATAAACCTCAGCACACCCAACTGATATCTGAACCTCAATCTCCCGTTAATTGTCAGTCTTGTCTACCACGAGAGTAGCACCCTAGACGATACGGCCACCTGAGAGGTTGACTAGCTTTATTGTTATTACTTTGCGTCTTACTACACGTATGTGCTATACGCATGTAAATGAACTATTGAGGAAGGGAGACTTAAAAGGAAACGTACCCGCTATTGTGTATTGAGAGAGTGGGAAACCCGTTTTTAAAAACACGCTTTTTTATATAAATAAACGCTATTGTAAGATAATCTGAGTCCATCCCCATGAACCAGAAATAAAAATACTATTAAATGAAAACCCTTAAATTTATTTTCTACAAAATTTATATTTACTGAAAATTGTTTATTTGCTAGTACAGTAGAGTATCAGAAACTTGACCTAATGTAGACTGAGATGGTGTCGAGTTATTGAAAGGTCGAGTTTTACGAATGAACTTTCATAAGATGCACGTTTACAATGTCATGTTTACTAAACAAGGACGAATCACAGTACAGTATCGAATATTATAGGTACAGTTGTTCTGTACTGTACTGTAGTATTGTATGGTACAGTAATACACGTACAATACAATATATTACGTGTCAATATAATGGTGAACATACATACGTGTTAATATAATGGTGTACATACAGAAATGAAGTACAATACTGTACATCTATTATTGAATTGATTAGAACAGCACGCTACTTAATTGGAAAACTAACAATTATAGCCCTTGTTAAAACACCACAGCACGACTGTTCACTCGAGTTACACAAACAGACAGACTTTTTACAGGTGAATGACCTTGGATTATGATTATTAGCGCCAACAACTGTGTGCACGTGTGCATGTCGATTTACATGGAATGTCGAGTTATCGAATGTTGAGTTTCTGAAACTCTACTGTAGAATAAAAGTTAGAGCTAAAATTAAACTTGAGCTAGGAATTAATAGGAAACTTAATGATTGAGCGATATTTAAATAGTTAACATTGTTTTGATTTGTTAATAGCGTTAATTGAATAATGTTGTAGGCCTATATAAAATATATAGAGCTCCATGGTATGAGCCCAAAAGAGAGCTATACAGACCGAACGGCCACTGCCGTTAGCAGTGATAGTTCCAACATTTGCGAGTAAAGGGTGTCATGTGGTCAACACAACGCACCCACCAGCCATTAATCTCAGTTTTCTAAACAGCAATTGCCACTTCTTTATTCAAATAACTCATTAATTTATCTTCACTAGACTGAGTTTTACCCCAGCCCAGACAAATTGCTTTACAGATAAAGTTTTAAAAGTGCCAGTGATCGAGCTCGGGACCTCTGAATCTGTAATCACAAACTCTGACCGCTAGATCATAGGAGGAGGAGGTCAATAAAGTTATATTTTTTAATAAATGAAAGCTATATTTTAGTTAAGTAACTTTACATCTAGTAATTTGTAAAATTGATTAGGTCTAAGAGATGCAATTTTATTTTTAAATTGATCTTAGATTATTATTATTATTATTATATTATATTGCGATGGATAGGACGGCTTAACTTCCCTTTCTCCTTCTTCCGTGGTGTGGCGACCCTCATTGAAAGGAACCAATCCTCTTTGTTAACATTGTAATTGAAAAGGCGAGACCAATATAATGATGCCATTTCGTAAGTGTCGGTGGAAGGGAGGACCGTACAGAGGAACATTAGGGGTTGGGGGGAGGTAAGAGGGGTGCTCACGATTGTGACGTTTAACATTCCAGAACAATTTATTATGCGTTAGGAAAGTTAATTTATTGACATGATGGAGGAAGAGATACCATCCTGGTTTTCAATATATGATAGCTCATTTCTAAATTGTATGGAAGGGGGGCGGGGAGGGGTATATTAGGCTAGTTTTTATATTTATAAATCCATTTATTTTTCGCTAAGGGCAAATACCACAAATTCTTACCCCGGAATATATTAATTGAATGTATACAAATATTGGATTTTTGATATTTGTTGAAATTGGAATATTAATACGACGGTAGCAACATTTTATTAAAACATGTTTTATTTAAGTGATTCCTTTGTAAATTATTACAATCATAAAAGAGTGAGCTTTGATTAGTTAACTAGTGATATCTTGCTAGCGAATTTTATTTAATTGAATTAGGACTGATTTATAAGCCTCATCACAATGAGTCCAATTTTCCTAGAAATAACTTGTATGACAAAAAATTTAATATATCTAATTTCACATATTCAAACGCCAAATCATGTTAGGCCCACAGATGTCGTGTTTGATCCAAGTTATCAATTCCTATAAGTTCTCGGTAATAGTATAGTAAAATGTTATCGTT